>OX419642.1:0-393564 GCA_948473465.1 Lithophane ornitopus | reverse complement strand
AAATGTTTTTGCTAAAGTATTTTAATCTCGCGAAGCAACGCGCGGTTTACTTGTAGTTACCAAGTGTAGCCGAAACAATACATAAGTTCACCAACAGATGGCGCGGCATACGCTTATAATTGTCACTACCCTTTGTTAGGAGGGGGTTAAGTTTTTTTTTTTTTTTCCGCAAATAGTATGGATTAGTGTGGACCTGTTTGCGAAGTGGGAATTGTTGTTAGTGTGCGATAATACTAATAAATAATCAGATATGAGTAGGCTGAAGTAGTTTTGCAGTAACTGGGTTGTAGAGGTGAGACAGGCAGTCACTCCATGTAAAATACTGGTATTCAGTAGGTGCGTCTGGTTAGACTGGAAGCTGACCTCAACATATTTGGAAATAAGCTAGGCGGACGACTGGAGGGTTCTTGTCAAAGTTAAATCTATAGGTGCAGGCAGAGATGTGTTGCTGGAGAGTGTGTTGTGCCACTTCTTCTCAGCTTAAACACTAGGACCCCTGGTGACGAGTTGGTGTTATAGATACTTAGATTTAAAAAATATTCAGTGCACACAAAAGCACATTTAAATGATAACAAATTACATGAATGTAAATAAAAACAAGATGCCATTATACAAAACAGAGGTAAGAAAACAAACAAATGGAGTGACATAATGACATACTTCTCATTTTTTTTTTTTTGGCCGTTTTCAGCTGTGTTTTGTAACTTGATGAAAAAAAAGATGTTGTTGCTGATTCTGTAGCCAGAGGCCCTAGACAAAGTGACATTCTATCAGCATTAACGATGATCGAAAAGGCAAGAATGTATAGGACTGACATATGCTATCGAAAAGCTTATGTCAATCCGGTTGAAAGTCGTTGTAGAAATACGAAACGCTTTCAAAGCGATTGTCACTTGTCTAGGCTCTCTGACTAGTAAGCCTAGTCTCTCTCCTCCAACGCATTCAATTATGAAACATAACTTAACTCTAAGATAATCTTAAAAGTCTTTCTGTCGCTACAATACACTATGAAGAGTCAGAGACTGCATCAGACTTAACGACGACATAAAGTTGAGGATCATCTACATAATAAGCCATTATAATATTGACCTATTAACACACTTTTCTAAATAAATAAAAAAACACCACAAAGTAATGTCACGTAATGTCCTCACTAAACCAACGTTCGCAACTTTTGGCCGTTTCAAAAAAGGAACGAAAAAAAACCGCCGTCATTGTACCGCATCCCTTTAGCGTTTAAAAAAAAGTTTTAAAAAACCTCTTTTGTGAGTCTTCCATGCTGGCTGAGCAGCTGATTCCTTTGCCGGTGGCGTAAATTTATAAAAAAAAAACTGTCAATGCGCGCGAACCTAATTATTTTTTACGCGGATTATAAAAATGTAAGGTATTGTGTTACTGAAATTAAAGTTTTTGAGGCAAATGGTTCCGTCTGTTACCATTTTGTGAATTCTCTTATGAGGGAATCGGTCATTTGGTAAAAAGGTAAAGGCAAACCAACGACATTTAGTGGAAATCACACAGTGGTATGGGCATGTAATGCGTAGGAATCAGGAAAATGTCGTGAGGAAGTTCTGGGTATAAATGTGGATGGCTACAAGAGTAGAGGAAGACCAGAGAAACGATGGATGGACTGTGTGAAAGATGATATGGCTAGAAAGGGGGTGACTACCGAGATGACGACTAATAGAGGGCCTAATTGATTATTTTCTGTAACAGAGGTGAGAAAGCGTGCATATGTATGTCATCGTATATCTATGAACTTCGTTAGTTTTTATTCTTATTATTTTTCGATAGTTTATACTCGATGCATGGGAAACCGTCAAATTGTCAAACATGCTTGAGACGTAATGCACTAATACTAGCTGCCTAATAAATACCCTGTGTCGCTGCGAGATACTTGGAAGTAGCGCTCGTTTGTGTGGCTGTTTCGCTCGGCTCGCGCGCGGTTAGTCACAGTGCTAACTTAACCAGTTCACAATTTTTCGACAGTTTAATTATATTGTAGTTTATAGATATAATCATTGATATAAGAACTGTTTTTTTATATTTCTATGGATATAATCTATCGGTATTATTTCCGTAACGTAACTAATGGTTCTCACTCTTACGGTGATTTATGCACAAAAATATTATGTACTATTAATAGGCAGGATTTAAAAGGGTTGTCTCGACGAGGTTAAGGCCACCTTGTCAAGGTCATTATTGGATGGGTTGAGACGCTGTTTACAAACAAAACTCCTGATTTCTTCGAAGAGTATTTTAAGAAGTAGGTTTAGAATTAATGCTACGAGTTACTTGAGGCTTTTTTTATGTTTATTTGTTTACTACGGACACCTTTAACGTGCATGTCTTTCTACATGGTTCTCATTATGTATAATTTCAACATGAATGATGTAACCAATATTTTGTTCTCCCCAGCTAAAGCACTAGGAAGTGGTGAAGGGCGGGCGTTTGGGGGACAGTCTTATGTAATTTTGACATTCGAAAAGTGCTGATTCTCAGCCTAGTTTCAATAAATGACTTTTGATTTTGATTTAAAAGAGTGTCCGTGAAGTTTCTTCTCCATAGGAACCTACTACGCTTTGGAATGGGCAAATGGCTTCTTGGCTTACCGACTCCTTGACAATTCAAAAGTGCCTGTAATTGAAATAAATGCTTTGAGCTTGAGATGCTACGTATTTATGGTGTCTTAGGTTAAAAAAAAATACGGTTTGTTTTTTTTTTGAAATACTTTTTAAAAGGAAGAGAGAAAAAGCTACATCTATTGTTAAAAAAAAAAAAAATTAAGGTCATCATTATGAATTAAATCGTCAATTTCGATCAAGATTCTTCCAACACTCTTACGGAACCCCGAAACAGGGGTGAATTCCAACCCGTCACGCTACACGTATTGATTTTATTGATTTTGTACAACTATTGTTGAATATAATGTATCAATTGTTCACGTTTGTGTTGGGGTTAACAAAAAGGGTGGCTCATGGCTAATAATAAGTAATCGCGAACTTTTTTTTTTGTAAAAAATGCACTTTTTAACTATTTTGATACGGTTGTCGGTATTATTAGCTTTTAAACTAAAAAAAAACGAATAAGTAATACTTCTTTGGGGTTATTATTGAAAAGTGAAACTGAAACTTTAAATAGTAATCAAAATGATGCCTTATTATTTATTTAATAAGGCCAATATTTAATTGAACCTCTCCTGAATTGAAAAACTTATTCACCTTCTAATGAAGTTAGCTTTTTTTTTGTTAAAATCGCACTTTTTACTAGTTTGTTACGGTTGTCGGTATTAGTAACTTTTTTAAAGTTTCCCTACCTTTTTTGGAGACTTCATAGCGTGTCGATGGTGATTTATATAATTATGTAGTTATGTATGCAGTAAGATGGTTAAAGCCGTGATATAGTTATATCGCTAGAGATATAGTTATATACAGTAAAATAGTTATATGAAAGCGGTTCATAACTGTCTTACTAGGAATATAACTATGATACAAGCACGATTTAGTAATATAACTATTAGGGCACTCCGAACAAATCGGTACCTAAGATTAGGTTAGAATTATGACCAACAACGCGCAGGCCGAGTCGCTCCATGTAAAATACTGGTATTCAGCTGCATCCGGTTAGACTGGAAGCCGACCCCAACATAGTTGGGAAAAGGCTAGGCAGATGATGATGAACGCGCAGGCCGAGTGAGCGAAGCGAGCGGTGCCGCGGCAGCGGCAGGCCAGCGCTACGTCAAAATTGGTCGCAGTAACAAAATTAGGGCACTCCGAAAGTTATGAACCGCTTTCATGTAACTATATTACGGTATATAGCTATATTTTTAGGGATATAACTATATCACGGCTTCAACCATCTTACTGCGACATATAGTCAGCCTAGAATTTGCCTACGAGTTTCATACTTTCAGTAGCGTCCATCAACGCCTGCGTCATGCAGGCATACATAATCTGTTACTAATTCCCTTATTACACAGAATCTATTACTAATTCCCTCTAGTGAATTTTGTGAAAAAAGAACCTTGAGTGTTTTTTTAGAACAGACGTGTGACGTTGTTTTTTTTTGCCAAATCGCAGCAAATGACGTTATTTAATTTCTGCCTGACCCCATGAGAAAAAGGCATAATTTTATATATGTAAGTAATAAAAATATACAATTCTCCAAGTAATCAACAATACAATGTAACTCATAACTGTACAAAACTATAATAAGTAGCTATCAACTTATCATCAATGTGTCAGCCGTTCGCGAGGTTGTCACATACATACATACATAATTATAGATCATATTTCTTTGTTGTGTATTACGTATCACGTAGTATAATTATGGAAGGATACTAATAAATAATGAGCAGAGGTGGCCCAGTGGTCGTGGGTTCGAACCCAGCCAGGCGCTTCAATTTTGCGTAAATAATTTCATCGCCACTGCACACTGCTCTCAAAACGGTGAAGGAAAACATTGTGAGGAATCCGGCATGTCCTAGAACCAAACATTCGGAGACCAGTGACATCTACCACCCCGCACTGGGCCCGCGTGGTCCATTACAGCCCACTCTCTCTCGAAGAGAGGAGGCCTGTGTCGCAGGCCCAGGAGTGGGAACATTATAGGCTGATTATACTAAATATTGACATACATAAATACATAAACTCACGCCTTCTTCCCATGGGGGTAGGCAGACACTACAGAACGACTCTTGCTACGATCCTTACATACTCCTTGTGCCTCGTTCACGTTCATACATATGCTCATACCCGCTCGCCGTTGCGAGTACTACGCACGTGACCTGTCTTAATAACATCACTAATAAGGTCAGTATATGTCCTCCTAGGGCGTCCCTCCCGGTGTTTCCACTGCCTTGTAAATTAGAATGGTAGATAAACAATATATAAAAAAAATACCTTGTCCGATTCGAAAGGGACACATTGCGATTACTTTTTGGTAATTTTATTGCAGTACCTATGTATCTTATTATTATTATTGAAACAAAAAAGTTGTTGCTATTTAAAATTCACATTTTTTAGTACCAAAATTACCCCAAACCGATTAAAAATTAACAAATTTTCAGCATAATAGGGTCATAAGTTATGACTTGTAGACAGACGCGAAAAGAACGGCCGCATGCATTCCATATAATTGACCGGTAAAATTCCCCATTGAAAAAAATATGTGGCAAATTTTTTAAAATTACTACATAAATATGACTACATAAGACTCTCAGTAGGTATGGTAATAACAACCTCAACCATCGGACACGGTTTTTTACATGTCGTTGTAATGTCATGTCTAGACATCCTCAAAGTATGTTTTCTCATTTCTCGACCAGCAAATGTTTGTCAGGCTTGACTCTGACGCGTGTAAGATCCAAATCAGTGCACACACTTGTCTAGCATACTAATTGTTAAGACCAAAACGGGCAGACACAAAGACTGATAAATAATTAATATTATTTTATGTTCTAGTCGTTGGTAGTGCGTTCACGTTTGTTGAGGCGGCCGGTTTTCACGACGCATGGTTGTATGGGTCAAAACCTAGCGGCATTTTTAGGGTTCCGTAGGTACTTAGGTACCAAAAGGAAAAACGGAACTACTCATTCATTTTTTATTTATTCTTCGTTTGGCCTACTGAGTTTTGTTCTACATTAAAAAATCCTGGGTCGTCCCAAACAATAAATGCTTCCGTCATCCCAATCTATAATTTTAATTATTTTATTCCCGCTTCGTCCTATTTTATATTCCTTCTACGGCCCATAAATCTTTTTTGTAAGCGATTATTTTGTCGTGTTTAGATATCGATATGGTACTCATCACGTCTTCGGAGTTTTGCTAGCAAATTTTAATTTAACTTAGTAATTCACAGTATCATTATGAAACTACAAAAGTATCTTTGCGATTTTTAAAAATTTAATTTAGTATTTAATTTGTGTTAAATCGACGATACTGTACCCTTCGTGTGCGAGTCCGACAATTTTTTTCTTTTTACTGCACTTATCTCTGGATGAAAAAATCTTTTCGCATTTGTTAACCCAATTCTCGAGGAGGTTTATAGGCTATTTAACATCATGCTACGACACTTAGGAGCCGAGCAAAATGAAAAAAAGTCAGAACGAATGCTATGCGAAAAGAAGTAATAGCGCAGGCGGGCGATCCGACGCGACGCGGTGGGTCGGCGGCCGAATTAAAGGCGGACGAAGTTGCTGGCAGAAGTGAATAAAAACAAAGAAAAGAAAGACAAGAAAGAAAAGAAAGAAAAGAAAGAAAAGAAAGAAAAGAAAGAAAAGAAAGAAAAGAAAGAAAAGAAAGAAAAGAAAGAAAAGAAAGAAAAGAAAGAAAAGAAAGAAAAGAAAGAAAAGAAAGAAAAGAAAGAAAACATAAATTATATCAAACCAAACTCCCAGGCAAAATTTATTAATTACTAAACAAGAATATTAAACTTTAATGACACGAAAACCCTGGAGCTCTGCTGACCTAACAGTGATGTCTCAAGGACAGGTCACGGGTCACGTGACCGCGTCAGCACGTCTGACCGATTCTGACCCAGTCGACTGTGACGAGACAACTGTTTATATACATGTAATATGTATTGTATACATGTGTGTGGGGTACTTGTTGCTATGGAAGGTTCAAGTATTGTTTACGTAGTTTACTAGGAATTAAACGTATGGCAACACTGACTTAAAGCGAAGGAAAACAACGTGAGGGAAGCGTATTAGCGTTTATAACTGGAGACCTAATACGGCCACTTTGACAGAATCATAATAGGATATCCTATTATGATTCTGTCAAAGTGGCCTGTATTATGAATCATCGTAAAATGTCATAAACTGACAATTCATAATATTACGTGCAATTCATTACGCAATTCATCTGTTTGACAGTTTTGTATGGAGATTCGTAAAATGGTCCACAAATTATGAATTGCTTTATTTAAGTTTAATGTTCAATTAAAATTCTTTAATTTAAATTACGACCATTTTATTAATAGTTAAGTCGTTTTCATGCAGTAATATTTACAAATAGGTATGATTCGAATATGAATTGAATTGAGTACATAATATGATTCTGCTAATGTGTCATAATTTTGTATCATATTAGAGGAATTGCTAATGGTCTGCTGGAAATTCAGAAAATTAATTGCTTTTAGAGGAATTGTTAATGTAGCCGTTTTAGGCCCCGTGTAAAAATACCTACCCTTAACGAATCCGAGAGTCACTGTTGTTCCGTTCCCTTCACTAACCATAAACTAACCTAACTAACCATACCTGGGAACCTTCTAGTTACGGAGATATTGAAGGTTCCGACTTTTTTTTTGCTGTTTTTTAACCAAAACAAGTTTAAAAAATGTTATAACATAACTAATACGTGAACAGATGCAGGATAGATGAATGCTATTACGGGCGAAATATGGGTGTACTGTACACCTCTGCTCAACTCTTCAGGGATACGAGGCGTAAATCAGCCTGTAAGGTTTCCACTGTCGGGATCAGGGGGTCGACCACCACTGCTTACAGCAGTATTATTTTAATATTACTTCAGTGTAGAAAACAGATGAAGCTCTACAGGACGTATAGGTCCATCTCTTTCCCCCACTGAAGTAAGATTAAAGTAAGTGGTGGTGGTAGGACCCCAGGCCTCCTCTCTGTGAGAGTGGATGTCACACATCTTCGAAGTTTTTGTTCTACGATTATCTCCCGAGCCTCATGGGAGTAGGAACAGTCCCGGGCCTTAAGGGAAGTAGGGACAGTAGGCGGTTTTAGTCGGTAGGAGTCCGACATAGCCCTCCGTTGTCCTAAGAACCCTCCTTCTTAGGACAACGGAGGGCTATGTCGGACTCCTGACGATTTCCCCACTATAGTTTCCTCGTAAACTTGTCTTTCACCGTTTGTGGTGACGAAATAAATTCCATTAATGAAAACACCTGGGTTCGTAAAAGACTCATATGTCAATGAGATGCCTGTTGCTATCAACCGGGCACAAATCCAAAGATGGAGCTGCTACCGAGAAATGACAAATCTAATGATATGGTCTGGTCGGTTAGACTGGAAGCCGACTCCAACATAGTTGGGAAAAGGCAGGCAGATTGATATTGATTTTGCATGATCTGAGGACCGAACCCAAGAGTCGTGAGTCCTAGAGTTTAATTTCATGGACGTTTTTGCGAAAAAGCAAAAAGGTATGGGTATGGATGAGGGTTGTAATAAGAACAGGGGGCCTACCACCACCGTCCACAGCAGTATTCTTTTAATCTCACTTCGTGGGGGAAAGAGATGGAGCTATACGTCCTGTAGAGCTTCATCTCTCTCATACACTGAAGTTATATTAAAATAATACTACTGTAAGTGTTGGTGGTAGGCCCCCAGGGGTGTGATTCTATATGACCTCATTCTAAACGTCGAATCTGAATCCGCTGTGAGTTTCTTGATTGGCATTCTAAAAACTCGGTTGATACACTAGCGCTACCCTTGCGAGCGTGACAGCGAGTTGAACTAAATTGACCGTGAGATTTTGACAGATAAAGTATGAGATGACGTTAGAAGTGGCATTCAGTAAGGTAATTCCCCCGTCACTTCGACCCTCACTTCGCACTCGAACCCGATTCAAAATTCGAAGTGAGAGTGAATAGCGATATGAGATGCGAGTTGTTGTTTTAATTTTACAGAATTGACGTACAGAGGAAGACCAAAGACACGATGGAAAAACTGCGTGAAAGATGAATATGTCTAGAAAGGAGATGACTCCTTAAATTTTGGCCATAGAGTATGTAATGTACGGATTTTTTCATAAGAAATTTCTCAGTATCAGGCCGGGGTCTGGATTTGTACCCGGTTGATGACAATAGGCTTGCCCCCTTTACATTGGATTTAAACATAACTGGCTCATGGACTCATTGAATACATAGGCTTCGCCCACATTAGAACAGAAACCCTCGGGTCAGCCAGATCTTTTACAGATGTTCTAAAAAGACCAGGAGAGTATAATGTTATGAACTTCTGGAGGTAGGATGGGTTGGTTGGACCACTGACGGCCGCCATGATACACGCACGATGGTCCACCTGAAGTACTAAGTGCGGGAATCAAACCATTTATCATAGAACATCACTGGCGAAATGTGTGTGTGCACTATAGGTACACCTCTGCCTAACCCTTCAGGGACAATTATGCGTGATGATATGTATGGAAGAAGGGTCTTGAGTAAGCGTGGTGATCAACCCTGGTGCCTTCTCTGAATGAGAAGAGGGTTTTGCCCAACAGTGGGACAATAATAAGCTGGTCAATCTGCCTTGCCCTAACTATTTTGGGGTCGGCTTCCAGTCTAAGCGTATGCAGCTGAATACCAGTATTTTACATGTAGCGACTGCCTATCTGACCTTCACAACCCAGTAACTGGGTAATACGATACCCCTTGGTAAGACTGGTTGTCAGACTTTCGGGCTTCTGACGAGCCATAACAACTGTCATAGATCCTCGAATGGCAGCCGGGACCAACGGTTTGACGTGTTTTCCGAGGCACGGAGGAGTCTCGATATGTGAAAATGGTCACCCATCCACGGACCAACCCCGGCAAGCGTAGCTTAACCTGATGGATCGACCCGAGCGGCTGTTATTACTTGGCCACGAGCTCCTTCTAATAATAAGCTGGTATTATTATTTATTCTAAGGGCGGGATGATGACGTTTGCAAAAAAGATCACATCACAATATGCTGACCTTAGTGTCTGAACGTTCAACGACCTATGACATGACCTACGACAATATTTTCAACCTTGCTATCGAGTTTATACGTCGTTAAAATGGAGGCGTACTGGTTAGCAAAATTGCAACTAAATTGACAAGCCCCTAAAGTGGAAACACTCTTTATTTCTATACTAGCTTCTGCCCACGACTTTGCCCGTGTAAAATTTCTTGTTTTGACATAAAAATACCCAAGGGCAGCTCGGCAATACTGAATTAATACGCACTATATATTCCAAAAAAAAAACACCTTATTTACCTTATTTCTAATCACCTTTCTACACAACACAAACACTAACATTAATTAAAAACACTAAACAACACAACACCTAAAATGAATTTCAAAAAACACGAAAAATAAAATCGAAAATAATTTACGAAACGACCACAGACTGTCATTTTCGCGGGAAAATTTGGACACGGAGCGCGCATCCCCCATGACAGTTGGAGAGGTACTAACGCAAGGCAAAGGCAGCTAGTCGTAGACAGCCTGCTCGGGACGGTGTTGCTAGCCGTACTGATGATACTGCCCTTATCACCCTTCAATAAAACTAGACGGATCGCCGACTCTTTTAAGAGAAAAAACGTGGGTTTTGTTTTATGTTAAACAATATATTACTTTTACACAAACCACATAGGAATCTAACAACTTAATAGAGTTCCTTATGTAGCGAAGGTGAGCACTTGAGCAGTACGGAAGGATTTTTTTAAATTCACCCTCTAATAGAACGATGGAAGTTCGTGAGCTTGTTAGAAAAAAAAAAGAGATTATTGCTAACTTAAGTATAAATGCAAAAGTGACTTTGTTTAATACGCTTTCACGCTAAAATAGCTGAAGGTATTTGGATGAAATTTGGCACATGGGTAGACCCAGACCATCACCCTAATTACGTAATATACGATCAACCACAATCTGAATCGTTTTGAAACAGATTGTTAATCCTCTGCTTCATAAGTTTGAAAAAAAAATCTGCTCGACAACATAAATAGCGCAATGAAAGTCGTTGAACAATCAAAATAAAACAGATTAGTCTTAATCGGTTTCGAAAATAAGTTACGCAATTAGATACCCGTTTCATTTTGTCAGTGCAACAAAATTAATGGCGTTATTTATGTTGTTGTGCAGATTTTTTTTTTCATTATTTTATTTTTTTATGAAGCCGTGCATTAACAATGTATTTGACATTTGTTTTGTTTCAAACCGATTCAGATTGTGATTGATCTTGTATTACGCAATTAGGGTTAGGATATAGAATACTTTTTATTTCGATATTCCCAGCCAGTTTGAAAACTCGGACCATCGAAATCTCATCATTCATTCATTAGCCTTCTTCGGTTGACTTCCTTATCCTTATTTCTCTTTTTTTATGGCTTCTATTTCTGCTACTAGCGTCCAAGCAACGTCGCTGTATTCTGGTTTGAAGGGTAAGTATGTGTGCCGGTGTCATTACAGCATAAGCATAATCAGCCTAAATGTTCCCACTGCTGGGACACAGGCATCCTCTCTGTGAGAGGGAGCGGGCCGTAATCCACCACGCGGGCCCAGTGCGGGTTGGTAGGAGATGTCACATGTCTTCGAATTTTTGGTTCTAGGACATGCCAGTTTCCTCACGATGTTTTCCTTCACCGTTTTGAGAGCAGTAGCGAAGAAATAATTTACACAAAGTATAGCGCCTGTCAGGGTTCGAACCTACGACCTACAACTCATAAGTCGTGGCCGTTACCACTGGGCCACCACTGCTCTGCACATGACATTTCAGCTTTTTCTCTGGGATGGCAAAGCATTTGCGATACCTCGTGTATGTGCAGATGTCCTCAGATCAGCCGCCGACTGCGCCTTTACCAAAAAACCCAGCAATAATTCAAAATCAAAATCAAGTCATTTATTCAAACTAGGCTGAGGAATCAGCACGTTTCGAACGTCAAAATTACATAACACAGTCCCCCAAAACGCCCACCCTTTATCAGTTCCTAGTGCTTTGGCTGGGAAGAAGAAGTGGCGCAACAAACTCCCCAGCAGCATAGCTGTCTGAAAAAATCCTCAATCCCCTTTAAAACAGGTAAATTTTTCTTACCTGGCAACACAGTCTACCTCTGTCAAACATTTTCCTCAACCGATAACGTCTATTTCGACTCGCTTCTTATCAAAGAGGCCTATTTTTAGCGCCGACACAACATTATGTCCTTCTCATCCCATGGGTGGCGGTTAAGGTGACTCCTCTAACATTCTAATGTCGATATGAAGTGCCGTACTTGATGGGATTCTTATTAGACACATCTTACTAATATAAATACGAAAGTGTTTTTGTGTGTTTGTTTTTTTTTTACGACGACTCATGAAGCTAACCCATACTAATATACAGGGTTATTGGTAAAATGTCGGCAATCCATTAAAGGAATGTAGGAAAGGTCATTTGCAACCAAATGACCCCTTATGACCCATAAGCAAATGTCAACCATTTTGATTTGACATTTTTAGAAGCAAAAAGGAGGGTTATGATTTTGACCGGTATGTATGCATGTATGTTCATGTGTTCCTTCATATCTTCAAAACTACCTCTAGACCGTCCGCTGGTTATAGGCTATGTGACGTCACATTAAATTGAAAACGAATACAAAGGAAAAAAAAAAAACAAGTTGGGTATCAAATGAAAGGGCTAAATTAGCACATTAAAAAAAAAAAATTGAAAATCCGGAGTCACACGTAATCTTTAATTTACACGTGTGACTCCGGATTTTTAATGTATCTGTCATCAATCAAGACATCGCAGTCTTGATTATACTTTTTAGTTGACTTTTTTGTCGTAGTTGGGTTTTAGTTTTATACATTTTATTTTAAAATGTATGGAATAAAATTATAAAATATCTAACTACTCGAAAACTGTTGACATTTGCATCATCATAAGGCAGTCATCATGAGGGGTCATTTGGTTGCAAATGACCTCTCCTACATAACAGATTGTCGACATATTACCTATCCCTGTATGGGTTAGCTTTTGATTTCTTCTACTGCTACCTAGGGGTATACAGGGTTAAGTTAATTCTATTTAAAAAGCGATCAAGTGCGAGTCGGGCTCAGAGTTGTTCCGTACCATTTTCTTTTTCTTCTAAAACACGTTTCTTGACCTATTAGAAAGGTCACTTTTTTACGTTTTTAATTTTTTTCTCGACTCGGCGGATCTAGTCGGCGCCCTGTATACGTTACCCCGTATTTGGGGACTGATGGGGTGTTGAACTTTTTTGAGAAAAATGTGATACGATATGATATGAACCGGTGAACAAAGTCGTAGTTAAAACACTAGTTGGGTTGTTATACTAACATATGAAGGTGACTTTCTAATAAGTGTTGTAACCTAACATTCTAAGAAGATTCCCACCTTGTATACACGACAAGATCATTATTTTCGAGAAATTGATTGAACTGTGATTTGTCAGTAGGGGGTATCCTACACATCTGCCCACCTCTTCGGGGAATACGCTCTTATAAATTCTATATGCTAACTTTTTTCTTACAGCTGAACTCAGAGTCGTCTAATAAAAATAATCAATCAGCCAATCTGCCTGCTTTTTCCCAACTATGTTGTGGTCAGCTTCCAGTCTAACCGGATAAGAGTATTTTACATGGAGCGACTGACTAACTGACCTCCACAACCCAGTTGCTGGGTAATACGTTACCCCTAGCTAAGACTGGTTGTCAGATTTTCGGAAAAAAAAACAATTATCATCCATGCATATATTTGACAAATATATATATACTAGCTGCGCCCCGCGGTTTCACCCGCGCAAGTCTCGATCCCGTGGGAATATCGGGATAAAAAGTATCCTATGTGTTATTCCAGGTTATAAACTGTTTGCCAAATTTCATCCAAATCCATTCAGCCGTTTTTGCGTGATTGAGTAACAAACATCCAAACACACAAACCCACAAACACACAAACTTTCACATTTATAATATTAGTAGGATGTATGCCGTTAGTCCCGGCTGTCATTAATTTGTAGATCTTTGACAGTCGTTACGGGTCGTCAGAAACCTGAAAGTCTGACAACCAGAGTCTTACCAAGAGGTCTTATATCGTATTACCCAGTAAATGGGTTGTGGAAGTCAGATAGGCAGTCGCTCCATGTAAAATACTGGTATTGAGCTGTATCCGGTTAGACTGGAAGCCGACCACAATAGTTAGGGAAAAGACAGGCAGATGATGATGATGCGGGTCCCAGGTTTTCTGGAAAGTCCGAAAGGGATACCGGGACCTTGGCAATAGGCAACTAAAGGAACAGGGTGGGTTTTAGTCAATAAAAGTATGACCCGCCCTCCCGCTCGCCCAGAGCCGGAGAAGTCATTTGAAGATATCCCACAATAAAAAAAAAAAATGCGGGTTAATAAATTAAAGTGAATGACTGTCTCTGAATACGGCACTAAGTAACGTCTCGTCTTTCAAAAATGCACAATATAAAATAATAGATGCTGTGATCGACCTGCTCTGCCCACCCTGTTATCAAAGGTTTCGCGTGCAGAGGTGAACGCCCCCGCTGTCTAGACGCCGGCAGCTTAGCTCTCTGTCTGCCCCTCTTGTTTACATCGTTATAAGGGCTCCTTAGACTGTCTGATGCATATTGATAGCAATATTGTGTATTTGGAGACAATTAATTAGTTAGAGGTAACTTTTTCACTCACACTGAAGAGTAGGTTGGGTGTATCTACTATAGGTATATGTAGGATGTTAATTTTTTATTAACTCAAATATGCAGGTAAAAAAAAATTACCGACTTCCAAAAACTTTTTACAAAGAAAACCGACTTCCAAAAAGAACACAAAAAATTGTGAAAAATATCTTTAATTTCGGAAGTCGGTGGCAAAAAACGAAAATTGAAAAGCAAAGACACTGACTTCCGAAATTAAAAGTTACTTTTCACTTTTTTTGTGTTTTTGTTGGAGGTCGGTTTTCTTTGTAAATTTTTTTATTTTTCACTTTTTAGTTGTAGTACCTACCCCAAATTCGAATACCACTGCCTGTGTAAGTAACAGTGAAGGAGTAAATGAAAACATCGTCTAGATAAACTAAGTGGGGAAAAAATACGTAATATTGAAGCTAACTCATAAACTACGCAAGCAAAGTTTATAAAATTTATATGGGATTACCTCGGAAGCATGACCTACCAAACAAAAAAAGAATCACCAAATAATCAATCAATCGATTAATATTTGGCGGAGTAATAGCGTAACAAACATACAAAAAAAAAAAAAAACCTACAGACGAATTGAGAACCTCCTCCTTTTTGGAAGAAGTAGGTTAAAAAGTAGCCTATGACCTCATTGCGTAACACACTTTCAATCTTAATCCGAGAGAAATTTGAAAATCGTCAGCTCAACAAAGTAAATAACTCAATGAACCTGAGTGAACTGTAAAAATAAAGCCCATTGCGAACAATTGTCAGTTTGTGTGTGACACAATAACTCCGCTGCGCTGGTCCCAGGCTACCTATCTGTCAAACATAACGATCGGTTCAAGAGTTTAGGCGTGAAAAGGTAACAGACAGACAGAGTTACTCTCGCATTTATATGATAAGTTAGAATGAAAGTTGTTTTTTTTTTTAATCCTCAACGGGGAGCTCTTGTCCTGCATCTCACCAGGTAGAGATGATCAGGCTGAAGGTGGAAGCGAGCTTCACCCGGAATCCTCAACCACAGAGGACCTGGCTATCTGACCTCTAACTGCTGAAACACAACATGCTGATAACATTGTTGTTATGGCGACAGACTTAGATAACATGGTGGTAGTTAATTGATTCAGGCGTGACTTTGCGGAAATCCATTATAAAATACAATAGACGAAGATATATTTAGTAACCTATTCCGCTTGACTATTCTTCAAGAGTCCTAAAAAACCCTGTAAGAAATCGACACGTGTTTCACCTCTCAACGAGGCATCCTCAGGATGACGATTGACCAATTGCAAACCAGAACGCGACGTGTTGCCACACCGAGCGCAGACTTTGCGTCCAGCGGTCAAATATATCTACGTCTATTGTATTTTTTTAACATGGTGGTAGCTAGCCAGGCAGACTTAGAATAAGCCCTACTACCAACCATATCGAGCAATGGTTTTTTTTACTATATCGGCACGAAAGAATTCATTCAATCTGCCTAGCCTTTTCCCAACTATGTTGGGGTCAGCTTCCAGTCTAACCGGATGCGTCTCAATACCAATATTTTACATGGAGCGACTGCCTATCAGACCTCCACAACCCAGTAACGGGGTAATACGATACGCCTAGCCCCTAGCTAAAACTGGTTGTCAGACCTTCGGAATTCTGACGACCCGTAACGGCTGTCAAAGATCTACGAATGATAGCCGGGAGCAACGGCCTAACGTGCTTTCCGAGGCCCGGAGAAGTCTCGATATATAAAGATGGTCACCCATCCATGGACCAACCCCGGCAAGCGTAGCTTAACCTAATGGATCGACCCGGTGCGGCTGTTATTACTTAGCCACGAGCTCCTCGGTTATGCCTTGAAATAATATTATCCGTTTCATTATGCATTGAAATAATAGTTTAAATACAAAAGTAGGTACTAGCCTTTGAAAATTGCTTCTTCTTGATCGATTCATAACGAAATTAAGTTCCAGAAGATGTCACGTGGGATCCCATTTTGAGTTGTACCTGTAACAAAAAATAATTATCTTTAAGTAAAAAAGTTTACTATATACTTTTGCTTTTTTTAGGGTTCCGTAGTCAACAAGGAACCCTTATAGTTTCGTCATGTCCGTCTGTCAGTCTGTCCGCGGCTTAGCTCAGAGACCGTTGGTATTAGAAAGCTGTTTTGGAAAATTTTGGTATGGATATACATATAAACGACGCCGACAAAGTGGTAAAAAAAATCGTAAAAAATATTTTTTTTTAGTGTACCCCTTCACGTAAAGTGGGGATGGTTTTGTTTTTTCTCGTCAGTCCCATGGAATGGGGTATCGTTGGAAAGGTCGTTTAAAAATAATGTGAGTTTGTTAAAACCATTTTATGGATTCAGGGATCCGTTTGCGGACCAAGTGTCCCCGCCCCCTGCCAGCTAATGGTTGGGTTTGGATATATGAAAAAATTCACGGCAGTAGTATATATAACGAAATTAAAAGGAAAACTATCACCGCTACGTAGGCTCCACAAGTTACCGAGTAATAATCGACCAACTTAAATTTGCAGTTGTAAGTTTGTACAATGTTAAATTTGTTTTATAAATTCATCCCAACTACGGAACCCTTCATTGTGCATGGTTTGACATGCACTTGGCCGGTTTTTTAAAGTGAGATATACTCTTTCACCCGACTCAGGAATCGAACCCTCTACCTCTAACTTACCACTAGTTCAATCACTATAAAAGGCAGTAGGTACCTATAACTGTGCTATTTAAAAGTGAGTTTTTTGCTCGACCTAGGAATCGAACCCCCGCCCCGACCTCTATCCTACCACCGACCTAATCGCTAAAATACAGTATTACCTATAAACCTACTTACCCTTAAAGGTAACAATAAAACCTATGGATACTTACTTATATAGGTGCGTACCCCACTCAGTATTGACTTGAGGCAGGTCAGTGATGTACTTGTACTAACCTATATTTGAGATACAGGGTGCGACAAATTTTACTAGACAAATATAGATATGACTAGCCGTTGTTCGCGACTTCGTGTGCGGTCCAGGATAAAGTACCCTATGTCTTAACCTCATGGTCTACCCACATGCCAAATTTCATCCAAATCCGTTCAGCCGTTTTAGCGTGAAAGCGAAACAAACGAAAATCACTTTCGCATTTATAATATTAGTTAGGATTATAGCATAACGACATCACATAACGCCTGTATTCCCTTAAAGGTTAGGCAGAGGTGTAAGCATTATTTGATAGACCCACATTTCGCCAGTTTAAGTCCCATGTAATAGGGGGCGAGCCTATGGCCATTAACCGAGCACAAAACCAAACTCCAGCCACCTTGAATTTCTGATCAAAAAACCAATAAAAAATTCTCAACCTGGGATCGAGCCCTGGACCCCACGCTCAGCAGTTATGCTTGCGGATGGATTCCAGTCTAACCGGATGCAGCTGATATTAGTATTTTACATGGAGCGACTGCCTGCCTGACCTCCACAACTCTGTTAAGGGGTAACACGATACCCCTTGGTAAGACTGGTTGTTAGACTTTCGGGCTTCTGACTACCCGTAACGACTGTCAAAGAACTACTTATGACAGCCGGGACTAAATTAAAACATGCTTTTTTCTTTGACCACTATCAAGTGGGCCGTAATCCACCACGCGGGCCGAGTGCGGGTTGGTAGATGTCACATGTCTTCGAATTTTTGGTTGTAGGACATGCCGGTTTCCTCACGATGATTTCCTTCACCGTTTTGAGAGCAGTGGCGATGAAATTATTTACACAAAGTAAGGCGCCTGTCTGGGTTCGAACCTACGAACTCGTAAGTCGCGGCCTACTGGGCCACCACTGCTTACCAATTAAATAGTAATGGGAAAATTGAAGCTCAATTAATTGTTTCTAAAAATGCTTTTTCTAAGAAGCCATTTTTCTTATAATCACCAAAAATTAAAAAACAAATAACAAACCCATCAAGTTTTAACTCATTTAAACATACACTAACAGGGCTTAATGGGCAAATTTTATATCTCTTGAGAATAAATTTCAAAATACTAATTAAACACAAAAAAAAATCAGAGACGTCAGATCAGAACTTTTTTGAACATAAAAGTTACATAAGACAGTCCCCCGGCACGCCCGCCCTTCACCACTTCCTAGTGCTTTAGCTGGGAAGAAGAAGTGGCGCAAACGCCCCAGCATCTATCATGAAAGACAAAGATTGTGACAAAACTGTCCAAGGACGGCCATTAGTTAACCCATTGCAGGGTAAACGCCTCTTCTCATATCGAGAAGTAACGAGCATTGAGCACCCACGCTTGCTCACTGCGTGTTGACGATTTCAGACTTTTCAACACGATATTTTCACAGTTTTTAGACCATGCCATCTAATTGCGTAACTTATTTTCGTAACCGATTAAGACTAATCTGTTTCATATTGACAGTTCAACAACATTCATTACGTTATTTACAAAGCTGAGCAATTTTTTTTTTCGATCTTATGATCACGTTCAAGCATTCAGATCACTAGCTACTGTTGAAAAAACCTAATTCAACTTTTACCGACCTGGCAATCGAACCTAGGAACACTTAGCAGTCACTTCGAGCTTCCAACCACTATCACTAACAAAAAAAAAACAATCTACCTAACCTTTTCCCAACTATATTGGGGTCGCTTCCAGTCTAACCGGATGCAGCTGAATACCAATCATAGAGCGACTGCCTATCTGACCTCCACAACCCAGTAACTGGGTAATACGATACCTCTTGGTAAGACTGGTTGTAAGACTATCGGGCTTCTGACGACCCGTAACGACTGTCAAGATCCACGAATGACAGCCGGGACCAACCGCTTGACGTGCTTTGTGAAGCACGGAGGAGTCGCGATATGTAAAGATGGTCACCCATCCACGGACCAACCACGGCAAGCGTAGCGTAACCTGATGACTAACAAAACCAATCCCTAATTAATATTAACATAACTAAATCGCCGTCAATCAATTGACGTCATATAACCAACATCAAAACTTGCCCGATCCTGTATCCTGAAAGGCTACGCACACAGACAAGGCCAGACAACGCACACGGACACAGTACAACGTGTGCAGACACGGAGTTACACACACACAGACTTAGGGCGTGTCTCGATGTTGTATACAGGCTGTTATTTTTAACAATAAAGCTCAAACTGTGATTTGAACCTACATTTGTATCATGTTTGATGTGTCATTCGTAGATCTTTGACAGTCGTTACGGAAGAAGCCCAAAACCTCTGACAACCAGTCTTACCAAGAGGTACTGTGCTTAGGGTTGTAGAGGTTAGATAGGCAGTCGCTCCATGTAAAATACTGGTCGTCAGATACATCCGGTTAGACTGGAAGCCGACCACAATATAGTCGGGAAAAGGCAGGCAGACTATCATGATTTGTGCGGGTATTTTATTATTTAGATGGATCGTTATTTTGTGGTTACTAATGGCCGATTTCTATAATTTACGGACCGTCATTGGTTAAAATGAAGACTCTTGTATCTTTACGAATAATGAAGCAAATACCTCATAGCTTTGCATAGTAGCCTCCCCTATGGAAGTAGCTATCACAGGCAAAATTAGCCTACGAATGTATTTATGCCTAGTTTGGTAATAAAAAAGTACCATTGGTAAGTAAAACGATTCGTTTTTGTTTATAGGAACCGAGCATAAATGACCACCTGGAAAGGTATTTGCAGGTTGACCTACTTAGGTGTTTAATTTGATAATATGCGTTGTATTAATTAAAAGGCAATTAATTACTTATAACTAGACAAGAAGTGGAAAATAGTAAATATCTTGTTATAGAGAGAGGTATGAAAAACTGGCTGGAAAGTTTGTGGCGTTATCTACATCGCCACATGCGAACTACGCATCAAAGACCTAACGTCTCACAAAAATCCTGACGTCAGATAAATCCTGAATCGCGCAATTAAAGTTTACCGTGCAATGGACATATGTACAAGAACCCAACATTAATCGTTGGGCAGTTGCCCGCCAGACACAACACCCGTCTTGTCGGAGGATCCTCCCTTTTCTATGGTGGATGAGTGAACCTTAAACCCTGTTCCTCATACCCCTAAAAGTTTCTTATATCTCATAGAAAAGGGAGGGCCCCCCGACCAGTCGGGTGTTGTGTCTGGTGGGCTACTGCCTGACTTGTGTATATGCTAGTCGCGCGGTAAACAATGCTTGCGCGATGCATGATTTTGCGTGACGTCAGTGTGATGCGTTCGCATGTGGCGAAGTAGATGCCGCCACATTGTCATTAAATTGCGATTGTTGCCCCTAAAAGTTGTAGAAGTGGACACACACATAACATCACGCCTTGCCTTCCCCGAAAGGTTAGGCAGGGGGAGTCAACTCAACCCGAATAATAATACCAGATATTTTACTCTCGATTACGGTGATTTTAGGCAGATGTGTGACACCCACAGTTCAACCATCATAGAAATAGATTTTAGGCGAAAACCTACAACATTGCAAGTCAAAGTTGTAGTTATTGTTGTTGATAGTTATAGTTGTAAGGTTCCATGGTATAATTGTATATAGTCTTTGGATGCTTTAAAGAAGAATATCCGATTTGCACAGACCTGCTCCCTAATTGTGTAATAGAACAAGATCAATTAAATCAAAACCTATTAGAAACAAAAATCTGCTCAACAACGTAAATAACGCAATGAATGTTGTTGAACTGTCAAAATGAAACAGTTTCCTTACTCTTAATCTACTACGAAAAAAAGTTACGCAATTAGGTAGACGTTTTGAAAAAGTCTTGACAGTAAACCAAAAACACGGAGTAATAAGTCCCAATCTTATAGGAAAGTCCGTTATTTAAATGAGAATCGTATTGACATATTACTGTTTGGTCATGACCTCAATCTCGTCTGATAGAAAGCGATGGATGAGGACTATGATGGAAGCCCAGAAGATGCCTGTTGAGTGTTCACTCTTGTTTTTAATACAGACGGGATATACGTGGAAGGGAACACAGACGCTAGCAGAGAGTCCCACATGTCTTTTACCTACATAAAAATAGAGTCCACTAAATAAGACTACTTCATTGAAAGATCTTAACAATCACTTTAAATTCTACAACTTCAATAATTGACACGTAAGATGAAGAATTTTCAAAAAATCAAATCTCAAACTAAAAAACAACTCCCTATATAAGCCCAGTCAGCACACACACTCAGCACAAACCCTGTGTATACACGTCTGCCTCACTCACACATAAATAAGGCGTAGGAGTTGCACACATACTCAGCTAAGTATCTGTCTCTACAAGTCTGGAACGCACACAGATAAACAATGCTCTCGCACACACTCAAACAGGTCTGTAATCACGAACGCACACACACAAATACGGAGCTCAAAAGCGGCACACACACAAACAAAAATCAGTGTGGCTAAACGTCTGTAGACACACACAGACAAAAATAGTTCATTGACCGTACGTCGTTTTTGCAATGAAGTAAGATTTAAGGTTTTTTTTTTAAACACTAACGCTTTTTGTAGAGGATTTTAGACTTTATGTTTTGAGAAATAAAGTTTGAATTAGCTGTTGTGTGGAATGAAGGAATAGTTTGATCGATCAGCTGATTCTTATCCTCAGAAAGTCGAAGGATGAATAAAAAAACTCTTTGGAAAGCACATCCTGGTATTATACTTTTTTTACTAAGTATAACAATTAGTCTCTCATCATCATCTGACCTGCCTAGCCTTGTCCCAAATATGTTGGGGTCGGCTTCCAGTCTAACCGGATAGAGCTGACTACCAGTATTTTACATGGAGAGACTGCCTATCTTTACAACCCAGTTACTAGGTAACACGATACCCCTTGGTAAGACTGGTTGTCAGACTTTTGGGCTTTCTACCCGTAATGACTATCAAAGATTTACGAATGACAGCCGGGACCCGTGGCATAACGTGCTTGCTGAGGTACGGAGGGGATCATATACTATCGGAACGAATTATACAACGACTTTCAACAGTATTGACATAAGCTTTTCGATAGCTTATGTCAGTCCTATACATTTTTACCTTTTCCATTATCGTTATCGCTGATAGAATGTCATTTTGTCTAGGGCTTCTGAACATTTAGCCAAACAGTACGCGAAACGCTTTGGAAGCGATTATCACAAGACAAGTGACAATCGCTTTTCGATTTCTACAATGACTTCCTTTAATTTTTATTTTTTTTAGCCACTACCTGGATGCTCTTGTCCTGCATCTTACCTAAGGGTCAACTCACACCGAAAGAGCGGCGAAGAGCAGCGAAGCGCCGCGACCCGCTCGGTAGAGAAGGCGCGCGGATTGAATTCCCGCGGCGCCGCGGGCATCCGCGCGACTCGTTCGAGTTTCTCATGCGATAATAAGTATTATAGTAATGAAAATAAAGTTAAAATTCATATGACACTGAAACTGCGCTCCGCTTCGCTACGCTTCGACGCTCTTTTGGTGTGAGTTGAGCCTAATGGTAAGTGATGATCAGGCCGAAGGTGGAAGCGAACTACCGGGAATCCTCAACCACAGAGGAACTGGCTATCTGACCTCTAACTGCCGAAATACAACAATGCTGATAACATTGTTGTTATGGCGACAGACTTACATAACATGGTGGTAGCTAGCCAGGCGGACTCGTAGAACATGCCCTACCATCAACCAAACTGAGCAGAAAATTTTGCTGAACGCTGCGCTGATAGAATGTCCCTTTGTCCTGGCCTTCAGGGTGTGTCCCACGACCATTTAAAGCCTCTCGTGAAGGCTACTTTATTGGACTAAGTAAGTGGATCAGTCAGTTAGGAAATGCCGGCACCATCTAGTTTGAAAATATTTATTAAAACAAAAACACTACAAAGTGAAAATAACTTTATTTTCGGAAGTCGGTGGCGAAAACCGAAAATTCAAAACCGAGGACACCGACTTCGGAAATTAAAGTTATTTTTCAGTCGGATGTTTTTTTTTTGTAAAAAGTTCCACCGACTTCCAAAATTAAAGTAAAAATAATAGTAATTCAGCCTTTTTGGAGTAGGTTAAATAGTGTCTTAGAAGATCTACTTACAGAAATAAACAAGTTTTCATTTAATTTCTGGACTACAGATGGAACATTTTCATGGAAAAACACAACAGTTAATTAATTGCTCATTCTGGGGATCGAACTCAGGGCTCTACGCTCAGTACTTGTGCTTGCGACCGCATGGACCAGGAGGCAGTTTTCTAATGCAGTTTGCCCAGATAGCAGAGAATGCTCGTTCCTTCTCTGATGAGAAAAGAACTTTCCTTGGCAGTGGGATTGAAACAAGCTGATTAAATGCTTTTAGATAAAAACAAAACAACCGACTTCCAAAAAAAAAACACTACAATGTGAAAAATAACTTTAATTTCGTAAGTCGGTGTCTTGGTGCTTTTCAATTTTCGTTTTTTGCCACTGACTTCCGAAATTAAAGATTTTTTTTAATTTTTTGGTTGTGGTACCTACCCCACACAAATTCGAATACCACTATAACATCGTCTATATAGATTAGGAAAAATATGTAAAAATAGCCAGTGATATGTGCTGCTAGGCAGCTTGTTGATTTCTAACTAACTATATAACATAACATCACGCCTTATTTCCCCGAAGGGTTAGACAGAGGTGTACATATAGTACACCCACATTTCGCCAGTTATGTTTAAGTCCCATGTAATAGGGGGCGAGCCTATTGCCATCAACCGGGCACAAATCCAGGCTGCAGGCTACTGAGATCGTTGTGCACAATTTCAGAGTACTAGGCTTGCATGAAGTCACGATAGTATTTTAATCAATAGTATTAGGTCCCCACCTATGAAATCAGCGTTTTGTATGGGGAATTTTAAAGAAGTTGCATTTTTCATACCAACATTTTTTTAATTTATATAACAACCATGAACACTAATGTTTAAAAACTAAGATAACGTATGCCACTTAGATTAAGAGATAAAAATAAGTATTGGCTAAGTTAAAAAAAAAAAATGTGGTAATTTCTGCTAACAAAATGAGGAGTCATTTTTAAGGTATTTATTATGTTTAGGAAACTATAAATAACAAGGTTTTTTTACTATTGGTAGTTGTCCATGATGGTCATTATTCGATATAATACCAAGCAATTGATGAATATTTTAAATCAGTGACGAGGTTCTCGATTTGTGTGAAAAAAAACGCCAATTTCATAGGACCCAATATTATGTTCCCTTACATACTCCTTCGTTTACGTTCATATATCTGGGTCATACACGCACGCCGCCCGGTTGTGAGTCGAGCGATCACCATCATTTGGATGAAATTCGGTACACAGATAATTTATAACCTGGATTAAACATAGGGTACTTTTTATCCCGGTACCTAGTACGTTTGCATGAGATTATTTCAGACCACGCGGGCGAAGCCGCTGGCAAAAGCTAGTAATAAATAATATTCTATTCTAACTAAAATATCATTATTCTGTTTGGTAGTTGACATTGATATGGTGGTACTACAAAAAAATGATGACATTTCAAACTTTGCGTGCAAGTTTATGTTGATCTCGCATTGTATAAGCTTTTCGTGCTATGAGAGGTCAGCTTATACTGGCATTTAATGGCTTGATGTGTGCGTATTTATTTACGTATTATTTATTTCAAAAGGAAATACTACAAGTAGGTATATCAAAGAGATTATACGGGGTCAAATAAAATTAGCTAGCGAAACTCCGCAGATGTGATCAGTAGGTATCGATGTCTAAAGATAATCAAAAAAAGTTATAAAATTAAAACCCAACTACGGCAAAACACTCAACTAATAACAGTGACGGAGCCAAATAATATATCGCCTACATAGACAAAGTGGGAAAAAATACGTACAATTGAAGCTAACTCAAAAACTACGCAAGCAAAGTTAATAAAATTTATATGGGACCACCTCTGAAGCATGACCTACCAAACAAAAAAGAATCATCAAAATCGATTCATAATTGGCGGAGTAATCGCGTAACATAAACACAAAAAAAAACATACAGACGAATTGAGAACCTCCTCCTTTTTGAAGAAGTCGGTTAAAAAGACACACAACATGGCACGACACAGCCTAGCCTATAACCAGCGGACAATCGAGACGCTTGGTCCAACGATACCTCATTAGTCATTTGTCAAAATATGATGAGTAGTTTAGAAGTTATCAGAAAACACATGAACTTACATACATACATACATACCGCTTAAAATCATAACCCTCCTTTTTGCTTCGCCGTAGTTGGGTTATTTTTTTTTTTGTAGTTACCGACTTCGCAGACGTCTTGGGTATCGATATAAAGAGATAATTAACATTATATGGAGAACTTTATTATAAAAAACACCTATGAACTATACCCATGTTTGCAAAGAAATAAATGATTTAATTTGATTTGATTTTATAAAACAAAAGAAAACAGATTTTTCTCAACTCATACTTCAAGTAACACGTATGACAGCGTTCGTTGACCCGAAAAAAAAACATTTTGTGACCCTGTACATAAAATTTTAATAACCTTCTGACAATGTGACAAATTACAGTCCATAGAAATAGCAAAGAGGATTTTAGTATCACAATTGAATGACTTATTGAGCTTTAAAAGATCACAGAACTCAAAAAGCTTTTTGAATCGAGTGCCTACTTATTTTAATTGCATAATACGCTCAAAGGTCGTGAGGAGCTCGTGGCTAAGTAATAACAGTCGCACGGGTCGATCCTTTAGGTTAAGCTACGCTTGCCGGGGTTGGTCCGTGGATTGGTGACAATCTTTACATACCGAGACTCCTCCGTGCCTCGGAAAGCACGTTAAGCCGTTGGTCCCGGCTGCCATTCGGTGATCTTTGACAGTCGTTACAGGTCGTCAGAAGCCCGAAAGTCTGACAACCAGTCTTAGCAAGGGGTATCGTATTACCGAGTTACTGGGTTGTGGAGGTCAGATAGGCAGTCGCTCCATGTAAAATACTGGTATTCAGCTGCATCCGGTTAGACTGGAAGCCGACCCCAATATAATTAAATCCAAGATGAAAAGATTCTGTTGTATAGTTACTGTTATCTCTTTGACGTCATCATCATCTGTCTAGGCGATACTTATCCTCAGAAAGTCTTTTGATCGATCAGCTGATTCTTATCGTCAGAAAGCCGAAGGATGAATAAAAAAACTCTTTGGAAAGCACATCCTGGTATTATACTGTTTACTATCACATTCAGTCTATAAAACATCTTCTCATCATCATCTGATCTGCCTAGCATTTTCCCAACTATGTTGGGGTCGGCTTCCCGTCTAACCGGATGCAGCTGACTACCAGTATTTTACATGGAGGACTACCTATCTGGTCTCTACAACCCAGTTACTGGGTAACACGATACCCCGTAAGACTGATTGTTAGACTTTTGGGCTTCGGACGACCCGTAACGACTGTCAAAGATCCACGAATGACAGCCATGACCAACGGCTTAACGTACTTTCCAAGGCATGCAGGGCCCTTGATATGTATTGAATAGTCACCCATCCATGACCCGACCTCGGCAAGCGTAGCTTAACCTTCAAACGACTCCTGTGGCTGGTATTACTTAGCAACGAGCCCCTCTAGCCGTGGGCCTGTATTCAACTTGAAATACAACACCCTATTAAACCATGAATTTATCAAAAATCTCCATAAAAAATCAATACATCAATTTAGTACACTATTGGCTACATTAATTCGTTTTTTTGACCCACCCCTTATAATAGGGTGTGTGGGCCAATGGGAACACACCCTTACTTTCACCCCAAGTCAGTATTGTTAGAAAAAAAGAAAGTTATCGAGGGTAGTATGCTTTCAACCCCTTGTAATATATAGGGGTGAATTTTTTATGCTTATTTTTATAATGCTTTGCTTCAATCTTAAAAGCGAAGTATTTTTTGGGTATTTTGATGTTGGGTGCTTGTGGCCTGGTTGGCCTTCTCTTGGTAAGTTCCGGGTAATTTATCTGGTAGATATTTTTTTACCAATACTGTTCGTTTTTTTTTAATTTAACTTGTAGATAAAGCCTATACGGATATTGTGAAACAGACTCTCAGACTGAATTATTGATTAAAAGTCTAAAAAATTAAGTTAAGGAAAATTAAAGAAAAAACACAATCTGGAATTCATAGCAGAAAGTGATCTTTTTGTGAAATATTTTGTCTGTAGAGGAACAACTATCTAAAGGCTGTATCAAAAAGTGTGGGTGAATATTTTTTTCTCAATTACAATGTTGATCCCATGGAGAAAGTTGTCCAGTTTGATGGTTTGTACCAACCTTTTTAGACCACACCTTTTTGATACATCCTGTATAGTACATTGTACGATTGTGCGACCCAGTATAGTCTTCTGCGTATACATACAAGTTATTTCTTATCTGTATGGAAAGAGGGTTTTTGCCCAACAGTGGGGCCGTTGCAGAGGCAGCTATGATCGATAATGTTAAACTACTTAAAATGTAAGGAATGCTAAATATTCATCTTTTTTCTAAAGAAAAATACTCACGTTGACGAATATTTATTTGAGGTCATGTAAAGCCTTCTTTAGGATATTTAAAACATAGAACGAAAGACATCAACGCGTTTTTAAATCAAAATATTACATTATTTAAAACAATTTAAACATAAAACATCACACCACGCCTGTTTCCCCGTAGGGCTGGGCAGAGATGTATACAGCGCGAGCTTGTATGAGAGAGTTGTGGTCTAACCTACCTTACCAAACCTAACCGGATGCAGCTGTGTACCAGGATTTACATGGAGCGACTGTCTATCTGACCGATACCCTATAAGTCTGGTTGTCAGACTTTCGGGCTTCTGACGACCCGTAACTCAAACTAAAACCATTTATTTCAATTAAACCATTTACAGGCACTTTTGAATTGTCAAAGAGTCGGTCAGTTAGTCAGAAGGATGAAGCTAGTTGCCCATTCCAAAACGTAGATCTCTATGGAGAAGAACGGGCAAGAAACTCCAAGGACACTCTTTTAAAAATGTATATAGATATTACAAAATCCTGGGTACAGTACAGTACCTGGTACAGTATTCTTGTTGCTTCTATATGTGAGAACAATGTAAAACAAAAAATAATCAAAAGTAATTCAAAATTTAAGATTAAAAATAAGCTCTGGTAAATAAAAGGTGACCAGTCTCAACTGACGGCGCCCGTTCACGAACATGACATGTGGATCAGCACCATCCAGCTCAACCATTTTGTAGGGAACCGAATAACGGCTATCAAAGAACCATGAATGGCAGCCTTCCGATGCACCGAGAGGTCTTGGTATGTAAAGATGGGCACCCATCCACGGACTGACCGCGGCAAGCGTAGCTTAACCTGATCGATCAACCCGTGCGGCTGTTATTACATAGCCACGAGCCCCTCCATGAAGAAAGAGATGAAAGAGCTCTGGTTTACTACTTAATGTTAAAACCAAAAAACATTTACAAAACGATTTTTGTCACTCATAAGCGTTGGGTTGTATTTCACCCCTTAACTTCATCCTTTGTTGAGGGGTGAACCGTATTAATAGCAACCAGGGCTTATCCCTATAGCAACGTCCAATCATAGTATAGGAGAGAGTGACATTATAAAATTCTACTATTTAATATTATTACTGTGTTCGCGACTTCAACCCCTTATAAGACTCGTTTAGGGGTTGAACTTCTGTAGAACACATGCTATGTCCTTCATTTAGAGATACACATAACATCACGCCTGCATTCCCCGAAGGGTTATCCAGAGGTGTACCTATAGTACACCCACATTTCGCCAGTTATTTTTAAGTCCCATGTAATAGGGGGCGAGCCTATTGCCATCGTGCCTATGGGCACAAATCCAGACTCCTGCCTGATACTGAGAAATTCCAGATGGCAAAACCTACTAACACTTTGCCCGACCTAGGGATTGAACCCAGGACCTCAAACTCAGTTATAGTGCTGGCGACCATAAACCAACGAGGCAATGAGAATAAATCATCATCATTATAAGTCGAAAGATGTTCACTGCTGTACATAGGTGCTTAATAAAAATAAAAGTTATAAAACTAAAACCCAACTACGACAAAGTCTAAGTCAAAGTAAAATCATTTATTTCAAATAGGCACATTAAAGGCACTTTTGAACGTCAATAATCCGTGGTCACACGTAATCTGTTCGATTTATGCCATAACATGTGTGACTCCGGATTTTTAATTTGTCTGTCTGTGATGTCTTGTTTATACATTTTTAGTTGATTGACTTTTGTAGTAGTTGGGTTTTAGTTTTATAACTTTTATTTTTACTTAATTTTTTTGGGGTTATATTATATATATGTGAAATTCTATTTAAGCCCTTGCATTTGATACCCTAATTGGTATGATTAAAAAATATTTTTGTTTAGTTCATGACTTTATGTCATCTAGAGGGCGCCATTTTCAATTTAATATGACGTCACATATCCTATAACCAGCGGACGATCAAGCTGCTTTTCAGATTGTGATGACTCGTTTAGAAGATATGAGGGAACAGAATATGAACATACATACATACATACCGGTCAAAATCATAACCCTCCTTTTTGCTATGCCGTAGTCGGGTAAAAAATAGGTTTTCGAACGGGAATAGATACTTCGATGTGTTGACCATTTTCTATTTTGTTAAGTACCTGATACTTGTTGACAGGTCCACACTGTCCTCTCATTATTCAAAACATTGTAAACACCAATTATTTTTTAAAGAGTACCCGTGGAGTGTCGTGCCGGCTCTTCTAACGATCAATTGGATCTACGCAGCTAGCTTCTGACGCTTCATAAGTGCCCATGTAACAATTAAACAATTTTCTTAATGTCTCTCGGGAATCATCGCATTTCCGAATACAAACGAATGCTAAATTGTCGCCATCAATTATTAGATTTATAGTGTACTAGCTGCTCGCCCCGGCTTCGCACGGATAGCACTAAGTACTTATCTACGGCTATTTTGGGTATTTTTTTACACTTTGGGTTACATTATTAGAGTTTTAGTAAGGAGACCTAATTTTTTTGAAAATATAATATAGCCTATGTCAGCCGGGGATAGTGTAGCTTCCCAACAGTGAAAGATTTTTTAAAATCAGATCGGTAGTTTCGGAGCCTATTCAATGCAAACAAACAATCAAATATTTCCTCTTTATAATATTAGTATAGAGTATAGATATATAGATAATAATTTAAATTCAGAACTAAGTACTTTATTGTTGTTTTGTTTTGATTTCCGTGTGATCTATATAGAGCTGTAAAAATATTTTCCTTAAACTATTGCCTTCCATTTTTTAAATAAATTACGTCAAGTTAAAAGAGTATTAACAACTCTATAGACTTCCAAGTCGATTGAGAGCGTTCGGTCTGCACCAAGTGCGAAGGGCAACTGATAGAAATCCGACGACTGACAAAACACGAAGTTTGCCGAAGGATGTTAAGAAAAAAGTTGTAGCTGTAGGTTATGGGCACTGAAACGTCAGATGCTAGGTTATGTGAAATAACATATTTTCAAATTCAAATTCAAATAATTTATTTGCATTTGAATTTTGAATTTTGAATTTGACTCACATACTTAAACATAATGATATACATCGTGTCCCTAGTGATAGTGACTAACAGATCTGGTCTGTATCGTATGATCAAAGCGGATGCTGTGACGCGGTGGGGGGCAAGGGGGGAGGGGGGCTGCTACGCTTATGTGTACGGAATTAGGGTTCCTTAAGTCATGGGTCATTTATAAGGTGGGCATGAAAATACTTTCTACGGCATATATTTGGATGTGCAAAAAAGTTTATTTTTGATTTAATCGTTGAAATCCTAACTATTATTATTTATTTTTTAATATTATAAATGCGAAAATGAGTTTTTTTCTACGTTTTCACGCTAAAACGGCTGAACAGATTTGCATGAAATTTGGCACATGGGTAGGCCATGACCTGGGTTAGGACATATACTTTTTAGTGATGCGGAGAAATATTTCGACGCAGACGATAATTTTATTTTAGTTAAGTTTGTTTTAATTAATTTTAGTTAAGTTAATTAGTTATTAATAGTTAGTTGTGTTATGTATAATATAGTAAAAACAAAAATATATAAATACTTTTTATCCCAATATTCCCACGGGATCGAGACTTATATACTACTTACGTTACTAGGCCAGGCCACATCAGTAAAAGATAATCAATTGAATTGAATTTGATTTTGATTCCAAATAATCAAATCAAAATATTTTATTTCACATAAGCCTTTATGGGCACTTACGAAACGTCAGAAGCTAGGTGCACGGTTCCAATTGGTCATTTCCTATGGAGAAGAGCCGGCAAGAAACTCCACGGGTACTATTTAAAAATAATTGGCTTTTACAATATTTTCAAATTACAGTGTTAGTAGGCGTGGGAGGATAATGCAGGCCTGTCAACAGGTACCTGGTACTTAACAAAATAGAAGATGTTCAATAAATCTACAGTCCACTAAGCCTACAACGTTCTCACATTCACAAAATAGAAAAGAATCTACGTATATAAAAGTCAAATAATCAAAAAGTTATAGTGCTAAAAATATTGTTAAGTTATTGTTTCTCTCCATTTTATGAAATAAACCACAATATATTGGTAAAATAAAAAGTCATAAAATAAAAAATTGTATCAAAATTATTCTCACAGAACACCGTCCAAGTGAGCGCTCGCGCCTGACCTTTCGCCGGTGTAACCCCTGTGATTCAGAGCCACATAATGAGCGCATGATCCGGTCGGACGGCTACCGAGATACGCGAGCTGTGTAGTGCCGGTGTGTGCGTGCGTGCGGGCGCGTTGTGACACGACATTTTTGGAGTACGGTTTTGGAAGGGTCACGTGATTTTTATGCTTGTAGTAGGACTTAGGAGTCGACTGTAGAAATCGTCACTTTCTGTGTGAGTGTGTGTGTGCGCGTGCGACTATCGCGATTCGAGCAGACGAGCATTGTGTGCGGGAACTTCTTTCCTGCCATCCCCCGCCTGCACACGTGTTTTTTTGTTGCTTTTTCGCTGTCGCTGGAATCTACGAAGAATAGTCGTTATCTCGTACTACAGTGTCAAAAAATTAACCTTAGCGAAATTCCGCAGACGTGATGGGTCTCTAAAGCCGTATACTGACCGGTGTTACGGGGTGTAAAATAACATGCTACAAACCAAGCATTCGTGCAGTGAGTACGTGGAAACGAGCACGAACACGCGAGCAACGAGTGCTTGTTACACGGAGTTTAGAAAACGGCGTAATGTAACATGCTCGCTGCGAATGGTACATTACGCCCCGTAACGCCGGTCAGTACACGGCTTATTAAAAAACAATCCTTAACACTGAGGGACACCTAGTAAACAGAGAGAGTTGTGGAGTATTTATTTATTTATTTTAAATAGAACGGCCAGTATGTCGTGAGGAAAGTTATGAGGATGAATCGGGGGGTGACTACTAAGAAGTTGGCTGAAATACAGTAAGGCGCTGACTCCTTAAGTTTAGGATGAGGGCAGGACGATGAAGAAGCCTTCTAATAAAAACTTTACGAACAATTAAACTTTAAAAACAAAAAATACACAAAAACTGATTCTCATTATTGATATTTGTCATGTATGTTCATAGAATATTTGATTCGGAGTTGGTGTATAAACAGACTATTTAGATTAGTTTCGTTAATTGCATTTAGACAAACGTAAAAAATATTTTTACAAACGATGTAAAATATGCTTATTGCTAATTGTTACATTAAATTGACGCTTCCCAATATTATACATTTTTCCAACTTTTATTTTCGCCTGTAGAATATTATTTAGAATCCAATATCCATGCTTCACCAAACAAAACAATGTAGGGCAGACGCATCCGTCAACATGTCGTCGAGTTGCCGTGCCGTACGTAACAGTGGCAACACACAGACAGTTCGAAAGGCAATGACACCAGCCAGACTCAAACTAGATCTGCAGATACAGACCGGAGACCAACCATCACGACGTGACAGTTACGAGGTACGGCAGAGTTCATGCTGCCTAAGATAAGGAAAAAAATGAACTTGAAAAAAAACACTTACCTGTAAAAAATTTTTTTTTTGTATTTTTTAAATTTATTTTAAGTGACACATGTAATTAGGTTGTGGAGGTCAGATAGACATTCGCTCTATGTAAAATACTGGTATTCAGCCGCATATGGTTAGACTCGAAGCCGACCCCAAAATATTTGGGAAAAGGCTAGGAAGATCCTAAAAAGCCTATCATCACGACTCGACAGTTACGAGGTGCGGCAGAGTTCATAGTGGAAAAACCATTTGTAAATAAAAACTTGAATGGTTTTTTTTTCAGATTTCTTTAGGATAGTAGAATTTATTTAACATAATAGGACAGTAATAGTGTTTTTAAACTTCATGTCACGTCAGTCAGTCTATTAGCCAACCCATTTAACATCACTTTCGAGTGTCTAGTATAACGTGCCTGGACATAGGCCTCCCCCGAGCACCGCCACTTTGACCAGTTCTGTGCTTCTCGCATCCAGCTGATTCCTGCGGCCTTCACCAGGTCATCGGTCCACCTTGTGGGGACCTTCCAACGCTACGTGTACCGGTACGCGGTCGCCACTCCAGGACCTTTCAACCAGCGGCCATCAGTTCTGCGAGTAATGAGCCCTGTCCACTGCCACTTAATTTTGGCGAAACGTCGGTTACCTTGGTTCTCCTACGGATCTCTTGATTTCTGATTCGTTCACATAGGGAATTTCCATGCAAACCCTCTCCCATTGGGTGACTTTCAGGCTTCTAATGAGGCCCATTGTGAGCGACCACGTTTCAGTACCATAGGTCATCACTGGCAACACGCACTGGTCAAAGACTTTCATCTATAACAAGTATAGTTCGTGTCAATACTAGAGCAGAAATAGAAGAATTGTTTCGAAAAACTCTTCTTTCAAGAAAGAGGCCCAGGGTTGCGGGAAAGTCCGAAAGATATACCGGGACCTTGGCAACAGGCAACTGAAGGAACACGAGTCAGTAAAAGTCTGACACGCCCTTCCACTCCGCCTGGAGCGGGAGAAGTAATTTGATGATTTCCCAAACTATAAAAAAAAAAAAACAGGGGGCCTACTACCGCCGCTTACAGCAGTATTGTTTTAATCTTACTTCAGTGGGGGAAAGAGATGGAGCTATACATCCTGTAGAGCTTCATCTCTTTCCTACTGAAGTAATATTAAAATAATTCTGCTGTAAGCGGTGATGGTAACCCTTTGGGGAATACAGGCGTATGTTATGTTATGTTAAAAACAAACTCCCCATAGTAACACGAATTATCCTTGAAGTCAACATACGACTATTGAATTGTGTGGAAAATAATGATTGTATGTATGTAAAATGGGTATGTACCTATATGTGTTGCGTAGGTCATGGTTTTCCGTTACTGCAATACTAATAACATAATGTACAAAGATAAAGCGTTATGTAATTACATGATTTTTTACTGACAGGATTGGTCCACACCAGCTCAAGACTGAGACTGGAATGAAGAAACGGCGGCCACTGGGAAAAAAAAAAAAAGTTTTTTAACCGACTTCTTCAAACAGGAGGAGGTTCTCAATTCGTCTGTATGTTTTTATTTGTGTGTATGTTACTCGATTACTCCGCCAATTATGAATCGATTTTGATGATTCTTTTTTTGTTTGGTTGGTCATGCTTCAGAGGTGGTCCCATATAAATTTTATTAACTTTGCTTGCGTAGTTTTTGAGTTAGCTTCAATATTACGTATTTTTTCCCACTTAGTGTATGTTGATGATATATTGATTGAATCCGTCACTGTTATTTACATAGCAGGTAGTGGTATTCGAATTTGTGTGGGGTAGGTACCACAACTAAAAAGGGAAAAATAAAAACTTTTTACAAAAAAAAAAAACCACTTCCAAAAAAAACAAAAAAAGTGAAAAATAACTTTAATTTCGGAAGTCGGTGGCAAAAAACGAAAATTTAAAAGTAAAGTTATTTTTCACTTTTTTTGTTTTTTTTGGAAGTCGGTTGTTTTTCTTTGTAAAAAGTTTTTATTTTGTATGATTTCGCTTGTATCCTTGAGGGGGTAGACAGGGATATATAGCACCCACATTTCACCAGTTATTTTTAAGTCCCATGTAATAGGGGGCGAGCCTATATTGATGAAAACAGACTCTGAGCTGCCACTGAGAAATTCTTTATTGAAAATACTTAAGACACTTTTCCCGACCTGAGGATCGAAACCAGGACTCCCAGTAGTTAGTCATGCTTGTGATCAAAGAGGCAGTCATCCTTTATGTAATGGACTATAGCAATATGTAACAACATTCAGTTAATTCTAAATACGTACCTACATTTTTATCAAAGCATTTAAAACTAGATATAGTTTGCCATATTCTGCTAATAGATGGCGTTAGTAGTAGTAGCATGGAAAACGAAGATTACAATAATATTGAGCGTTTCCTTCAAGTGTTTTAAATGACTTTGACTAGATTTTAAGGGATGAAAATTATCCTGTCTGTTAGTCCAGGGTTTATTCTATCACTGTACTTTATGTTATCCAGTTTGCTTTAGCTGATACAGAGTAATTGAATTGTAAATATTTGTTGAAAATTTATGATGTTCGCTCATCATGGATAGATCTTAGGCTGGACTCACACATTCTGAATTCAGAGTTGGAATTCATATTATTAATTAAGAAAGCCCAGAATTACATACAATTTAATTATGCTCCACACATATTCTGTTCGGAATCATAATCTGAAAAAATCAGAAGTTCGGATCATAATTAAATTGTACTTATGTAACTATGGGCTGAATTCAGAAAGGTATTCAGAATGTGTAAGAGAGTCCTTAGACGGCCACTATCGGGCCTGGAGTGCTATAGTAAAGATTTTTCTTTTCGGCTCAAGTAAAATAGGTATTGTTTACATAAACCATAAAATATTTCAAGTCATAATATTACTCAGTCTACCAACCCGCACCGGGCCCGCGTTGCTGGGAGACGGCCCACTCCCTCGCATAGAGAGGAGGCCTGAGTCCCAGCAGTGGGAACCCCATAGGCTAAAAATTGTGCTTATTCTGTTGCTCAGTCTTTGAAAAATACTTGCGTTTCCAAAAGACAGCGATAGTGTTTCCTGAAAATATTTCACTGTTTCTTTAAACAATATTTTTCCTAATTGTACCTAATTTGGGGTATCTTATACAATAGAAGTAAAAGCTAAAAATAACGTTGATAAGGTTTTAAATACTTGTTTCAAATAGCAAGTTTTAAAAATACTCCGGGTCTCTAGTTTTCATTATTTAATTTGTATTCTAGCCATATAAGCCCCGTTCAGACCTTTTAGGGCTTATAGAGAATAGTCCCTTAAAGGCACCAAAATATTTCCCATAAAGGACCACATAAAATGACTACCGTTTGAGGAAGTCTGTGTCCCAGCAGTGGGAACATTATATCTAGGCCGATAATAAAAGAAACTGTGACGTAGATTGTTGGAATTCGACGTACTACAGAATCATATTGACACACACAATTTGACAGTAGTTAGCAAGATGGAAATGTTAATTTTGTCTGGGACCAGTTTAACACGTTATTTTATTTGGCTTTGAATTAGAAGGGCTAGAAAAATTACATTTAGGGATTTAATGCTCTTAGATTATTCATAAATCTCTTTAAAAAAAATTGGCTTTTACAATGTTGCATTTTTTTTGGGGGTAGGTAGCCCTTAGGTTTCTTCCCTTTAGGGATAGCTGTGACGAAAATGGTCCTGAAACTTAATAATCTATTCTATGGAAATAACATAAGATCGCTGAGTCACATTGAATGAGCTGTTACGTAATGAAATGTCAGATAGTAGGTAATACCTATACTTTGTAAAGTATGTGTACGCGCACAATAAGTCAGGTTAGGTTAGGAATAGCTGTGACGAAAACGGTCCTGATATTGAATTTATTTCTCCAGAGTCCTGGCCGGTGAATATGTTCGTCAAAGGTCACATCCATTGAATTAGGGTTGCAACCTGAAAGACCAGTTTTTTCGGGACCAGCCCTTAGGACCATTACCTTTAGGGAAAGCTGTGACGAAAATGGTCCAGAAATTTATATTCTATGGAACTAATGCTAGAACGCGAATTCATATTGTGTGATCTATTACATAATGCAACTTTAGTTATTAATACCTATAATTTGTAATGTATGTGTATACGCACAATAAGTTAGGTTAGTGAAAATGGTCCTAGAAATAGTGACAAAAATTGTAAAGAGTAGGTATTACATAAATGGTGTGGTCATGTTCAGAGGTTGAATGAAAGGCGACTAACAAAAGGTATTTACAAGTCAGATGTGTTTGGAAACGTCAGGAGGGGGACGCCCTAAAAGGACATAAAGTGACCTTATTAGTGATGTTCTTCAGAAACGTCAGGTGCGTAGTACTCACAACCGGCGTGCGTGTATGAACGTAAACGTAGCAAAAGGAGTATGTAAGGATCGTAGCAGGTGGTGTTCTGTAGTGTCTGCCTACCCTCATGGGGAGGAGGCGTGTTTTTATGTATGTGTGGTCCTTGGATTCGAATGAATAAAGAGTTCTACGGTCATAGAAATTATTGAATCAACACTACGTTCTACGTAACACGTTCGTTACGTATCTAGATTTTTCATGCGGCCACGTGCTCGCCTAGGTTAGGTTATATTTACACGTCAGATCTTTCTTGAGATTTTCTCTCTTCCAAAGCCAGCAAGGCTATTATTATAAGTATCTTTAAGATTATGTTTAGAGAAATAAATTCATCACTACCTTCTTGTAAGGGCTTCCTCCCTCAACCTGATTCTCACTTGTTTTTCTTTTTAGAGCTATTGCCGTTTTATTTTTTAGTGCATCAAGAACTATGACAATCTTTCCATCTACATGGTCGAGGCCTATCTAGCAGTGGATTGCAATGACAGGAGGTGAGGATGGGTAATAAAATGGCTAATAAAATTAAGATTCAAGAAAGTTTATTGATCTTAAATGGTTCAATTCATACTTTGGACATTTGAATTAGATATATTTTCTTTGATTTTTTCTCATTGATTATTCGGGGTGCGAGTGAGAAGTACCCACTGGAAGGCCCAAAGGGCTTATTGGCCAAAACCTTTCTCAATACAGGTCTTTTGGGTCCTATATTAGGATTCTTTCTTTTATCAAAGTTGTCTTAAGGACTAAGGGATTTTGTGAATAGTACAAGGTTAGTATGATATACAATGACCTTATTGGTGATTTTCTTCAGAAAGGTCAGGTGTATGAACGTAAACGAAGCAAACGGAGTATGTTAGGATCGTAGCAGCTGGCGTTCTGTAGTGTCTGCCTACCCCCATGGGGAGAAGGCGTGAGTTTATGGATGGATAGAGTAGGAGTAACTCAATGAGTTGATATTATTGTAGTAGTAATAATTCGACAGTTGTGTGGGTGTCATGTCTGGCTTCTATTGATCATTGAGTCTTCGCTACACGTCTTGCTAGTTTGATTTTAGACAATGGACTAATTATGACGTAATTTTTGTAAAAGGTTAGTATGATATGTTCTTAACAGTTTCGGTTTCGTTTGAAGTACATTCTCTTCTATTTTTATACGGAAATGATTTACCTTTTTGGCTAATTACGTCATTATTATTTCCCTGGACTTATCCCTAATAAACAGTCCTGCCCTGGACTATTATATTTATTTGGGGTCGACGGAACATGTCTTTGTTTTCCATACTTCTACATCTATAAGTCGTTATTTGCTAATAATATTATATTATATTACTAATATTAGGTAGTTGGTGCATCGTTTGTCAAATTAAAATGGCGGATAGGAAGGGTCATAGGGTTTCTTGGCAGGCCCCAAAAAACATATAGACTTCGTAGGAATTTTTTTGCAAGTAATTTTGATTTTAATAGAACAGTACAACAAGAAAAATTACAATAAAAAAAAATAGGAGGCTATGCAAATACCATTTTTTTATTCAAGTTCAAAGGCTGACTTTTGGGATTTTTTGAAAATAATATAAAAAAATTGACATAAAAAACTCCGTGGGGCCGAGATTGATTTTTGAGGTCTGACGAGATAGCACATGAACCCTTCTATCCGCCATTTTCATTTTAACGATGCACCTAACACCCTGTATGTGATATTTTTTTTAAGTAAATGGTATGACTTAAAAATTTAATGCAGGTGGGAAATCTTGCAGAAGACTTTCTCCCTTGAGAAGGAATATGTCTATGGGTGGCTTCCTGTCCTACCAGATAACGCTAAATAGTGGAATTTATGTAGCTCTTGATTGATTGGATAATCAATCAACTGAAGAATAGATGTTGATTTAATGATGATCGTAATTGTAGACCACAAAGTAATAAGAAAACAGATTTCTTTTTTTAAATATGTCTGGTCCTTTTACCCAGCAATATCCCAGGACTAGGGAGTCACTGGAGGAACTGTATTTTTTTTTTGTTATGACCTGATAAATTAAAAATTAAAAAAAGTATTCAGACTCAATATTGGCTGCTTTTAAATTTTTTACATGATATCAATGTCATTTTTTATTTGTCATACGGAATTTTTCAATGAATTTATAACTCCTGAAGGCCTGAATAATTGTTTGTTGTGGTTAAAACACCTGCACAACTTCACATTGACACTAAAACCATTTTCTTAAAGGGGGGTAGCTTGTACCCTTCATAAATTTTTGACAGTATTACATGCTATAGTTAGGGGTGAAATTATACCATAAAAAAAAAAAAAAAAAAAAATTAAAATATTTTATTAGATCTAAGGCAAGACTGCAAGACCAATGACGGTATAATATGAAATAATTTATTTAAGAGAATATTTTTTTTAATATATATATATATATAATATGAGGAGAGCCTATGAAATGCAGTGGTTGTTAGGTTCAATCAAACGTGTGGAAGGAACAATTTTCGAGGTAAAGCTGTTTATGGTGCGGTCACTAAGTGGATGGGTTACCATGCTTTACTCGCCGAGACCTGTCCATGTGTCGGAGGATAAAAAACCGTAGTTAAGGATAGTCTGAAACATCTGAAAATAGTTGACTTTTGGGGGTATTGGCCAGTAACTATGACGTGGAGGTCAGATAGGCAGTCGCTCCATGTAAAATACTGATATTCAGCTGTAGCCGGTTAGACTGGAAGCTGATCCCGACGTAGTTAGTTATTTAGTTAAAAGGCTACGTAGATGATGATGAGGTTAGGTTGGCCACCAACGAGAGTGGTCACCAACGTGTTGGTGGCCAGAGGTTGGTATTTCTTTTTTGTTTTTCTGAACTAGGTATGTCTGCTTTTGTCCAACAGTGGAGATTGGTGGATAGATTTACCCAACTAGATGACAGAACCGTGAAAATTAGTATATATTGAATGTAACCGGACATTCGCCGAAAATAGGAAACTTTTTTGGCTGGAAGGTCCTAATTCCAGCAGTTGACTGCATAGGGTTGAATTTATTATAAAAATTGGGAATAAGTTTCGGTGATTTAGGGGTTTAATAAAACTCTAAAGTTTCATAAACCTTTTTTTTTTTTTTTTCATAATGCTGCTCGATGTACGAGGTTCAAAAATAGTAATCCTTTAAATCTTTACCCCCCTGGACTCTATTCAACCCCTTGAGCAAAAGGGGTGAAACATTAAAAGTAGGTACTAGATTGGGTACATACCTATCATGAAGTTTTCCATAATTTCACCGGTATATCGCAGCTCAGTTCACAAATCCTTTCAAGAAGTGTCATCCGTGATTTATGAAGGAAGTTCTTCAGATTATCCACCATCACATCCGATTATCACCGAATTAAACACAGCATTTTTCGCACTAAACAATTCTCAATTCATACCTAGCAACACAAATTTAGGCCTAACACACTTTCACACGCCGAAAACACGACGAAAATTCTCTACGAACCCGAAATTACAGAAAAGAAATTCAAATTCAGAATGCCGAAACGAAATATAGAATGGAATTTTCGTACCCCGACCGTAGACGAATAGGGTATGTTTCAAAATCCGAATGCTAGCGCTATGTCGTATCGTTAGAAAGAGACGCACATATCTCTCTTGTTCGCACTTCAAATAGAGTTCAATGTACCGTCCTACTGAAACGTGGGCGCGCGCAACGATGTCTCCGTCTCCCTCGCTCGCGGTGGCGGCGCGGGTGTGTAAGCGTGACGGGCGATCCCGGTCCACTTTTTGTTCGGAACTTGTATTTCGATCGATATAGCGCACCGTCGGAGTCTTGGTACTTTTATTTTTAAGTTTTTGTTTTTTGAAAATTCGTTTGCTGGTTTAGTCTTTCCCGTACATTTTTTAAATGTATGTGTGAGAATTGGATCCCAGGCGTTTTAGAATACCTGTGTTGTTTTTAAATGTACGAAAATGACTGAAATTTGACGAATGAGAAATCATTTCTCCCCAGTGTGAAATAACGTAAATGCATTAAAGATTCTCAGTTTAACACTTAAATGATTACTACCCATTAATGTGCTAATTTTAGAAATACATTGATGACTGCAAGTGTTAAATATGCGCCACTTAATTAGCAAAACGCAATGTATTTTAATTAGTTTGACTAATCAAGCTATCAATAGAATTTTTGCTATTTGGTTACATAGTAACTTAAACCTGGTCATGATTAATGAAAAACTTAATTAGCCAATGTAATTACCATGTAAGAATTAATAAAAAAACGACTTTCACTAAAGCAAAGGAATTATAATTAATGCCTTATGAAAGAAACAATACCGCATTACGTCGTAAGGCCGACTGTACATGCTCGACTAATCGCAGCGACGATTAATATTTAATTTCGAACGGCTTATTAAGACTTGAGAGCTTTAAATTGGGTTTAATTTATCATTCGCTCTGAATCTTGTGACGTTTATTGGTGTTTATTAAGGAAATCGAGTTATTTAATGGTTTTAAGTGACGGGACGGACATAAAGTGTTCTGTTTAAATTTTAGTGAATTTTTTTTTTTTTTTTGCCCTTTACACACTTTTTATCAATATTTTTCAATTAAATTGCAACGATGACTTAATTTAATTTAATAACGTAATTAAAAATACAACATTAATTAACAGTTTTACTTACAGCCGAAAACCTTTCTTTATATCATAATTAACCCTAATTAAAACTTCCCCAATAAATTATAACGATAAACTTACAAATAAATAAAACATTAGTTTTACCTCAACACATTTTAAGAACCTCCATTACACAGACAACATTTTAACACACTTATCATAACGATGACTTGTCGCACATAAAACTCGTATAATCGTAAGTAGGCTCGATGCCTAACGATGCACCGCCTGGCAACAGCGTCGTCTATATATAGATGGTTATAAATAGATCTTAAATCAGTCAATTAAGAGGCTAGACAAGAAAGAATGTAGTGTAAAAACTTAACTGATTATCTGCACATCGTTTTTATACCGTCGGGATGCAACTATCAAGTACTTTCGAGTTTTTTTTTCTGTTTTTTTCTGAGGAATATTATGTATTGTATGCGTTTTAATGAGGTTTGTGGGTAAAATGGGTTAGTACTGTGTTTTACGGCAGACTTACTTCTGTAATGACTTTTATTCTATTTATGCATTTTTTGTGTCCTGCAGCGAACGTCTTTTGATTGATAAAAAGAAAATGATACATTGTGTTATGGTGAAAGTTTGGTTTACATTAAAAAATACTTTTGCTCATTTGCTTGGAAACGTGGTTAACGAATTTACAGCCATGACTTAGTTCTAGAAATGGATAGAGCAATTATTTTCAGTATATTTCGTTCTTAAGTTTTAAATTAGCAACAGTAAGTATGTATATAAATACCAGCTTAGTTTTAACGATTTTTTTGTCTTGTGTGTTAATTAACAAAAACATCTACTTTTGTAGAAAAATCGTAGCTTCACCGAGCGGCTCACTTTTCTAACGCTAATCCCTATTTTATTTAAACAACACTTATCATGTTATCATTCAAAAGTTCTTAAAAGTATATTTGTCGCTACAATACATCTCAAAATGACAGGGACAGCATGAGAATTAACGATGTCTTAAAATTGTTTTTTGTTGTTCACTCGGACGTAAGTGCCATATTTCTCTTCTCTCATCTTCTCTCTATCTTTTGAAGTTTAGTCCACATTACATTGCTTTCTATAGTCCAAAATTTATTAAGTTTTACTAGCCCACCGATGGATGGATGGAACAATTTGACATTGACAGCGCCTTTATTCCATAGCGGTAAGGGCGATTTTCATAGTGCAACTGTTGGCACTGATGACGGTACAAAAGATAGAACAATAAGCCATTTTGTCCTCACAAGACAAGAGCGATGCTATAAATATTTCGTGTTAGCATAGAGTACACTCGCTGCGGCCCGCAGTCATAAATTCATTCATAAATTAAACGTTGCCATAGCAACAATCTCGACCGACGGTGCTGGAAATAGCATTTGCGATGCTCTTGCGCATGCAAGAGAATTTTAACTTTAACTGCAGATTTTTAAAGTGCATATTGCGGTGGCGTGTTTGAGAATAATTTTCAGATACATTTGCGGACTTTTAGTGGTTTCCCTTGTATGTCTGACGCTAGTGTGTTAAATATATTTAAAACTGCCGCATTCTAGTATTATTCTCCGGGCTTTGAGTTATTTCACATATAAGACAGAATTTACTTTTTGAAGAACTTTAACTTATTTGTCAATTTTAACATTTTACATAATATGGATGATGAGAAAAAAAAAATATTTTGTCCGTCCGTTAGTAAGTAAAAAAATATTAGACACGTATTTTTTGGCCTATTATATAAAAAATGACTTAGGGAGCGGGAGCCGCTACGTCACTAGTAAGTATAAAATCTACATACAAGTGACGTCATGCCACATTTTAACTCAATTTATAGCCGTAATCTTTTGATTACGTAAAAAAGAAAAAATACGTGTCCAATATTTTTTTACAATCTAACAGACGAACAAAAAATTGTTTAGTTATCATCTCTATTATCTCATTCCAAACTGGGTCATCATTATCTGCGTAGCATTTTTGGTGCAACTATGTTTGGAGTCGTCTTCCAGTCTAACTGTATGCAGCTGAATAACAGAATTTTATATGGAGGGACTGCATAACTGACCCCACAATCTTCAGTCTACAAAACTTAGATAAAACTCACAGTCGAGTGTTTTTTCTAAGTAAAATGTTCCTTTACTTACAAAAACACTTGAAAAAACCGGCCAAGTGCGAGGCGGACTCGAGCATTTAAGACGCCGAAAAAAGTACGTATCTTGTTTGGTAAAAAAAAAGATATATTATATGATTTTATTTTTATTATTTGCTGTTATAGTGGAAATAGTAATACACATTCTGTGAAAATTTCAACGGTCTACCTATTACGGTTCATGAGATATAAACCGCTGACAAACAGACTGACAGCTGAGGCTTAGTAATACGGTTCTGTTTGGCACTCTTCAGGTACGAAACTCTAAAAAGCAGAACCATCACGACTAAACTAATAAAAGAGCAATCTAAATTCATGCGATAGTCCAATACATTCCTCGCGCGCCGAAGTGAACAGAATTAAGCGTTGGTATTCTGTTCACCCCGGTCGCAAACTGGTTACAGTATTGGTCAAGGCTGCATGTACTTCAAGTGTACAAATATTTCGTACCTTCAACAGGACTTGGGATAATTAAAAATAGGTCTACTGCATAATATGTGGTGAGCCTTGACGGGTTTCTCAAGGGCACGTCTGTTGTTGCTTGGAAAGAAGTCTATCTTTGCGAATGAAGGGCGTTTTAACTCACAGGTTATTGTAATTTGTAATGTATGTAAGACCATTTTATAAGGGCACCTTATCATCATTTTCCTATCTTGTATACCAATTTGCTTCGTCTACCATCATCGGCATCATCTGGCCGCATTTTCCAACGCTGTTGGGCTCGGTTTCCAATCTAACGGGAAAATGCAGGTGATAGCACTATTTTACATGGAGCGACTTCCTATCTGACCTCCACAACCCAGTTACTGGGTCCGATACCCCTTGAAAAGACTGATTGTCAGACTTTCGGGCTTCTGACAACCCGTAACGACTGTCAAGGATTTACGAATGACAGCCGAGACACGGAAAGCACGGTCTTTCTTCTACCATAAGTACTACATCTCTATTAACGGATGGGTATCGATATTTAAACAGGATCAAACAAAAAAGAAATTAATTTGATAAGTCTTTTGGGGTCATCTCACCGCAATTATTGTAGTCACTTGAAATATTAGTTTAAAAATCTGTTTTTTTTTTGTGTATACTTCACAGACGTGATGAGTATCAATATCTAAACATGATAAAACAAAAGAAAACAGAGTTTCTCAACTCATACTTCAAATAACAACACTACCAGAGGTCGTTGACCCCAAAAATCACTTTTTTTCTGTTAAGTTTAGATATCGATACCCATCACGTCTGCGGCGTTTAGCTAGCTAATTTAATTTGACCCTGTATATGTCAAGCGCACCCTGAAAACAACCCCGCTACCAGATCGCTGTTATGCTAATATTTTTATCACGAAATAAGCTATTCTCATAAATGTATGCCTTTACGATAGTGTAGAAGAGGGCTTACTGTCTTAACTATCAAAATTATGACATTGGCAGACTCCCTACCAACCAGGCTTTGTCAGCGACGCAGACAATTTAATAACGATAATAAAATGCGAAGAAGCCCAATGCAGTAATCCAAGTGTGCAGAAAATGGTTACAATAAAATTATTGCATATAAAACGCGCCATAACAATTTTATGACAATGTTTTTTTTAAGGTCATAATAACCAAAAATATCATATTTCCAGCGCCATTTATGTGTTCTGTGACAAATTCATGTAATTTTTATTATAATAATATATGTTTGCAAGAACTCGAAATTGCATTGTAAGTTACACATTTTATTTTACATTATATTCAATGGCAAGTACTGGTAGGTACAGTTACGGACTTTAATTGATAAGCCACCTTCAAACTTTTAAATTTTACAGTTTCATACATTCACAAGGTTATGATTAAACACGAACTAAAACCGCACGCTCGTAAACAAGATGACAAATAAATTACTTATAATCGGAAATAGTCTTATCCATAGAGGTTGACTAATAAGTTCTCAATGATAAAAATAAATAATATGTTGCATTAAAGTTATCCAACTATTTGATACCGACTTCCTTTGAATCAGAGCTCATTAACTCGGTTATTCTGAAAACATAACTGAAAACAGTGACAGTTGAAATGTCGATGTCAGAGACGTTAATTTCGAAGTTGCAGAAATGACTATTAATATTTCTCTGTACGCTAACGTTACTATCGCTACGCTTAAACAATCGATGCTAGGTTACTGTTGCTAGACCTGCAATTGGTTGACGTTGGGTAGTCACTCTGCTATCAAGTTTGTAGTTCTGGCTCTCAGGTTAGCCAACCGGTGAAGTTATTAAATATAATTTTCTTCTACGAATACGAAGACATTATGACTTTCCATGTCGGGAACCGAATAAACCCGATTTGCATTACACGGCTAAAATACGACCAGTGGCTCATCAATTAAAGTCCGTGACTGTACATAAATTGGTTGTTTTTTTTTAATTCAAAGTAGAGTTTTACTAAATACAGTAAGTTCGTAGGTGTTGGGATAGTCATACTTACAAAGACAAAGGTTGAATGTCATAAACAAATAATCTCGCCAAGTACGTTCGCATGCGTGTCTGTTTGTTTCATTTTAAATTCGTATGTCTTTTACAATTTGGCTAAATTTTTTAACAGTTGCATTCTAATTGGCCTTTTTTATAACACTTACGTTTAGATTCAAGTATCTGTTTTAATTAAGGGAAAAAAAAAAACTTGTTCCTATACATTACATAAGCAATATTATAAATTACTCCTCAATCAATCTTAGATTTTTTATGTTTTTATTTCTTTATCTTACACTAAGAATTATTTCTCCTGTATGGATTCGTGTATGCCAATACAAATATTGACGCACCACCAAACAGAGCCAGATATACATTATTAATAAAAAAACTGAAATTGTTGATCTGTTCATAATGAACTCGCAACACATTCCACTATGTTTAATCATTCATTTTATAACCAATTAACATAAAATTAATTTTGTTTTCCATTGTCGTGTCATAAATTAAAGTGACAGAATAATTAGTGACTATTAAAAACACAACAGAGCGCACTTATTTTGCATAATAACTTAAGAATTATTAACCAAATTGAAGTATTTCAAATATTTTCTGGACACACTCCACAATATTACCACAAAAATTCCGTAATTAATAATATTACAAGAAAATACACCTTCCTACATTCCAGTTATTCCGTCGACATTGAATGAGCATCAAATCTCAACATAGTCCACTAATTATAACACCTTTCACCAGGCTTCAATTACCACAACTTCACAACTTCCCCGGAAAAAAAAACTTCCTTTACAAAAAAGCCAGACAGACTATCAAAATTCACGGCCGCGGTATAAACTCGCCTTTCGATGGGCGACTGAGGTAGGCGGGTGCGAGCGAGCGAGACAGCACTATATTTTTAAGAGCTACGTCTCTATCGCATAACGGTCCGGCGCCCGCGCTTGCGACCTCAAACTTTTTTTAAATCGACCGCTTTTTTCCGCTGTTTTAATTTGATTTTCGATGAAAATTATATAGTTTTGGATTCAGGAAGAACGGGCCATCTGTTTGGGGAGCGTTCTTTTTTTGATTTTTTCTTTTTTTCGCCTCTGAAGCTCGTAAAGCCGCAAGGGTCTGGTCGTTCTATTTTTAGAATGGATATTTTTCTTGGAATTGTTTGTAGTTTTCGCGAAATTGATCTCAGGATGCACTCTACAAGTCTGGAATAAGGTCAAATATTTCACCTTTTTTTGTTACGTGTAGTAAAAGTATTTTTATTTCACATTTACTGACCAGACGGCGTGGCGTTATTGTCATGTACCATTTCAATGTTATTTTTTGGGGTCATTTTACTAATAAAAATATAAACAAAGTTTCATTTTAGATTAATAGGAATATGGAAAATACTATTTGGATATTTTTTTATTTTATTTTTAATGAATTCTTTATTTGATAGAACACTAAACATTCCGTATTGAAAATTCGCAGAAAAATGTGTCTATAATTTATTAATTAAATCTCGATAAATAGTTAATGTGTATATTTATTTTAATTCTTGTATTACTTTTTAATAGCAAGAATAAATTGAATTTAAAAAGATATTAATATTTTTGCTCTCGTAAAATATCAAAATTCATTCACTATTATTACCTCGGCTATTAAATAGAAAATATTATTTTTCCTACATTTTATTATTTTTTATATTATTCTCTGTTTATTAAACATTACGGATTAAAGAAAATAATTTTATTTTTATGAGTTTAAATGTATCTACGGTTATGCTAAAAAATTCTATGTACAAGACATAGAATTTTTTAGCATAACCTAGCGTCTTTAATTTTATATTTATTTTATTAGATGTTTTTGCGATAAAACGGACAATAATAAATGAATGGCTTTATAAATTCCATTTTGTTAATTTTTATTCGTGCCTAACTACTTAATTATTAAATACTTATAGTGATAAGGAAAACTATTACTACCTACTATACCAGCATACGTAGGTATGTATGGTAAGTAAATTATAAAATGAAAAATAAAATTTTGTTACTTAATCCATTTTTTTTACTCACCTTTATTATTATTTCAAAATGTGAAAAATAGATATACCTACCTACCTCGTTTTATACCTAAGACAATTTTTGATAATCAGTTTATAATAAAATAAAAAATACTGACATGCCTTTTTTATACCTACTATAATATAACACAAATAGATTTATTTTATTAGTGGCATGATAACATTTTGTATAACAAATAAGAAATATGAAAATAAAGTACAACTTTTTACCTATAAACATAAGTAGTTTTATAGACAATACATAAAGCAACCAAATATTTTCATTAAAAAAGTCACCATAATTATAACCGTTTTATAATTTTATTCAGAATAAACACTTTCCACGTACCTATGGTATGTTTCCATAATAATATATAATACTAATTAAAAATAACACCATAAATAATTTCTTTTTTTATTATAATTATAAAATCGTTTTTTTTTTAATCTTTACGTTTTTATAACTTTACTACACTTGATAAGAAAATAGTAATAACCTACCTATTATTTTCTTATGGCAAAAAAAAACAATATATATTTCTGGTAAATACAACATGATATCGACATGTACTAAACACAAACAACAATAATTATTATGAATACATTTTTGTAAAAAATATTCTTACAAATAGTAAGGTAATTATGAAAAAACCTGACTATCAGAAATAAATACATATAGAGTATTTTTATTAAATACCTTATTTAGGAATTAGAAGAGAGAGTAGTCTCTCTCTTAATAGGTGAAAAACCTGGAATGCCCAAAGATATAAAATAAATTTTATTTTCATTACAAAAATAAAAGTGTATTGGGTGGAAGGGGGAAAAGAGGACCAATGGCCATGGAGTCATTAAAATTTAATTTAATGTGACAATGGAAAAAAAAAAATCATACGTATTTTAAATTTTTAGAAACATCACGGATTATACTTTATATCCAGATTTTATCTAAATTACTTATATTATACACAAGCCGTGTGCCCGATTTTTTTTACCATCGATAAAAATCAACCCAAAGAGGATAAAAAAATTCAAAAATCCTTCTTTGGCGCTCACTTTCGTTAAATACGGAACTCATGCAAAATTTCATATTCCTAGACTCAATGAATAAGGCTGTGCGTTGTGTGTCAATGAATGAATTTAAGATTTTTAGAGAAGTAGGAGATGGAGAAATATCTCGTCTATCTGTCTGTTTGTTAGGTTTTCAAGACTCGGGGCAAGTGAAGTTTGTATGGAAAAATCCAGTATCCACGCGGACAGATTCCACGCACGAGACTAGTAAATAATTAATTGAAAGGTCAGGTCTGACCTCACTATGACATCATTGGTCTTCGAACGTTTTTACTCATTATGACTATTTTATGAATCAAGGTCATTATCATTTTCAAGCCCTTATCCTATATTCTTCTTCCATACTTCTCTATCAGTCGTCATCTCAGTAGACACCAACTGTCTATCCATATCATCTTTGACACAGTCCACCCGTCGTTTCTTTGGTCTTCCCCTCTACTTTTATAGCCATCCATATTGATACTCAAATCTTTCCTCACGACATATTTTAGTCTCAAGGTCACATCTCGTAACATGCATCTTCTTCGACTCTCGTATCTTCTCTATCTCTCGACTCTTGAAATTTAGAAGAAAAGCTCATTCCGTGGTCAAAAATATTATATTATCCAGTCAGCAAGGTGGGAGCAACGGGAAGAGCAAAATGAGCAAGTCACTCATCATCATCTGCCTACCTTTTACCAACTATGTTAGGGTCAGCTTCAAGTCTAACAGGATGTAGCTGAATACCAGTATTTCATATGGAGCGACTGCCTATCTGCCTATTTATCTTTACTATTATCTTTCTTATTATTACAGTAAACGGGTCGTGGAAGTCTGCAACCCAGTAACTGGGGAACACGATATCCCTTGCTAAGATATTTTTCTCAGGACGCTTATAGTGGTTATTTTAATACAGCCTTGATAATATTCTGAAGAAAAAAACAACCTTGAAAAGAAATAAATGCCAAGAAGAGCAGAACAAAAAATAAATAAATAGCGAGGAAAAGTAAAAAAAATAGCCTTCACACTCGGCTAGATGCTAAACTGTTCAAGTCACGACATGGCGTGATGGCCGGAAGGTTCACAAACCTGATTCTCAACTACCAGAAACAGAATACTTAGAATTGTGGTATAAAGAGACATATATTTCTTTGTCAATAATGAAAGTGATTGTCATTGGGAGTGTGTTCAGATAAGGCTGCAAGACTAAATGGTGTGAAATCATCAACGCGCAGTGAGTAAGCGTGGTGATCAATGCAAATTCCTTCTCAGTTTGAGAAGAGGACTTGACGGTGAAAAAAGTTTTTGGTGGCAACCGTGACAGTAGTTTCGATCTAGAGTCTTACCAAGGGGTATCGTGTTACCCAGTAACTGGGTTGTGGGAGTAAGCTATGCAGTCGCTCCATGTAAAATACTGGCACCTATTCAGCTGCATCCGGTTATACTGGAAACCGACCTCAACATAGTTGGGAAAAGTCAGCAGTTTTTTTTTTATCGATGGTAGCGTGAACAGTGAACATACATACTATGTAGGCACTTGTGTTCACCGCCATATCTTAATCTTATCTTAAGTAAACTAAGAAAAATAGTTGTATGAGTGAATCATAATGGACAAGTGCTTTGATCGCGACTTTGTACGCGTTGTTTAATAATTTTCCAATAAAAAATTCAACACTCCCATTTTACACCACTTTGGGGGTCATCGTATATAATAAAATATGCCTACTGCTGGGATGGGAGGAGTGAGCTATAATCCACCACGCGGAAACAGTGCGGCTTGTTGGATATTAGAATGACTACATCCATTCTCAGGATCCGAGCTATCTTTTACACTAAACTTCATGAAAATCAATTTACTGGTTTCGTAATGAAACCTGGGGTCGGCTTCCAGTCTAACCGGATGCAGCTGAATACCAGTATTTTTTACATGGAGCGACTGCCTATCTGACCTCCACAATCCAGTAACTGGGTAATACGATACCCCTTGGTGAGTGGTGATACTTACACATGAAAATGGCAAAAAAAACGTTATTTAACACGCATCATAAAATATATTTGCTAATCTTAATGTCTCAAAAGTTGTCAACAACACTTAAAAGGGTTCTCTCATAGACCGGTATCATTAATCCGGGCCCTTGACCATAACCGGGTCCCAAGGTCTTATAATGTTATGATAATATCGTCAATTTAACCCTACCTCACCCTTCGTTGAGTTCCCTAAGTTCTGAGTCGAGTTACACGATTAATGACAAACGCTTGCACTGACTGGACAGGTCCACTCAAATCTGTGTGGTTCTTTACTCAAAAGAGTATTTCAGACGCTCATCTGCATGATCCTCACCTCACATGATCTGACCAAGATTATGTCTGGATTTAAAATAGACTTTGACTTCCGAGTTTGTTTGTCATTTCTTCTCATGGGTAGTCAGATAGGACATGTCGGCTCCATCAAGCTTTTTTTTTTTTTAATATGTCATTGTTAATAGATTCCGATATCTTGTTTATAGAATAAACAATTTCATTTCATAAATTAAAAATACTTATAAAGCCACATCGATGTCTATATTTCCCCAAACTCCTCAATACCACAGAATAAAAAATGGTGATGTAATTAAAATGATGTCAGACTAAATAGGATACCTACCTAAATTAAAACTTGTGACAATATTGTCAAGGTTAGTCAAGGTATAAAATAAATTAACACATTTTTTTTTAATGACGTAGAACTTAGTTCTTCCATTCCTCCTCCTTTTATGAAGTCGGTTAAAAATAATAAAAATTTAAACTTACTTCGATGTTCAGCATTTTGTAGCTTTAATCTGTAAACAATAAAAAAATCATTTAAGTAATTAAGTTTTTTTTTTTTGAAAAAATATAGGTAACGCTTATAGTCACTTGACTGAATAGGTAGATTAGCCGAATTGCCCAAACTGTCAAAAAGAAACATTTATTTTTGAAAATGATCATCAGATCAGAACAAATTAAATAAGAACCTCAAAATTCGTAGATGCATTCTCAATTTAGTCTATTCACCAAAAAAATGGAACATCGAACATAATTTGGTCAAAGTTCCACACACCCTTCCACATTTAATCAAATATACAAACGAACCCATGTACGAAACATAGATACTTAATAAAAAATAAAAAAACGAAAAGAGAAAATGATCCAAAAAAATTACCTCCACACACTCGTCTCAGACAGAAAAAAAAACCGTAAAAAGACATCGAAAACGCACCCCGTGGTAAATTACGTTTTGAAAAAAGCGTACCCCTATGAAAGGAACGACGAAAAAAATCCGACCCCTCCCTTTAAACGAATAAAAACGTGCAAGTGTCAAAAATGTATGGCTAGGTGAGAGTGGGACAGAGTTATAAGCTGGAGCGAGATAGCAGATCCCCTTAGTACGGGCCCTGCACGCCCTGATCTATGATGCACGGGAGCGAATCGGACATTTAGCATTTTTCTTATTTTTTTTTGTTTTTGGCTTAACTTTGTATGTAAATTCGACAAAGAGAGTGGCCTATCTGTCCGTATTTGTATGTAGTCTTCTTTATTTTTATTTACTTTTTTTATTTTTTTATGTCGACATGTTGACTGTATGCAAGTTTGAAAAACCGTTAAAAATTGAAGTGGAAGCTACTTATCTTAAAGCAGGTAATATTGCTTATCAGGCCTACATGGAACACACAAGATGGAACATCGTCATGATCTGCTTGTCACACTTAGACCTCAGCGAATTATCGCCACAAAGACAGTCTACATGGAGTAATATGAGCGAATAATTTAAAGTTACGGTAGGCCCCGCACGTCATTGGTAACAAAACCAGTTTAAGTTGGCCTCCAATTCTATTGAAACTCCAAACTACGCGAGGCCAGCTCAAGGTCAAAATGTTACCTCTGACGTACGGCACAGCCTACTGTAACTACCCAAAAATATGACACATAATAATCAGTGTAGGACACTTCATCCTATAATGTTTCCACTGCTGGGTCACAGGCCTCCTCTCGGTGAGTGGGAGTGGCCGTAATCCACCTCGCGGGCACTGTGCGAGTGGACGTCATGTCTTCGAACTTTTGTTCTAGGTCATGACGATTTCCTCACTATGTTTTCCTACACCGTTTTTGGGATGGTATAGCTATGGTAAGATGATACATAATAATCCCTGTAATACACTTGTCTTCTAATAATTAACAACTATGTAAAGAAGACTTATCTTAACAAAAACATCCGCCAATGTCAAGGTTCCGTCAAAATCGGATCAGCAGTTCCTAAGACTTGTTCTTATAAACAAACAATGTATGCTTACGTTAGAAAAATTGCGTTGTAACACGATAGTTGAAGAATGCGTAGTTTCATGATATAGGAAATTACGTTATGTAGGTAAGTGCTGTTTGAATTTTACACTTTTAGCGTTGGTCGAGCTGGACATGAAATGAAATGACATCCTCTGTGTTCAAATTACTTTTTTTTAGTTTGGGTGGTGAGTTTCAGTTTGGCAAACTACTAAGTTTGACTACCTGCCTAAGATCAGGGAAATCATCGAGAGGAAACCAGATGTCAAATGTGAAATCCCCAACACAAAGGCACTAGTGTGGTGATCAATATTGCTCATTACTTCTTTACACGAGAAGAGGCGTTTAATCTGCAGTGGGACAATCACCTCAAACTAGGTAGACTGGCGAGTGACGACCTCCCCAAGGGGACTGATCATTAATGGAGAAGAGTGTCCCCGAATCCATCTCAGTGAGTGAGGAAGCCCAAAGTTCAACAGTGGAAAGCACTGATGATGATACAGAGAAATGTTAGGATGTTTGTTACTCTACCACGTAAAAACGGCTGAACGGATTTGATTGAAATTAGGTATATAGAGAGACCATGTCCTATATTACACATAGAATACTTTTTATCTGTATACATGAAGTAGTTGGTCTAGGATACAAGTAAAACTGCAGACATAAGCTATTGTTTCATCATATGTGCCTGACGTTAAGAAATAATAAGGCGTGTAGATAGATGTCTATAATAATATCAACGTAGTAGGTTGTGTAGCTTCCTATCTACTAGTAAACAGTGACCCTTTCTTTGTAGAGTTGCGTGGGATGATAAGAGCACACGACATAATGAATGTGCGTCTCATTCTCATTAGGTAAGTTTCTATCACTGGTTGATCATTGAAGATTCTCGATGTTTGTAGATCTATAATGAAGAGAATCTATAAGATATTTTTAAGGGAATTTGCAGCGTTGTAAATGCAGGACCAATTTTAGAAAAACTATGTTACTCTGTAAAGTCGAAATGGGACATGGCATTCCCTGTAAAATACTGATATTCAGCTGCATCCAGTTAAACTGGAAGCCGGCCACAACATAGTTAGGAAAACGTTAGACAGATGATGATGATCAGTCGATACGAACAAGATTCTGAGAGTGCACAATCGTTTTTAGTGAGAGACTATAAAGTAGTTTGGTAGCCTGTAATGGTCATAAATAATCAACCCACACCAATAAAATTAAACTCTTCAAACAAATGAACTCCTCTGCCGATCCCCAGCGAAACAAACTGTCCCCGTGAAGCAGTGAGTAATAAAAGGCGTTAGTGTGCGTGCGGATGAACGAACTCGACGTTACTCGTCGATGCGGCGGCCATGTTGCCTACGTCACACGGCCTTGTGCGCGCGCGCCGAGACATACCTAGCTTAGTTTTGGAAATTATGACCTTGCAACGCTTACTATATGATTTATCAATTTACATACGTGCTGTTGTGAAATTTTAGGTGAAAACGGTGGTGTTAGAAAACAAAAATGTGGATTTTTTTTCAATGTTTTGAAGCAAGTTGGTTTTGGGGAAAGTTGGGAAAGGCCTATTTCCAGCAGTGGACGTTTATAGGCTTAACAAAAGTGTAGCGTTGAATGATGAACCTGAGACTATCTTAGGAGATAATTAAAATGTTGTAGGATAATTCTCGAGGTATCTTGTTGGGACATTCAATGAAGTTCATTGATTTTTTTTAACATATCAAAGAGTATGTAGATTTTAGACAGAAACCTATATATTCATTTCATTTTATATTTTTTGTTATTTCGTCTCAATATTGGAGTAGTTTCTATTCTCCCAAAGCATGTTCACAATACCGAATAGCTAATGTCTTATAGGCAAAGGAAGACAGCAATAGTGCTAGTACTATATCCGTAAACTCTTCTTTTCATATCGTGTCATTTCTTTGATTTATGTCCATCTATATCACGCCTTTTATGTGATTTTCTTTTGTGTCTGTCTTGCATAACCTTTGGCAATTATAATACCAGCCTATTACTTTCCCAGTGCATGGCAAAGGCCTCTACTCAGACAGAGAAGGCACTAGATTTCAGAAAAATTACGATATTTTTCCCTTCTCCTTTGGCTATTTTTTATTTTTATTTTAGTACACATTATAGACTATTGAAAAGGCTAAAATATTTAACTTGTAGAGGAGGATTCCTTTAACATTATGTACCACAGTCTAATCATCGACTTTCTCGGAATCTTACAAGCACCTTATCATTTCTAGAAAGTCATGACTAAGGTCACTTAGCATTACTAACTGAATGGTAGCTTATGTAGATAGCTATCTAATGTGTGCCTTAACTATAGAGTAATATTGAAAATGCCTCCACAAGTGGGGGATACTTGAATGTGTCAGGCGCATCCTTGGCAGTCAGCCTCGAGTGCCACCTTGCTGACTGGATAATATTTTTACCTCGTCATGAGCAGACCAATTCTCATATGGTGTGTCGGAAGAAGAAGTGTCTTTAATCTGGTTTCAACACAATCTCTATCTTCCTTTGCCTCTATACGATATCATTTGGTACTAGGTAGGCACATTTTGTCTATTTTCTTATAAACTATCAAGGATACATCACAATCTGTTTCATTTAGACAGTTCAACAACATTCATTGCGTTATTTACGTTGATGAGCAGATAAATTTTCGAACATATGAAGCAATGGTTAGCAATATCCTTCAAAATGATTCAGATCATGATTGATCGTATGTTACGCAATTAGAGTGCTGGTTCTATTTCCTGTGTCAAAACTTGATTTTAAGATTTTGAGTTCTAGAACTTTGTCTCTTCGTATGCGTATATGCGTATTTTATCTAGACAGGATTTTAAAAGCGCTTTCCGAAAAATTCCAAAATTATTTTTCTTTCCAAAATTAACGTTCTACGGATGATCAAGCTTAGAAGCAGTTTTTATTACTTTGAAAATTTTGAGTTTCAGAACGAAATAAGCACAGGAGTCTTGGATTGCAATTTTTCGTCGAAACGTGACGCTTTTACGGACTAAGTAAAAGTAGTTTTTAATTAATTCCAGACCCCTATAGCTTTAACTGAGTTCATCAGTTAAAGCTTACTTGTATGTATAGTCATTATCTATTTCCATCTTATTGTGCTATTTTTTGTGCTGATCCTGGGGACTGTCTTTTACCACTTCTGACATAAAAAAAGAACAGATTTTCATTTATTTTTGAGGCGGAGTTTTATAATCAATTCATTCCCCACCACACTGCCAAAATGTTTTCCAGTCTCGGTAAAATTTAAATTATTCATTACAAAAATGTAAAAGCTCTTAGAAACAGGCGGTGGGACATAAAGTTACATCAGTTTTAAACTCAAGGCGATTCGTTTTGTAACTGGGCGCGGCGCCGACATCTTGACGCCTCATTGGCCTACTGGTTGCTAACGGCTCCTGAGATTGCACTGTGAGGAGTTTAGGCGGCATTTACTGCATTTATTTATTTGATATAAATAATCTATGCATGGACTGCGTGAAAGATGATATTGCTAGAAAGGGAGTGCTACCGAGATGACGACTAATGGAGACGTATGGAAGAAAAAGACATGTAGCGCTGACAACAAATAAATTGGGATAAGGGCAGGAAAATGATGATTTAATTTCTCAGGAGTTAATATGACACATCGGGTGTTAGAAAGAGACTGTCACACAGGCAAGAGTGACAAAGACGACCCTCTATAAAGCTAAACTAAGTAACGGTAAAATAAAAATTTGTTTGTAAAAAACAACCAACAACTGTGCCTCTCCCTTAGGAAAAAACGTAATATAAAAGCTCGCACAAACATTAAAACCGTTGCATCAGGCTCAAGGCAATGCGTTTTGTAACTGGGTGTGGTTACACGGCGCCATCTTGAATTTTTACATTTTTACTAATTTACGCAAGTACCTACTGAAGTAGGAGTTAAATTGTGAAAAGTATATTTGTTTGTAAAAAATTAAATAGGGTATTTTTTTTAAATAGACCCTTGATTTTTATAATAGGTACTAAGCGAATTTGGGGACTTACCCTTACTATTTACCACCTCTGCCTATACCTTTGGGGATTACAAGCGTGAAGTTATGTTATGTATTAAGCGAAAACATGTGTATCAGAAATCGCCAACCTGTCCTGAGCAGACGTGGTGATGAAGCTCCTGCCTTCTCCATATGAGAAGAGGTTCTAGCCCTGCAGTAACAGGCTGTTTATTTTCTCAGTGCGTCGCGAATCTTTAGAAAGAAAATAACGGTTCCATTTAATGACCTGCAGCTTATTTTAATAGCAGTCAAATGTTTAAAACAACTTTTCCTTCCTCTATTAAACAGGTCAATTAATTGGTAATTATCTAATTCACACAAATGCGGCAAAACATTATAATGAGATATTTTGTTCATAAAAATTTGATAAACATTATATTTTGTTAATCCATGTCCAAAAACGATAAACCTTCTTTTTTTCTTACATTATTCATGTTACCTACCATTAAACAAGAGTTTTAAATTTTACTAATTACAATACACATAAACTCACGCATTCTACCCATGGAGGTAGGCAGAAATCAATTATTTAAAAATATATACAAAATACATTAAAAAGAAACAAAATAAATAAAATATAAAATAAAACGTCCGCTTGCCCGCCAGTACCGAACCTCGAAGGGCCAAAAATCAACAATAGTACGGCTAGGGCGTCCGGCCCTGCCATTGGTCGATCCCTTCGACGCATCGGCTGCATCATAGAACCACAAGGAATGTTAATACAGAAGTATCACGCCTAGTGAGATGCGGTAAGGGAGAGTCGTTTTGTTAATAATTCAATCCTCTCGAACTTTAACATTTCATTTTTTTTTTCTATTTTAACTATATTTTTTTTTTAGCAAATTGTGTTTTATGGCGAACATATCGTATCGTATTGTATCGGTTCGTAAATTCTATTTATTTGGAAAAATAAATGGTTACACATTAGAGTATTACACAAAATTTAAGCTACAGTAGTAAATTAATAAATTTTATAAATAATATTAATAAATTTTAGTAAATTAATAAATGTATAACCCACGACATTTTCCACATACGTACATAAATTCACGCCATCTCTCCACGGAGGTAGGCAGAAACTACAGAACTTCACCTGCTGTGACCCTTACATACTCCTTTTACTTCGTTTACGTTCGTTTCACATATTATGGAACCATCGCCAGTCATTAAAATGTGTTGTACCTCAGCCACCCACGCTATTTTTTGCTTAATATGTTACGTTATTTATTTTTTACGATTATTTCTCTGTGGTATATTCGTTGAAGCTCATCCAACAGCAATAGGATATTTCGATACTAAGGTTTGGTGATTCGAATTTAATATTATTTATATATTTTATGCAAAAAAAATATCTTTTTAAATATCTTTTTAAAACATTTAAAAATATAATTATTATTCTATTATTGTAGAGCCGGAAAAACCTTTTTGGGTATAATTTTATATTTCTTGGCTGCATATAATTATTATAATCATCACTATCTTGTAAAGCAATACAGATTAGTTATTTTTTGTAAAAACAAAAATAAGGATCTTTTAAATCTAACATGTTCATGTTCACTGACCATTTATCTCCACTTCTCATCTTTACGTTTTTATTTCGTCCTGAAGTCTTATCCCAAAATCCACTCTGTACCTATTTCATGCATTTAAATGCTGTTTTAATTAAAAACGACTGCAGTATTAATAAATAGTTCTATAATAATATATAACTTGTATATTTTTCATCTCTGTCATAAGACGACACACAAAGATACAAGATTTAAGAGTTAGAAAACAAAACAAGTCAATATATTTAGAATATTTTCCGGAATAGTCCTTCTGCCCATTTCCACTCCGTGATAGACCCGAATCTATGCGTTTCCTGATTGGCTGCCGTGTCTGAATGACGATGACTCTCAACCGCCAAGGAGCCAAGGGCCATTGGATAGAACAGTTATTTTTATTTTGTATAGTTTTGTTGTAAATGTAACTTTTTGAGGAAGTGGAGGGGATGTGGGTTGTTTCTTAGAAGTTCAGGTCAGTGTGTAATATGTATTTTTTTTTGTAGATTATTGTTTTCCGACTCATACCTTAGACTTTTCTAGCTTTTATTTGATAAATAAATATATAATTGTAATGGCAATCATGTCATTTGGTTAAAATAGGTTTTTTTAATCTTTAGTATCTTATTTATCTTTTATATAGACTCTTCTCTACCTTGTGAATGTGTGAACATTGTAGGCTTAGCCTAACTTACCTGAAACTTTTTGAAAGCCCTACACTGTCCTCTCATAACTATTAACACTGTAAATCGAAAATATTGTAAAGCCAATTATTTTTAAAAGAGTAACCGTGGAGTTTCTTGCCGGCTCTTCTCCATAGGAAACGACCAATTGGAACCGTGCACCTAGCTTCTGACGTTTCATAGGTGCCCATGTAGGTTTATGTGAAATAAAATATTTTGATTTTTTTGAATTAATTCTTGGTACTTTTTTTTTCTTAGCCTAGAATATAAGCCTCGGGCATTAGTACTTCAGATTATTTATTATTTAGTACCTATGTGTTCAAAATGGATCTCACTATGTGTCGGAGGAAAAGAACCCCTTTTCTTTGTCAAGTAAGCCAACAGGTATTCAAATTAAACAATTAAAAAAATGGTTGCCTTGAAAATAAAATCATGAATCAATTTTTTTTACAAAAAAATCAAAAATAATTGATATATTTTTGTTTGTTACCATTTTATTTAATTTGGGTAAACAGTAGAAGTAAAAGAATTATATTTTAAAAAAAATTTGGTTTGGCCGGAAAACGTGAAAAATGTTTTGAGAAAATTACTGAACATAGGATTGTTGAATTCCAAAAAAAAAAAATAGTTCAACGTCGAAATGAATAAAGAACTTTTACATACATAGAAGATTTTTTTGTCACACAAAAGAAAAAAGAGTCCTACCCAACAAGATCTGTACAACTAGAGTTCCCGAACGTAATAAAAACTCAGGTAAAAAAGGGCCCTTCCCGCCATTGGTCTACGACCACATGTTCTATCTCTATGTAGAGTTCGGCCAATCAGAGCAACGTTATCCCAGACCCTGACCTATGGTAATGTGCTCTATCATAGAGTCGATCGGGTAGGGATTATATTTTCAACTATTATGTAGTATTTTTTTGTATGTTTTTTTTTAATAAGTACTGCTTTCAGCTGCATCCGGTTAGACCGGAAGCTGACCCCAACGTAGTTGGGAAAAGGCAGGCAGATGGTATGTAGTATTTTTTAACGTTCTTTCGTTTTCGTGTGCTTAGTGACTAACCTGACTTCTCTCGCTCTGGTCGGAGCGGGAGGGCGTGTCAGACTTTTACTGACTAAAACCCACCCGTGTTCCTTCAGTTGCCTGTTGCCAAGGTCCCGGTATCCCTTTCGGACTTTCCCGCAACCCTGGCGGGACTAACCTGGTGTCAGAGTTTTTGGACCTCTGACTTGGCTTCACATGCCGTCGAGAAATATCTCTCAGGCGTTTCCTCACGATATTTTCCTTCACCGTTTTGAGAGAAGTGGTGACGAAATAATTTACGCAAAGTAAAGCGCCTGTCTGGGTTCGAACCCACGACCTACAACTCGTAAGTCTGGCGCGGTACCACTGGGCCACCACTGCTTGATCTACTGACTATTTCTATTTTAATGAATCGTGAAAATTAAAAGAATAAACCGGCCAAGTGCGAGTCGGACTCACGCACGAAGGGTTCCGTACCATTATCTATAAAAACGGCAAAAAAATTACGTTTGTTGTATGGGAGCCCCCTTAAATATTTATTTTATTCTGTTTTTTAGTATTAGTTGTTATAACGGCAACAGAAATACATCATTTGTGAAAACAACTGTCTAACTATCACGGTTCATAAGATACAGCCTGGTGACAGACGGACAGACGGAGCGGAGTCTTAGAAATAGGGTTCCGTTTTACCCTTTGGGTACGGAACCCTAAAAAAAGTATGGTCCTTCTGAAAGGTTAGGTGCTTAGTACTCATAACCAGCGGATTGCGTTACACACATAAAATGACAATTGAACGCAATTGGTTTAATTTTGACGGTTCTCCCACATTCATTGCGTTATTTACGTTGTAGAGCAGAAAAAATATTCGAACATATGAAGCAATGCTTCAGCAATATCCTTCAAAACTCTCCGATTCAAATGAAAGTGTGTTACGCAATTAGTGTGCAGATGTATGAACGTAAACGATGCAAAAGGAGCATGTAAGGATCGTAGCAGCTGGTGAGGTCCTGTAGTGTCTGCCCGCCCCCGTGGGCAGAAGGCTTGAGTTTATGTGTAAAAGGTACCTAAGAAAAAATAAAATAAACGTAGATATATTTAAGATAGTTAATTGATTCAGGCGTGACTTTGCGGAAATCCATTATAAAATACAATAGACGTAGATATATTTAGTAACCTATTCCGCTTGACTATTCTTCAAGAGTCCTAAAAAACCCTGTAAGAAATCGAGACCTCTCAACGAGGCATCCTCAGGATGACGATTGACCAATTGCAAACCAGAACGCGACGTGTTACCACACCGAGCGCTTTGCGTCCAGCGTATTTTGTAGATATATTTAGTAACCTATTCCGCTTTACTATTCTTCAAGAGTTATGAAAAACCCTGTAAGAAATCGAATTGGATCAGATTTCTTACAGGGTTTTTCATAATTCTTGAAGAATAGTAAAGCGGAATAGGTTATATGTCTACGTCTATTGTATTTTGTAATGGATTTCCGCGAAATCACGCCTGAATCAATTAACTAGGTACCTAAGGATAGTTTTAAGTATGAATGTGGCTGTAAGTAAGAGTCTGACCAAAGTAAAGATGGAGGGATTGTTAAGAGTAGGGGAAGACCAAAGAAACGATGGATGGACTGTGTGAAAGATGATATGGACAGAAAGGGGGTGACTACTGAGATAAAAAAATAAATAAGTATATTCAAGTTAAAAAGTAAGAGGAGCTCGTGGCTAAGTAATAACAGCCGCACGGGTCGATCCATCAGGTTAAGCTACGCTTGCCGGGGTTGGTCCGTAGATGGGTGACCATCTTTACATACCGAGACTCCACCGTGTCTCAGAAAGCACGTTAAGCCGTTGGTCACGGCTGTCATTCGTGGATCTTTAACAGTCGTTACGGGTCGTCAGAAATCCGAAAGTCTGACAACCAGTCTTACCAAGGGGTATCGCTAATAATACCTACTAATTTTTATTGGACATATTTTTGTAAATCATAATTAATCTTTCTTGTACTCATTTCAGTCAAGAATGACAAGTGAATATTTGTACACCATATATTTTGTGGTAGAATGTAAGAACTAACAAAAATACCAACACTATACTATGCAAAATTAAATTCTTACCAATAAATAAAATTCTAATTCTAAAGGGAGGATCCTCCGACCAGACGGGTGTTCTCTAGTGGGCTACTGCCCGAAGATTGATTTCGGGACGTTGTTGCATACTCATCGCGCGGTAAATTCTGCTTGCGCGATCGAGGATTTAGCGTGACGTCAGCGTCAGTGTGATGCGTAGTTTGCTTGTGGCGTTGTAGGTGACGCCACATAGTTATCCAGTAGTAACTGGGTTATGTAGATCAGATAGGCAGTCACTCCATGTCCATGTTCAAACCCTGGGGGTTCAACACGATCGGGGGTAGAGATTGTAGGGGTTGAACGTGAACTAAACCGTAAAATCCTGGTATGCAGCTGCATCCAGTTAGACTGGAAGCCGACTCCAACGAAAAAGGCTGGGCAGATGATGACGAACTCCCTCGAGAGAGAAGAATTGCAGTCCCGTCCGTCGATCGTCCGTCGAAGACCATGCAATCATTGACAGACAAGTCAGTTCAATGGCCGCGATACTGTAATCAGTGGTATTTTTAGCTTTGTTATTATTGCCTGCCTTGATAGCACGCCAACTGGCCAGAGGGCTTTGTGCTAAGAGTTTGTTTGCCCACAATAATAAAAGTGAATTGGAGTGCCACTTCTCAGTTGCACGAGACTTTGTGTGCCGCTCCAGAGCTGCCCACGGCTTAGAGCTGCGCACTCAGGGTTAGCTTCGATTTGTATAAACATATAAGCGGTGTCGTCCACTGTGGCCACGCTACGCACGGATACGTGGCTGACAAACAAATGAATCGCGCAGCTAACCTGGTGAACCTCTCCGTGCACATCCTGCATAGCAGTGGGCTGTCGATTTTAAACTCCGTTTCATCAAAAATCTTTTTTCATTTTCCTCCTGTCTTTTATCATCAGCCTACAGGAGACACTGCTGGATCACTGCCTTTCGAATCGCACACCAAGCAGCTTGGCCCTCGGCTACTCTCATGCAGCTGCTGACACCATCTTGTCTTTATGGTGCCTTTATTAGTCGGTCAGTCAAAAAGATGAAGCTAGTTGCCCATACCAAAGCGTAGTAGGTACCTATGGAGAAGAACGGGCAACAAACTCCACGGACCCACTCTCTCTCGGTGAACCCATAATTAATGGTTCAGTATAACTAATTGTTTTTCTATCCAGGTTTGTTAATTTTTAGCGCATCACACAACCGTTTTCCATTATATTTCTAGGAATTCATTTATTTTTGGTGTGATTTCTTAAGACTTGAGAGTGATCGATTAGTGCAGTACCTAAAACACATACGACTCTTCACATTTGTTCATTTTACTCAATACTCACTATCTATTTACATTCTACAATGTGAACTTAGGTGGTAGGTTTTACAAAATAAAATAAAAGGAGCAGATCTATGAACGTTCATTCCTATGAAGTTGTGTGCAGATGTAGTGAAACGAGTTCCCGGAAAATCTTTTTCATGACATCACGCCTGTAATCCCCGAAGGTTAGACAGAGGTCTACATCCAATTTCACCAGTTATGTTTAAGTCCCATGTAATACGGGGCGAGCCTATTGCCATCAACCGGGCACAAATCCAGAATGCTACTGAGAAATTCCTGATGAAAAAACTTAAAAACAGTCGACCTGGGAATCGAATCCAGGAGAGTCCACAAATTTATTCCCAATTCATTTAGGTAAATATATATTCAGTATTTTTGGCAGCAGAAATCAATATTTAACATTCCTTAGTTTTAACACCGCTGATCCGCAGATATGTTGATGGTATTCTGTCGACAGCTTCAGTTGCCAAGAAACGGTGACAAAGGTTCAACGACCTGCTTCTTTTCGTGTGGTTTGTGACTATATAACCTGGTGTCAGAGTTTTGAGCCACCTCTGATTTGGCTTCACATGTAGACGAGAACAATTTTTTTGTTTATTCCGTTGGTAACGATTCAGCCCCTTTTCGCCTTAATATGTTTGTGGCGGCTTACTTGGGTACGCAATCGATTCCGAACCTTCCAAATAGGTCACTGCATGCTGCGACCGGGAGGCAGGTGTTCTTGGGGCTTCACGAAGTCTTGTGGTGGTGAATACCTGTCTTTCCACAAGTAACTTCACTCTTAGGGTCACTCTTCCAGGGTTGCGGGAAAGTCCGAAAGGGATACCGGGACCCTTGGCAACAGGCAACTGAAGGAACACGTGCGGGTTTTAGTCAGTTAAAGTCTGACACCCCCTCCGGCTCATTTGACGACTTCCCACGATAAAAAAAAAGAGAGAAATTGCTTAATGTTGCCGTTTTAGGCCCCAGAATGCTGACAACACAAAATGTTACAAAAGATGTAAATAATTCTGGTTTAGACACAGCATTCACACTCGAAAAAGTTTTAGAACCAGCTCCTATATATCTAACTTGCCAATACGAGGCCGTGTACGAAATTTTGACTACCTACTTTGCTGTGCCCGACAGGGTCCATAATGATCTCATTATACTTTAAATTATCACATCTTAGTACACATTTGCCTACTCACGGATGCATATCCTGTATGGCTCGCAAATCCTTCTTTATTCTGAGGACTCGTATTTTCTATTAACGTGCCTCCCGATCTACTCCTTGATATGCAATGGCCAGGGGCTAGTGCAAATCTTGGGGTTCCTTCGATTTATCGAGTCTGGTTAAACCACGCTGGGATTGGTGCATTACATTCATTCATTCATTCACACCTAAGTACACATTGTGCAATGTAATAAATGATTGAGTATTGAGAAATTACTGAAAGACTTTTTATGATCACGACTTTACTGTTTTGAAGGGACAGCATACTATTTCATATTTTTACACATACATATATTTTCTCGTCTATCCCATGGTGTGGGGCCGAAAGGTCGTTCAAAAATATTGTCAGTTTGTAAAAACCATGTTTGTATTAGGGATCCGTTTGCGAAATATTAAGCTTTAAAGTGCTAATTTTTGTTAGAGCCTTTTTGTTTATAATAAATAACTTCTCCCGCTCTGGGCGGAGCGGAAGGGCGTGTCAGACATTTACTGACTAAAACCCACCCGTGTTCCTTCAGTTGCCTGTTGCCAAGGTCCCGGTATCCCTTTTCGGACTTTCCCGCAACCCTGGCAGGACTTTCCCGCAACCCTGGCAGGCAAAAGGTCCTGCAAGCTAAATGGTTCGTTTTGGATATGTGAAAAAATTCACGGCAGTACCTAGTATACGTATATAACGAAATTAAAAGGAAAACTATCCCACCTATGTACACATTGTGGAATGTAAGAAATTATTGAGTATTCAGCACTCCTATGACAAAAATTATGATCTTCTATACAAACTTTTATTCTCTATTAACCCCTATACGGGACAAATTAAAAAAATGTTTCTTCAATGCTCACTTCGGTTATCGAAGGAACTCTTTTGGAAAATATGCTTGTAGACCCAGCGTTATAAGCTGTGCGTTGTCTGTTAGTGAATGAATTTAATATTTATATTAGTTAACTATCTGTGCCCCGCGGTTTCACCCGCGTAGGTCTCGATCCCGTGGAAATATTGGGATAAAACGTATCCTATGTCCTAATCCAGGTCATGGTCTACCCATGTGCCAAATTTCATCCTCTCTAGAGTAGAGAACGTCGTGTTACTTAACTAGAATATATATTGTAGATAAACTTACTAATGATAGCACAACCAACTAGATTCTGAAAGATGGAGTTCTTATCATCATCTCTTTCATGATTATTTGATGAAGTATGAAAGGAAGTGCCGAATAGTTATGTAGTTCGAAAGGAAAATCTATACATAATTATAAATTAAAGTCACTTTTCGTGTTTGTCTGTAGCTCCGCGTTGTTCTTAAAAACCAAGCAACAGATTTTGATGAGGTTTTCACCATCGTTTAGAGAATTTATTCCGGAAGGTTTATGTGTATAATACGTACGTATTAAAGTTACATATAACTAAGAAATCTAGATGTTTTGTCAAGTCGAAAATAAATGCTGGCGAGATCCGGTGGAAATCTTTCGTTTGTACCTAATTGTCTCTAGGGAAACCTAAGTGTATAATTCGATATTACACGATACAAATTATTATGCTTACAAATTCATGTCCGTATGAACTGAAATTGTTGCCCTGTTTACTCAAAAAGATGAATAGAATTGAAATTTATCAGAAAATTTCAAGTAAATTCGTTAAAGTGACTGAAATCCCAGCGAATTCTGTGGGCGTCTTTGTTATACGATCGAAGCAAAGGGGTGGGGACGCCCATTTCCAAAATGGCTACCCATCGACTAAGATCGTGACGTAATACGTATTAATAATGCCAACTTCCCGCTTAAATTAAGATTTTTCTTCAATTTTAAAATAAAATTCCTCAAAATTGTAACGATTTTTGGTTAATTTTTAACAAGATGGTTGAAGACAAGGAAGTTTGGTATCGGCCTTCTGCGCATCTGTCAACATTATCGATCGCAATTTCGATTACGTCACAAGGGTTTTATTTAAAAATATATCAATTTTCTAACCAAACAACACAAAGAGAGAGCACATTTTCCTAAAAAAACAAATTTTTCTAGCAACACCAAAAAATACCCGAAAAGTTCGAATCACGCAAAAAGATCAATAACCAAATATGACGGTTTCATTACAAAAATTAACTTGAAAAAAAAAGAAATTTCATATATAGAATAGAAAGCTACTCACCTCCGCGAATCCAACATGGCCGACGAACAAAGAAGTTACGAAAAAAAAAACTGTAATCCTTAAAAAAACATAACAAAATGCTGGAATTATGCTGTGAAAGTCACTAAAATAGTTATTCTGTGTAAAAAATTGGATTTAAAAGGTTTTTCGATGCGACACGACGTTGCACTCCGGTGCATTGGGATGTACTGAGGGCCTGCATTGGCAGGGCGCACTCACACAGACGCACTCGCTCCCACACACACGAAGCGTCCGCGCGACTCTGCACTCGTGAAAGCCAGAACACTGCAACTTGCATTTACCATAGCAACAGTAAGAAATTACTGAACGACTTTTTATGATCACGACTTTACTGTTTTGAAGGGACAGCAGGGTTTGAGGTCTTTGTTTGATTCAAGATGTAGTTTTATTACAAAGTTTGGAAACAACTAAAATTATGATTAGTTTTTCCAAAGTGGTCACACAATCAATGAATCCATCTTGCACACATAAAATAAAATCCAGACTACTCTAAAACTGTATCTTGTACATTACATGCAATAATATTGCCGAACGCCTAAAGATGACTGCTTAGTTCATTTTCATTTTAAAAAGCTAGAGCTATATTCAGCAGCATCAATAACCTAACTCAGTATCTTTGAAAGCCCTAACTGAAGCCCTAAAGTCCTACTTTTGAGGCAAACGGTAGGCACTTTACTTATTCATTAAGTTTTATTTCATCTGCAGCATAATCATAGAATTGGTGATGGTTAGGTTATCGTATTCTACAACCAAGAGAACACTGCTGCCGATGGGGCATTCAAAACAGCACTATAACAACTACTTATAATGAAGTGTTACACAAATTGATTAGCCAGTGTCACATATTACGTCAGCTGATGACGAGAAACCGTATCGTTCCAGGAAAATACACTAGTTTTCTATAAATAGATGTATTACAGACTGTACTGTTAATTGCTTACTTACTGTAGCCCTCTAGACAGTTAGACATGTTACAATTGAAGAACAGAATAATATTATATTATTCACTCGTTCCTTCATTTGTAATACCCATTCGATATACTCTTGAAAATTTCATATAAAAATTAAAAATTCATCTAAAAATAGTAGCCCACTTCAGAAGGCACGTTATGCCGTCGGTCCCTGCTGTCATTCGTGGGTCTTTGACAGTCATTACAGCTCGTCAGAAGATTGAAAGGCCACCTGTCATAGGTGCCAAGGGGTAGGTGTTACCCAGTAACTGGGTTGTGGAAGTCAGATAGGCAGTCGCTCTATGTAAAATACTGGTATTTGGTTGGGAAAATGCTAGGCAAATGATGGCCACCAGCATCGATAACAGGATCCAAGCTACCGGAAGGAACCTCCTTACTATACGTGCCGTATCCAGGAGTACTGGTACTTTCTATTGCAAGCCCTTTATCCAGCCACACCACGAGAGCCTCCAGATGTGTTGGGTAGACCTCAGATATTGATATTTTCTTAATCAGTCTTGTTCGATTCCCGGCAAAATGACTTTGGAGCTTCCCATTTGAAAATCATCAATAGCAGTCCGCGGAATTGAATTTGTGACCGGTTTGTGGCAATAGGCGGAACAGTTAAATGAATACTTAGCAGGTAAGTAACAAAGTACACCTAGAGACGTAATCACAACGCTTTAATTTGACTTTTACAATCTACCATGACGGGGACTCATTGCCATTATCTGCCTGCCGTTCCCAACTATCTTGGGGTCGGCTTCCAGTCTAATAGATGCAGCTGAATACCAGTATTTGACATCAAGCGGCTTGATGATAGCAGGTAACACAATATGGAAATGTATAAAAAATTCTTTGATTTGACTTTTCCAATAGACCAGGGACTGATTGTTATATATAATTTTATTGATGCTACATCCATTAAAGACAGTATTTAGATGGTTGTCGAATATACGACAAATTACTATGGAGAAAATAGCTAAGTAACCACTATGATATCGTTTCCAAGAGATACATATTTACACTATGTAGCAACTAAAATTAAACAATACAATCGTACAATTCCATGTCATTAGGTACTTTTAAAGTGTCATCTCTAAACTATGAATGGACGGCAGTCATAAGCTTACAATGAAGTCTGTGGTTTTATAGGATAAGTAACAAAGTCTGTCCAACATTAGGTTCCAGAAGGATGCGTGGGACAACCGTGTCATGTCAACATTTGTGATCATCATGCTCCACCCTTATTCTAACTTATTATTGGTTGACACTGCATGCCTTCTTCTTCCATACATCTCTATTAGTCGTCATCTCAGCAGTCACCCCCTTTCTAGCCATATCATCTTTCATACAATCTATCCATCCTTGCTTTGGTCTTCTCCTACTCTTATATATAACCATTTCAAGCAAGTCGGCGGTAAATTTTAACAGATGCGGTTTTTCTCACTGGACACCTATAACACCATAGCTACTTGACAATGATAGACATGATGATATAACAGACTGGAAAGGACAAGGTTTTTAATAAATAAAAGAGCTTTATGTGCTACTTGGTGATGGTGACCAAGTGGTGTCACCCTCATTACTAAGCCTGTACAATCGGTCTGTTTGTCTGTCACAGGGCTGTATTGTAACTGTAATAGGTAACCAAAAGAGATGATCTCAGAATGAATGTAACTATGATCTCTACATAGCAAATCTATACTAAAGCTGAAGAGTTTGTTTGTTTGAGCGGGAATTTCTGGAACAACCAGTAGGATTTAAAAAAAAATGGGCATTTGCTGGCCCAATTCTTGGGGAAGGCTATAAGCTATTTAACATCACGCTACTACCTTTAGGGGCCGAGCAAAAAGGAAAAGAATACTAAGCGAAAACGAAGTAATAGCGCGGGCGGGCGATGCGATGCGAGGTAGGTCGGGGGCCGAGGGAGTTTTATAAAATGTTTTGTAAAAGGCTTTAGTATATCGTGTATCTTACTACTTCCACGTGAACAAAGTGGCAGACATAAGCTAGTAATTTATAGAACAAAGTCAAAGCTAAGAAACATACAAGATACCTCGATTAGGAAATGAGGTAGAACTTTAATACAAATTGTATGCATTTTAACCAACTCTGAATGGACCATAAAAAGTGTCAGGCTCTCTCGAAATTCGTTTAAATTACAAACTTTGTATGAATTAATAAAATGTCAATCCTCAAGGAAAATGAAATAGAAATCCAACTTTGGAACTACAAGAATGACAACTTTATCAATCTGCCAATCTGCCTAGCCTTTTCCCAACTATTTTGGGGTCGGCCTCCAGTCTATCCGGATGCAGCCGAATACCAGTATTTTACATGGAGCGACTGCCTATCTGACCTCCACAACCCAGTAACTGGGTAATACGATACCCCTTGGTTAGACTGGTTGTCAGACTTTCGGGCTTCTGACGACTCGTAACGACTGTCAAAGATCCACAAATGACAGCCGGGACCAACGGCTTAACGTGCTTTCCGATGCACGGAGGAGTCTCGATATGTGAAAATGGTCACCCATCTAGGGAACAACCCCGGCAAGCGTAGCTTAACCTGATGGATCGACCCGAGCGGCTGTTATTACTACGTAACGCTATAGCTTTTGCCCGCGGCTTCCCCCGTCTGGATGTCGGAAAATATCCCAAGGGAACGTACTACCGGGATTAAAAGTACCCTATGTACTTATCCAGGTTATAAATTATCTGTGTCCCTCATTCAAATCCGTTCAGCCGTTTTTTTGTCAATCCGGAAAGTACATCCTGAAAAAAATACAAAAACGCGAAAAATAAACCAGCTGTTCCCTACATTTCACGAGCTATGCGAACATAAATGAGGGAACAGCTTTTTTTTTTTCGTGATTTCTGGGTTAGTCCATTAGTGAAAATTGTTCGTAATGATGAGTAAAATGACCCCTTAGGAGACCCTGTATGTATACATGTTACATGAACGTTCAAACGCGTTCATATGATGATGATGAATCAAGCTTACCTAGAACATTCATAAAAAGACTAACTTACCTAAACCGACCACAATGTAAAGTATTCCGTTACAATATTCATGCGAAACATTTACTTATGTTTCCAGGATTTCCCAGCATTCAATGTTTAAATACTGAGTAATGGAAAATATGACTTTCCATACAATATAATTACACATCTCATCTGTAACAGACTGAGCACGATCAAGGAAAAGTATAAAAAAAAAATAGATCAATTTTATTGACTTTTTACCCGACTACGGCGAAGCAAAAAGGAGGGTTATGATTTTGACCGGTACGGTTGTATGTTCATCTATTAATTCCTCATAACTTCTAAACTACTCATCATAATTTGACAACTGAGGTGTCTTTGGAAGCGTCTCTGATCGTCCTCTCTTATAGGCTGTGACGTCACATTAAATGAGACACATGTAACACAAAAATCCGGAGTCACACAGTCTGTTTGATTTATGCCCTAACAGCATGACTCCGTACTTTGAATTTGTCTGTCTGTGATTTCCCACAAGGTGGACCGATGACCTGGTGAAGGCCGCGGGAATGCGCTGGGTGCGAGAAGCACAGAACTGGTCGAAGTGGCGGTGCTTGGGGGAGGCCTATGTCCAGCAGTGGACGTCTTTCGGCTGAAATGATGATGATGATGTCTTGTTTATATCTTTTTAGTTGACTTAGTGTTACGTAGTTGTACCAATCATTATGTCCATTTATCTACTGCATCTTTTGTCTAGCGGTCGCAAGCGATACTTCTGAACAAGGCAAAGTGTTACTGGGGTTTTTCGTCAGGAATTTGTCAGTGGCTGATGGCTATAGGCTCGCCTCCTATTATATGAAACTTAAACATAACTGGCGAAATGTGGGTGTACTATAGTAAGTACACCTCTGCCTAACTCCTCAAGGAAAATAGGCTTTTTTTTATGTTGGGAAATCATTAAATGTCTTCTCCCGCTCTGGGCGAAGCGGTAGGGCGTCTCAGACTTTTTCTGACTAAAACTCATCCGTGTTCCTTCAGTTGCCTGTTGCCAAGGGTCCCGGTATCTCTTTCGGACTTTCCCGCAAAAGGAAAACAGGCCCAAGGTTATCATCATCATGTGCATCAGCAACAGTTTTTTGTTCCTTTAAAAACTGTTCACACTATTCTCGACTAGCAAACCCAAACATAACCTAAGCTAGAACTCTGCTTAGCCCTCACGAAAATAAGTCGTAAGGTAAAAAAAAAACACATACTAAAATGTCAAATACATAGTTATGATTCGTTCAATAGTTCGCAGTACAAATTATGAATGTGTGCGAGACGCCACAGCCTAGACAACACAGTATGGATGTACGTAGGTCATGGTTGTCGTACTGAAAATGTTACTCTGTGACTTCACTGCGATCTATAATTTTGTATACAAGTCTAACTTCTGACGATAGCGGAAGAGTTCAGAATGCAAAAATTATAAAGTAGCTTGACATATTGAAAGAGAAAGAAAATTAGTCAAATTTCATGGAAACACAATCGTGCTAACCTAAAACATGTCATTGTAGATGCTAAATATAAAAGCGATCACAATATTAAAAAATTGATGATTGGTGATTATTAATTAAAATGAAATTAAAATGAAACGATGGATGGACTGTGTGAAAGACGATATGGCCAGAAAGGGTGTGACTACTGGAAGGATTATGATGATATTTGCTTTGATAGATGATTATAAAAATGATTCCTGTTGGTCACAGGAGTAACCAGTGCGAGTATTAGATATGAAAGAGAAGGGCGTGAATGATAGCGTGACGGTTGACAGGGGAGAGTGGAAGAAGAAAACGTGTTGCGCCGACCGCAAGTGACATGGGACAAGATGATGATGGCTCCTGAGACCTGTGATGGAAAACCGAAGCCGATGTCCGGCAAAGGATACCCAAACAGCTTTTACCTCTATCTCACCTGTATGATGTGGTCGACGATGGCCCCCGCTTGCCTAGAATTAACTCATTCACTCGAGAATTGAAGATTGCCAACGTCATAGCTTTCAGGAATCACAGACAATCAATCAACCTAGCTTTTTCCCAACGATATTAGGGTCGGCTTCCAGTCTAACCGGATGCAGCTGAATGCCAGTATTTTACCTGAAGCGATAGCTTATCGGACCTCCACTATCTAGATATTGGGTAACACGATACACTAGTAAGACTGGTTGTCAGACTTTTGGGCTTCTGTGTACTCGTAACGACTGTTAAAGATCTACGAATGACAGCCGGGACTAACGGCTTAACGTGCTTTCCGAGGTACGGAGGGGTGTCGGTAAGTAATAAATGGTCACCCATCCACGGACTGAACTCGGTAAGCGTTGTCCTTTAAGATAATTCCGTGCGGTTGACCCAGATGTTACATGGTTTCAGGAAACACAGACTTCAGTACGATATACAGAAAACCAGCGCTGCGGTATTTTTCATATTTCATATCATAGGAGCATGCTGGTAAGGTGCCTTTTTGGCCTCGCACAGGTCTTCTTTTTCTCTTTTTTGTTTTTACAATTTTGTTAGTTTTAATGTTCTTTTATTTATTGTTGTATGTCCAGTGCGTCTGCCATATAAAATATTTTTCTTTTTTTTCTTTATATGTACTAATAGCTGATGCTCACGGCTTCGCCCGCGTGGATGTCGGTTATTATATACTAAAACCTTACTCGAGAACCACTCTATCCATTGGTGAAAACAACATGAAAATCGGTGCAGTAGTTTTTGAGTTTATCGCGAACAGGACGACAGACAGAGGATGCGGAGGACTTTGTTTTATAATATGTAAGGTACATGACACATGACATGTACCTACAGTATTTCCAAAGAAGTAGCCAAAAGGTATATAATCGCCAGTTATGTTAAAGATCCATGTAATGGGTCCGAACTAACCCAAACTTATTTATTTTAACGTTGCACCATGACCTAGCAGTTAGAAATACTGGTTTTATATAAGCAATATACAATCACTATACTTTGAGCTCCCAGATTCATTTAAATGTTTGAAAACGGGAGCTCTTTTTAAAATGGACGTTAAATCCAGGGATGTTGGTCGTCTGATATATGTTGGCCTCTAAGATAATGTATTTATTAGGGAAGTTAGGTGTCTATACTAAATGGACGGTAGTATATAGATATTTCAACTAATATTACTTGAACTCCCGGGAAGATTCGTTTACTTAAGTACCTATGTAAAAAAAGATTTGTTTGTCTATGACTTATTTTTTTGCAGACTAGGTACAACGCCATTTTGGGCCTAGCATGCCTGTTGAGTGTATGGTCCCAGTTTCGATTCTCAGGTCGGATAAGTAAATTGTTATAGGATTGTACTAATTTTTATAAAGGTTATCTTACTTCGGCGAAGAGAAACATCGTAAGGAAACCTGGGCTTAATAAGTAGGTAGTCTACGTCTGAAATCGCCAGCTGTCTTGAGTAAGTGTGGTGATCAATGCTCGTGCCTTCTGTTTATGAGAAGAGTCCTTTGGCCAGCAGTGGGACAATAATCGGCTGGTATTATTATTACTGTCGGCACACCTCTGCCTATCCCTACGAGGAATACAGGCGACATGTTATATATATACTGTCTAGTCGGTTCGTTAGTCACAATAGCGCAATGTTACCCCTCATTGTATGTTTATCTGTCACAGATAACCTCGTGAACTGTTGTAGTATAATTTATTAGATAATTATTTACTTATGTGGTACTTTCTTAAAGACGTACATACCACCGCAAGTCGTTGGTAATACTTTGACCCACTAACTTGCAGCCTACTGTACAATTTCGTATAGGAATATCATTCATTGTAGTTCACAAGCCCTTTTCTGATTTATAGTTTGAAATTTTGAGAAATTTATAAAATTTAGAGTACCTATATCTTCAACAAAAAACTATTATGGGGAGCATAATATTTCCTAACTTAAAACTATTGGAGAAAATTGCATTCAGATTATGGTAACAAAGTCAATATCAAATCGTTTAATTTAAGCCGCGGTTTCGCAGGCATGGAGTCCGGAAATTATACCTTATAGGAACGTACTACCAGGATAAAACGTATCCTGTATCCTAACCCAGGTACCGGTGTGCTTTTAATTGAAATCCGTTTAGCGGTTAAGACGTGAAAGCGTAACAAACAAACTTACCTACTTTCGAATTTATAATATTACTAGCTGCGCCTCGCGGTTTCACCCGCACAAGTCACGATCCTGTGGGAATATCGGAATAAAAAGTATCCTATGTCCTTTTCCAGGTCACGGTCTACCCATGTGCCAAATTTCATCCAAATCCGTTCAGCTGTTTGAGCATGAAAGCGTAACAAACAAACAAACTTACTTTCGCATTTATGATGTTAGTTAAGAAGTAATTGGCCCATCAAAGGCACTTTTGAACGTCAAACCATCACACCTTTCTTTTCCGTAGGGGTAAGCACTGATGGATAGTATGTGAAGTCCCTAGGGGGCGAGCTTATTGCCAGTAACCGGGCCCAAATACAGAAAATCCTAATAGAAACAGAAACCGACTTAAGATGGCGGAGGCAAAAAATTTTTTTTTATTTAAAAAAATCAACCTACTTTCAAAAAAACATGACAAAGTGAAAAATAACTTAAATTTCCAGCAGTAGACAATGTTCCAAGTTGATTCATTCTTTACTTTGTCTTCAAAGTGTTCAAATATACATCAAAGTCTGCAACCCTCCCACGCAATTAGGGGATCGATCGAAGTATAATTACGGCAATTTCAACTTATTAGTGGCTTTTGTACTCCCCCTGTATCACATACGAATCGTTTTATTAGTTACTGATGGGTGTTCGTAAATAAATGATCAAAACTGTCTTTGTTTGCAGTAAAGGCTCCCCGCGGCAGACGCATCGCGACAGCGCGACGCGACTCTAGTAGAACTATTTCTATGAAAATGCATTGAAAGTCATCCCATCCACGGACCAACCTCGCCAAGCGTAGGTAGCTTAACCTTGAAGATCAACCCGTGCGACTGTTATTATTTAACCACGAGCCCCTCGCCTAGAGACGGCAGTACTAATTAAAATGATCAATCAATCTGCCTGCCTTTTCCCAACTATTTTGGGGTCGGCTTCCCGTCTAACCGGATGCAGCTGAATACCAGTATTTTACATGGAGCGACTGCCTATCTGACCTCCACAACCCAGTAACTGGGTAATACGATACCCCTTGGTAAGACTATAACTAACGACTGTCAATGATCCACGAATAAACGCCGGGACCAACGGCTTAACGTGCTTTCCGAGGCACGGAGGAGTCTCGGTATGTAAAAATGGTCACCCATCCACGGAACAACCCCGGCAAGCGTCGCTTAACCTGAAGGATCGACCCGTGCGGCTGTTAATACTTAGCCACGAGCTCCTCAACTAATTAAAATGATAAAAGTAAAAACAAAAGTCGTGGCAACGAAAGTGCGTTGAGCGCACAACTTCTGCCACGGACCGCCTTCAAAGCCGTCAGTTACTGTACGTCATTTGTGTCGTAGTGCAAATAAACGGGAAATATTTAAATGATCCTCTAAAAAGGAATCTCTAATTGATCTTTTAAAATGATTGAACTTACTTTTTTTTTTTTTGTGCTTCTAATGATGCAAAATTTTTATATAATTGAGCCTCTTTTTATTGTTTTAACTTTTTGTTCCAGTTGGTCGCAGTAGCTAAGCTGGGGTCACCCTGATCACGGTTCATCTCTAAGCTAGGATACCCCGACCAAATAGTTTAGGTTAAGTTAGAACTGATATCAACCACGCGTGAGCCGAATATGTCTTAGTAACTAAGTTAGTGCACCCCGAGCGGGTTAAGTTAGGTTAGAACTGACCAATTCGACTCGTGGGTGGTGCACCAACCACGCACGAGCACAAGAATTTGTCTTAGTAGCTAAGATAGGATCCGACCAAATGGTTGCAGTTCATCCAAATTGGTTGGTCCCGGCTGTCATTCGTGGATCTTTGACAGTCGTTACGGGTCGTCAGAAGCCAGAAAGTCTGACAACCAGCCTTACCAAGGAGTATCGTATTACCCCGTTACTGGGTTGTGGAGGTCAGATAACCAGTCGCTCCATGTAAAAGCGCTGAACCAGCTCCATGTCAATGTAAAATACTGGTATTCAGCTGCATCCGGTTAGACTGGAAGCCGACCCCAACATGGTTGCGAAAAGGCTAGGCAGATGATGACTGTTATAGTACAAATAAACGGTGAGACTCCAGAGGGCCTAGACAAGTGACAATCGCTTTGAAAGCGTTTCGTATTTCTACAACGACTTTCAACAGGATTGACATAAGCTTTTCGATACCTTATGTCAGTACATTACATTACATTGCATCCATACAATTTTACCTTTTCCATCATCGTTATCGCTGATAGAATGTCACTTTGTCTAGAGCCTCTGGTTTGTATGGAAGTGTTGACAGTGCCGCCTCTAGTAGTGTCTCCGTGCTCTGCGGCATCTACCAACACATAGCTCTGTCCAGACCCAGACGAAACACTTTATTGATCTATACTAAGAATAAACCAAACCACCCCACCGGGCGTTGCATAGCCGGGTGGCCGTTCCTATAACTAACCGATAGTTAGTTTTGTATGTTATTGTGTCAATAAAACTACCAGTCGTTTTTGACATTACGGATAGTTACTCATTAGAGTTTTTTTTAATGGAATCTATTACATACAATTGATTCGCAGATGAACTCAAAAATTTAAAGTAGTTGCATGAATTAATTTGATCTATGGGGCACTTTTTCTGGTACACCATTTTACAGTATGTTAAAACTAACAAAGTACTTTTTCCCAGTAGCCACATAACATCAAAAGAACACACATTTCAGCTTATCCCAAATCATAAATAGCGAGAAGATAACACCAATTAAAGACATCACAAGACATACGCAAGTAAATCTTAAGTACGTATCGACATAGCAACAGCAATTTTTACAACGCACCATTTTCAACTTTACCCAAACCTTTGACACTGTTCACATCTAGATTCCACCTTATTTTTGATGCTGTAAGGTTGGGATTGGGCTGTAAGATAAACATTTCACTTACTGAACCTTAAACTGGTTGAAAAATAATTGATAAGAGGCAAGCAAGTTGATTTTTGCTGTACCTTTTTGTGCGTGTTCCACAGGGCTCGATCCTGGGCCCATTGTAAGCGTCCTTGATTGCGACTGGGGGTCGCACGATGTATGACCGACTTACGAGCGTAAGATCTTGCAATTGAATTATAAAATATGTTATTTTTAGGGTTGAAGTTGTGTTTATAAGAGGTACTGTGAATAGATAGAAGTTATTTGAAGATTTATGGTAATTTTAAGCTTTTAGAAATGGAGGCCTTGGAGGTTGATTCTCATGGTGAATGAAAGGGTATGTTTTGTTGTTAGATGAACATCTTTGGCTATGGAATTGTACCTAAATATAATTTATGAATGTAATCCTTCCCCAAAACATAAACAACACGACTGTGTTTCCCCAAGGGGCAGACAGAGTACATCGGTAAATCTCATGCATGGTATATGAGGCAATTGTATCACCATTACCCGGGAACGACTTCTGATACCCGTCTGATACTGTTTTCTTAACCTCTTTGTTGCAATTCTTTATTGTTCATAAAAAGGCAAAAAATACCGAAAACACTTAAGTTTTAGACCCTCAAAGCACATAAAACACAAATAATCTTGTATGTACAATTAGAAGATTCCTGAGTCATGAACTTCACAAGTTACTTGTGCGGTCTTAAGGTCGGTTAGTATTAACAATTCAACTACGAAAACTGACCTTACTGCTACGACATTAGGATTTTGTTTAAGTTAAATTGCTACCGCGCTGATGACTGTACAGTCAGTGGTACCAAAAGCCCTCTCTCTCCCTAGAATGCTAAGCCAGCGCAAGGTCAAAGTTTTATCACAGACGCAGTTGACTGTATTAAGATACTAGCTTCTGCCCGCGGCTTCGCCCGCATGGTATGTCAATAAAATGCCTATATCCTTCTCCAGGTCAAGGTCAACCCCTGTGCCAAATTTCATCCAAATCCGGTCAGCCGTTTAAGCGTGAAAGCGTAACAAACAAACAAGCAACTCACTTTCGCATTTATAGTTAAGTAAAGATTTTCGCTTCTCACGTCATGTTAAAGTTACTGAACGATTGGGGCAGTTACTGCAGCATCATTATCACCATTCTCCCTCATCCCAATATATTAGTGGTCGGCGGAACATGTCTTTTCCTTCCATACTGCTCTATTAGCCGTCATCTCGGCAGTCACCTTCTTTCTAGCCATATCGTCTTTCACACAGTCCATCCATCGTTTCGTTTCAGATACCGCATCATCAGGAAAGCTACTTAATGCCTTGTATCAGATTGTTCATATCATCTGTATTTCCATTATCAATCGGACGTCAGTATCGAAATAGAGATTTGTAGTTAGCAACTGTATTTTTTCTACTAAAATATATCATCTCGCTTTTATTCGCAAGGCGGTATATAGAGCTGGTGATTTCAGTCTTTTGTTCTTCTTATTTGTCGGTGAAATTTTGACAGAGCTGTCGTGGTCATCACTTTGTAGGGAGATTTTGGACAGCACTGATTTGCCTCACGATGTGACGCCATCCCTCTCTGTCGGCTGTAACATGTGCATTCGTGTAATGGGTGCCGCGTGCTCTTGTTCTTTCTATGGTAAGTTTGCTGTTAGCAGATAAAAAGTCGTTACTGCATGCCCTCATGACAAAGTGAGAAATTGGTGATGTAAAAGATAAAAGACAAAGAAAATTAGAATTTTCTGGTAACAGTACGTCGATTCTGTAAAATTCCACAACTCGCATCTCACATCGCTATTCACTCTCACTTCGAATTTTGAATCGGGTTCCAGTGCGAAGTGAGCGTCGAAGTGACGGGGGAATTACCTTACAGAATGCCACTTTTTACGTCATCTCATACTTTATCTGTCAAAATCTCACGGTCAATTTAGTTCAACTCGCTGACACGCTCGCAAGGGTAGCGCTAGTGTATCAACCGAGTTTTTAGAATGCCAATCAAGAAACTCACAGCGGATTCAGATTCGAAGTTTAGAATCAGGTCTTACAGAATCACACCCCAGATCAGAGTGGGTATGTCCTCTGTTAATAGCAATAGTCTCGAACCGATTACATGGAACTTTTGTACCTCTTAGGTATAACTCTGCTTCCTTCACTGCTTAAGGACATCTTAAATATCAGACACATCGCAGATCAGTTACCATCCCAGAGACACAGCTGGAATGTCTCATGTGTCTAATTTACACACAATCTTCAAACCGGAACAGCCAGATAAACAGAAATATGTATTTATGGCGGTAATTCCCCTGACGATGTGATTTTATGTTAATTCATCATCTGTTTAGTCTTATCCCAACTATGTTGGGGTCGGCTATCAGTTTAACCGGATGCAACTGAATACCAGAATTTACATGCTGACTGCCTATCTGACCTCCACAACCCAGTTACTGGGTACCACGATAACCCTTAGTAAGAACAAAGATCTCTACTGCTGTTTAAAGAGTTTCCGTGGAGTTTCTTGCCCGTTCTTCTCCATAGGAACCTACTATGCTTTGGAATGGGCAACTAGCTTCTTGTATCTTCACTGACCGACTCCTTGACAATTCAAAAGTGCCTGTATATTATGTAATTGTGTATTTGAAATGAATGCTTTGTAAGCAACTGCATAATCAACCTATAATGTCGATGAGAGGGAGTGGAGTGTAATCCACCACGCGGCGGGTGATGCTTTGTTAAATAATATGATAACTCTAAATTGGTTCAAAAAAACATCGTCAAAATTACGAATTACGAGTTTTTAGGTCGTGGGTTAGAACCCTGACAGGCGCTTTACTTTGTGTAAACAATTTCATCGCCACTGCTCTCAAAACGGTGAAGGAAAACATCGTGAGGAAACCGGCATGTCCTAGAACCAAGAATTCGAAGACATGTGACATCTACCAACCCGCACTGGGCCCGCGTGGTGGACTACAGCTTACGGCCCACTCCCTCTTACAGAGAGGAGGCCTGTGATCCAGTAGTGGGAATATTATATGCTGATTATGTGTAACTCAACTCATAACATTTTTGAGTTTGAGTTAAAAGTTTAGTAACGTCAAGAATTAGTTCCTGAGATCACAGCTCAATACGCTGCTGTCTGCGAAACAGGTAGATATATATAAAGCTAGGTGTGTTAGGTCGCGGAAGTGGCCGCCGGGACGTTGACCCCGCCGTGAGCGAGGCCCGGCCCGGCGGGGCGAGGTCGCGGTGACGGCGGGAGAGGTTAGGTCGGTGGATCAAAGACGGAACTTAAAGCCGTAGAAAAATAACGTTATTTAATTGAAGAAAATTATCGATACCTTTATAATCATGCCGAACCTTCATATTATTTTATCATCGTTTAACCATTGAAAAACAAAGGAATGAATCAGAATTTATTGTAGTGTAGTCTGGTTGCTCCATATTTGCATCATTGAGAATGAAATAGAATGAAATGAAACCGAAATAAACTGTTGGTACTTATACCGAAAAAGCATTATCTTACTAATTTGTATGTTTGGATGTTTACGTAAAAACGGCTGAACGGAATCGGATCAAATTTAGCACTTGGGTAGTTTGTAATTTGGATTAACACATAGAATACTTTTTATCCCAATAGTACGTTCCTGTGGGATAATTTCTGACAGACAAGCGGGCGAAGCCGTGGGCAAAAGTTAGTACCTAAATAATTATATCGTGTCGGGATCAAAGAAGATTGTGGAAGAACGTAAATATTAAATAAAATATTTTTTTATAAAAAATTAAAAACATAAAAACTTTTTACATAAAAAAAACAACCGACTTCCAAAAAAGACTCTAAAAAAGTGAAAAATAACTTTAATTTCGGAAGTCGGTGTCTTTGCTTTTCAATTTCCGTTTTTTGCCACCGACGCTTCACTTTTTTAGTGTCTTTTTTGGAAGTCGGTTGTTTTTTTTTATGTAAAAAGTTTTTATTTTTCACTTTTTAGTTGTGGTACCTACCCCACACAAATCCGAATACCACTACCTGCTATGTAAATAACAGTGAAGGAGTCAAGGATATCGTCTACATAAACTAAGTGGGAAAAATACGTAATATTGAAGCTAACTCAAAAATTACGCAAGCAAAGTTTATAAAATTTATATGGGACCACCTCGGAAGCATGACCTACCAAACAAAAAAAGAATAATCAAAATCGATTCATAATTGGCGGAGTAATCGCGTAACAAACAAATAAAAAAAAAAAAAAAAACATACAGACGAATTGAGAACCTCATCCTTTTTGAAGAAGTCGGTTAAAAATAAAATAGCTTTGGCAGTAAGTGCTAAAACATATTGAGGTATTCCACTCTTAGCACTCAGCTCACTCTTAGCTCTTAGTGCGGTTCGGACAACGAACCGCACTTGAGCACTTAAATCAAACCAAAACTACTACTACTACTACTAAAAAAAACTATGCACAAAATAATTATTCAAAAGTGCCTTTGAGCACTTTTGAATAATTATTTTGTGCATAGTTTTTTATGTTCTTAACGTAACAAATGATAAAAACCAGTGACCGGACAGGACAGAAAATTTTGCGGATGATTGAGTACATTTGCATGGAAAAGGAAACAGACCTTTTAGAATTTAAAAAAATACTCATGCAGTTTGTATTACTTGAAAATACACTTACATTAATTAACGATGAAGATCGTGTATCCTTAATCCAAACCTGCAAAGAAGAAAAAGGTTATTAAAAACATGTAAAAAAAAATTCGTATACGACAAAGTAAAATTGTGAATAATATAGTCAAATAAGTCACCTGCCCAAAAACGGACCGTGGCAAGCGAAGCTTATCCTCACAGATTCATCAAGCTGCTTAAATATAAACTATGTCCCACTAATGGACAAAATAATCATAATTATGGCGCTAATTCAAATTCTCAATTCTCATAGTGTATCAATTCTCCTCGCTAACACTGACACCACACCTCAACCCGCCGCGCATACGACTGCAGACTATACCCGTCTCTCGCACACCCACGCACAACCATACCTCCATCCCCCTCCCACACTAAGAGAGAGTTGCCTTGGGAATTTGGGCATCAGTAGAACCAGAAATACAGAAAGAGGGTGCATGGGGGTACAATGGGGTGTTGCGGGGTGAAATGGGGGTGAAACTCACCCCTAAAACAGTTCGATTAAAACATATACATAGAAGTCTATACTAATACATATAATAATGCTGAAGAGTTTGTTTGTTTGAACGCGAATCTCCGGAACTACCAGTCGGGTTCGAAAAATTATTTTGGCATTTGATAGCCTAATTCTTGAGGAAGGCTATAGGCTATTAACATCGCGCTACGACCCTTGGGAGCCGGAAATTTCACGCGGTTAAAGTCACGGGTAGAAGCTAGTAATGTATTATGTACATCAAATTAAGTTCTGACTTCTGACTTAGTTAAAATTTAATACTGAATTTGATGTCGGATCATGCTACTAAATTTGGAGTGACGTAATTTGGTGCAATGCTGGTATTCGGGCAGGCGTTTGTTAAGCAGACGGGTATTGGTTATATCTATGTTATTTTTAACCGACTTCTTCAAAAACGAGGAGGTTCTCAATTCGTCAGTACGTTTTTTGTGTGTTTATGAGATTACCATTAGGTACTACAACTATAAAGTTAAAAATAAAAACTTTTTCCAAAAAATAAAACAACCGACTTCCAAAAAACACTTTTTCCGGTTGTTTTTTTTTTTCGAAATGCCTTTGTTCGGCAGGCGGATATACAGGGTGTTAGGGTAGACACCGTTATCCTTGAAACTAGTGGTTTGGTGTCATCTATAATATACTTTTTCTAAAAAAAGTATGTCTCATGTCATCAACCCGCACTAGGCCCGCGTGCTGGATTACGGCCCACTCCCTCTCACAGAGAGGAAGGCTGTGTCCCAGCAGTGGGAACACAATGATGTGAGTGATTATGCTTATGCTAAACATAACTGGCGACTATAGGTACCTGAGGGCTTAGACAAGTGACAATCGCTTCGAAAGCGTTTCGTATTTCTACAATGACTTTCAACAGGACTGACATAAGCTTTACGATAGCTTATGTCAGTCCTATACATTTTTGCTTTTTCCATCCACGTTATCGCTGATAGAATGTCACTTTGTCTAGGGCCTCTGCTTACCGCTTGATGCTATATTTGTAAGTTCGATAGTTAAGTTAGCCACAAACCTCTCTTTAATATAGTATCTGGCAACACTAATAAAACCAACATACCAATACAAATTCTTGAACTCTTGCCAAAATATTTGAGGATGCCAACACTGAGATTTATTTTTAAAATATAAATAATTATTATATTTGCAGTGGGCTTCACTAAGAATAGAATAAGTTTAAAAATATTTCTTTAGATGTTTTGAGACCCTCTTAAGTAAGCCTTGAATATCTCCATTTGTCTGTCAAAAAACTCTTTTTCAGAATGTTGACCTGGCCCACTTCTGGCGGGGCTCAAGGGTTAGGCTTCTTCTTGTAGAGAGAAGAAGGCTTCCTCACAAAAAAAAATCTTTATACCTATCTATGGGTATCGATATCTGAGAAAAAAAAAAAAAAAGAAAAAAAAATGAAGATGATTTTTTTCAAAGGTCAACGACCGCTTGTAGAGTCGTTCACTGGTCGCTCCTTCTCTTTATAAGAAGATGCGTTTGCCTTGCAGTGGTATACTCAAGTCGTGGGTTCAAACCCAGCCAGGCAAAAATTCAAAAACATGTGACATCTACCAAACCGCACTGGGCCCACGTGGTAGAATACGGCTCACTCCCTCTCACAAAGAGGAGGCCTGTGTCCCAGGAGTGGGAACATTATGATATTTATTTCCGTATGTCGATTATTTAAGACACTTTTACAGGTAGTTTTTTTCTGGTGTCGGCTGCGTATATTCAGTGGGATAAACATAATTCCAGCCTATAATAGTTCTTCTGCAGGGCGGAAGCCTCTTCAGTGGGATGATGATGTATACTGATCATCATCTTCCTGCCCTATGTTCCATTTTGTTTTTTTTGTTTTTGTCTCTTTGTAGCTAATATATAGTTATTAACCATGCTTTTGTATGTTGTGTTGTCTTTTATGTGCACCAAATAAATGTTTTATCTATCTATCTATCCATGTCACTTGTGGGCGGCGCAACACGTTTTCTTCTTCCACTCTCCCCTGTCAACCGTCACGCTATCATTCACTCCCTTCTCTTTCATATCCATCCTTCAACATTTATATTCATCAGTCACATGCGTTTCGTCCCTCCTCATCACATGTCCATGCCAGGCCAAAAGGTTAGTCGGGTTCCCAAATCACGGTAGGAGGGGTTCACATCGGCGTCGAGACGACGATGAAGTACCTAGGACTCGTCCTCGACAATCAGTGGAACTTCGTGGAGCTGGGCTGGGGCCGCCTTGGGGCGGCTCCGGCCCAATCTTGGGGGTCCAAACGCCTCCTGCCGGAGGCTCTACGCGGGGTTCGTGCGGTCCATGGCCCTTTACGGGGCAACGGTGTGGGCGCGTTCCATTAGGCTGCGGCCAGCCCGCCGGTTGAACGCGTCCCAAAGGGTCATGGCCATACGGCTGGCCCGGGGATACCGCACGGTCTCTCGTGAGGCGGCGAGCCTCCTTGCCGGATTACCGCCATGGGATCTGGAGGCGAAGGTCCTCGCGCGCATCTGGGAGTGGCGCGAGGAGATGAAGCGCCGGGGCGTAACTCCGCTGTCGCGAGAAATCGTGGCACAGTGGACAGAGCTCCGGCTGGATCTCATGGTGGCATGGAGAGCGCGATTGTCGCAACCAAGTGCAGGGCACGCTACAATTGCGGCGATAAGTCCCCTCTTTGAGGAGTGGCTGGAGAGGCGCCACGGCGTTCTCACCTTCCGCCTGACGCAGGTCCTCACCGGACATGGCAGCTTCGGGAGGTACCTGTGTAGGATTAGGCGGGAGGAAACGCCCGGGTGTCACCACTATGCGGATCGTCCGGAGGCCACGGTGGAGCATACGGTGGAGGTGTGCCCTGCTTGGGCGGAGCACCGCCGTGTCCTCGTGGAGGTGATTGACGGCAATGACCTCTCGCGTCCGGCCCTGGTCCAGGCCATGGTACGGAGCGAAAGGGCATGGGAAGCCGTCACCTCCTTCTGCGAAGCAGTAATGCTCGCGAAGGAGGAGGCGGAACGCGTGAGGGAGAGCCAAAGTTTGCGCCCTCACGCCCCTAACCGCCGCCGCTGGAGACACCCTGCGCGTCGGGAATCCAAGACGGATTCCCGGCCACCATAGGTGCGGGCTTGCGGACCGCGAGCAATGGGTAGCTCGCCGTCCGATAAGGCCCAGGCCCGGGTCGATGGCGCGTCGTGTTCCACGCGCGCCTCAAAGAGATGTCAGCACACCTGACGGGTTCCGTAAGGAACACGGGTGGGTTTTAGTCAGTAAGAGTCTAATACGCCCTTCCGCTCCACCCAGAGCGGTAGAAGTCATTTGATGATTTCCCACCCAAAAAAAAAAAAGAAAGCCAAACGTTTACCTTTCAACTTTTCTGCCACTAGCGCCACTTTTAAACTTCCCCTTATATACTCATTTCTTACTTTATCCATTTTCGTCACTCCACACATCCATCTCAACATTCTCATCTCCGCTACATGCATTCTTTTTTCATCCGTCTTCTTCACGGCCCAGCATTCCGATCCATACAGAATGCTGTATCTTATGTGAAAGTATATTATATTGTATTCAATTGTCCAAAATCGTGGATCACCAGTCAAACTTTATCAGGTAATCGTCCTTGAGTCAAAAAGATATAATATTCGATACGTATATGTATTACTTTTGTCTGTCCTTGCAGATAACCGATAGCAGATAGGTCGAGATTAGAGTGCCAATTGATTTCATGTAACTTCATGCCTGTAGTTTTCCGAAGAGGTAGACAGAGGTACAATGTGGGTGTACACCCACATTTCATCAGTTACGTTTAAGTCCCATGTAATAGGGGGCGCGCCTATTGCCATCTAGAACAAATCTAGACTCCGGACTGCTACTGAGAAATTCCGGATGGAAAGGCCCTTAACACTTTGCCTGACCTGGGAATCGATCCCAGCTCACCCTGGTCAGCAGTCGCACTTTCAACCACCAAACCAACGTACCAGTCGAGGGAGATGTGCGAGTTTCATAAAGGACATATCATCAGTGACATAATTGACGTGTCGAGAGATATATTAGAACCTTTGTACAATAGAAACTTTTTACAAATAAAAAAAAAAACAAGTTCCAAAATAACACAAAAATAACTTTAATTTTGGAAGTCGGTGGCAAAAATGAAAATTGAAAAGTAAAGACACCGACTTCCGATCTAATTGAAAACCTTTTTGAAGAAGTCGGTTAAAAATGTGACAATTTCAGCGGAAGAAAATAATCATAATCTTTGCAATTGAAGTGATGGGACACGTTGTATGGCGGTAAACCACTCACCTTTTAATTTTCACGAACCTAATATTCAGTCTTCAAAAAAATACTTTGAATTTCACTAAACACGAACACACAGCTACACTATTAACTATCACAATGATACTCCAAAAAGTTTCAAAGCAGAGACACAACACAAGTCGACCGTTGCTGGACGTAGGCCTCTCCCAGGCTGCGCCACAACACCGCCTCCCGCACCCAGTCTGTCCCAGCCACTATCTTAAGGTCGTTGGTCCATCTAGCTGGGTGGTATCCCACTCTACGCTTGCCGACGACTCGTCTGCTCCAAAGGCTATCTATCGGTTCGTCTACAAACATGGCCACTTCAGCTAGCTAACTCTAAAGCTATGTGCTAACTCCAGTTCCTTTTTCGAATAATTTCTTCACATAATAAGCAAGTACACGGATATCATAATCTGTCTGCCTTGCCGTTGCCCGAACCATGTCGTGGTCGGCTTCCAGTCTAACCGGATGCAGCTGAATACATACCAGTTTTTTACATAGTTAGTATGTTACATGGAGCGACTGAAGAAATATAAAACTGGCCAAAAATACATTAAAACACAATATTATGAAATAGCCAACGCGTCTCTTTTGTTTCAAAAGTTTTTCTTTGTCCGATAGGAAAGATTCAAAAACTGATAGTCGTCACAAGATAATATGAAAGGGAAAGCGAGATAACGCTATAATCGATGAAGGAATCGAAGCGATTGGAAAATACTCGACTAACACAATGACAAGCACATCATTTGTTATCTCGTATCCACGTATACTATACAGGATCAAATTAAATTAGCTAGAACAAAAGTATTGATGATTTTTTTTTTTGAGTCATCGACCGCTGGTAGTGTTACTTGAAGTATGAGTTAAGAAAATCTGTTTTTTTTTAATCATGGTCAGATATCGATACCCTAATTAAATTAAAATTCATTTATTTCGGACAACAGTGATCCATATTGTGTTAGTATTACAAAATAACTTATATTCTAGTGTTAGTAGCATTAAAATTTGAAATAGTGAGCATTCCATGTTAATGGTAGGTATACACAAAAATTAACTGATATTTCAAGTGACTGCACTAACTGCGGTTGATGACCCCAAATATACTCCATTTATTTTTTTGTTTTCATTTTTATATTTAGGGGGCTAGCCAACCACCATCAGCCAGGTTGATTAATTCCTGATGGAAAAACCTAATAACACTTTGCCTTACCCTAGAATCTAACCGAGGACCTCAAGCTCGGCTGTACCGCTTGCAACCACTGGACCGATGACGTAGACAAGTAACCTTCAACGTATTTATTTTAAAGTATTGTCAACTTGTTTAAAATCTATTATTGTTTATTAAGAGTACACTTGTTTTAGATAATTATTCAGTTAGCGTAATCGTTAAATTGTTCAGTGTGATTGTGACAAGAGCCATCAGCCTTGTTTGTCAATTAAATGTATTTCCCTGAATGAGTTTGTATTCTGTAAATGAAGGCACATTTAGGGGCCCCGTCCACCGTCGCTCCGTGGATGGGTGACCATCGATTACATAAAGAGATCCCTTCGTGCTTCAGAAAGCACGTGCCGTTGGTCGCGGCTGTCATTCGTGGATCTTTGACAATTGTTACGGGTCGTCAGAAGTCCGAAAGTTTGACAACCAGTCTTACCGAGGAGTATCGTATTACCCAGTTACTGGGTTGTGGACGTCCGATAGGCAGTCGCTCCATATAAAATACTGGTATTCAGTTGCTTTTGGTTAGACTGGAAGCCGACAACAACATATTTGGGAAAAGGCTAGGCAGATGATGATGTGACTTTAGCCAAAAGTAACCAGTTACAATTTCAAATTATTAAAGACTAGCCGTCGACATAGTTCACAGAATAAGCAAGCTGAAGTGGGCAATGGGCCGGCCATATTAGCCGTAGAACCGATGACCGTTGGGGTAGACGTGTTCTTGAGTGGAGACCGCGAATTGGCAAACGTCTGGAGGACGCCCTCAGGCAGGTGGAGTGATGATCTGCGCAGGCTGGTAGCAGCTGGATGAGAGTTGCCGAGAATTTTCTAACTGAACAGACAGCTGAGCTGCTGGGGAGTTGATGCGCCACTTCTTCTTCCCAGCTAAAGCACTAGGAAGTGGTGTAGGGTGGGCGTTTTGGGGGACTGTCTTATGTAATTTTGATGTTCGAAAAGTGCTGATTCTCAGCCTAGTTTGAATAAATAACTTTTGATTTGATTTGATTTGAATCGAGCTGAATGGCGTGCAATTGGAGAGGCCTATGTCCAGCAGTGGACTGTAGGCTGATGATGATGAAAGAGTAACCAGAATGTCATAGCACTATTGTATAGAATCAAGTTCTAACTGAACAGACAGCTGTGCTGCTGGACAGTTAGTTGCGCCAGTTCTCCCCAGCTAAAGCACTAGGAAGTGGTGAAGGCGGGCGTTTTGGGGGACTGTCTTGTAATTTTTGAGAAAATTTCAAGATTGTAACACGTTTCTTCCGAGTAGCATCGGTCGTGGTCGACGGACCTTACGGACATTGCCTCGTGTAAACACACAGTATGCGCGTACGACGATTATCAAGTTACACATTCCAGTATAAGTTGATCTCTCATTGTACGGAAACCTTATACTGAAAACCAGCGCTGCGCTGGGGCTCTGTCTCGCATAGGGTCGCAGCATTATGCTGAGTGATGGCCTTTTTGCGTAAATGTGACGCATATTTCCTCGCAACTTGTTATTTTCGTATATCTGTCTTTCTTAGCGTCATGTTTGCCACAAATAAACGTTTTTTCTTTCTTTATACAATAAAAGATCAGTTTATACTGAAAATTTGTCTTGATGTGTCGTCGTGCGTAACACATAACTTTAAGGCCGTCTGTCCACCGTCACGTCGACGAGAACGTCAAGGCGACGTCGACGAGAACGATCTGCCGGCGTCAAAGTAGCGATACATACATTTACTACGCCCACCGCACGCTGCACCGGAATGTCACGTTCGGTTTGAATAATCTCGTTCCTTTTTGACGTTCCGTTGACGGTGGTGGTGAACAAACTGTGTATCGCTTTGCTACTTGACGCTCAGCATCCAAGTTGCAATCACTAAACCAACGACGGAGTCAAAAAAAGTTTAATCATTTGGCAACATCAAATGTCATTTCATGAAGATTTTTTCAAATATTTGGAAAAATCGACTAAATATTTCAAAACTTAATATTTAACACAATTTCCCAACACTATACAACTTATCTTTAATATGTAAATGATAACAACAAAGCTATTTACAAGAAGTACGATCACTCGATAACATTCACAGTCACCAGCTTAAATGACACGCGGCCATTTTAGAAACTCAATCAATCTGCCTGCCTTTTCCCAACTATGTTGTAATCAGCTTCCAGTCTAACCGGATACTACTGAGTACCAGTATTTTTCATGGACCGACTGCCTATCCGACCTCCACAACCCAGTAACTGGGTAACACTTGACGGCAATTTTTGGAACGAACGCTCAAAATGTACTGAATTTTGACAACTTCCTTCACTAGCAGCGCCACCCTGACAGTTCAAGGTTTTTGGTAATAGATTAAAGACATTTCGGTGCAGATTTGTATCTTCAAGCTATATATGTCCCGTTTTACCCTTTGGGTAAGGAACCCAAAAATCTTCATTTATCAAACTACCCTATACAACAACAAAAAATAACATTTCTATTCCTCTGCCTACCCTCTTTCCAACAACCGCCGTAGCAACCCAAACTAAAAGTTAGACGATCCGGCGCCCCCAATGATAAGCTGCTATCAGTTCTGATAACAAGTACTTTGACATGCTAATAGTGGCCTGTTTCTGTTTTATTACGCCTCTAAATAGAAATGAGGCTGAACGTGCCCGAAATAGGCCGCGATACGTGTAGGTACACACAGTATGAGACACGTGTCGCGCTGAGTATGACTTGTGGAGTGTGTGTGCACCTTTATGATACTGAAAAAATAATATTATGTATTCATTTATTTCAGACCACGCGCGGGCGAAGCCGCGTGCAAAAGCTAGTAGTCCGCGGCTTCGCCCGCGTCGATGTACTACCGGGATTAAAAATATCCTGTGTTAATCCAGGGTATAAACTATCTGCGTGCCAACTTTGATCCGAATCAGTTCAGCCGTTTTTGCGTGATTGAGTAATAAGTAAGAACAAGACCAAGCATGTGAAGTCTATCCCCGGTGAGGGGTCCTTGTGTTGGTTGTGTTGGACCTTGATTTGGACTCCGAACCTGAATAGGTACGATCCCTTCAAAAACGTGGGAGTCCAGCTAACAATTTTGGAACCCCGACATCAAGTCTAGTTGGTACTCCAACAAGCCGAGTTGGAAATCCAACAAGCCGAGTTGGAAATCCGACAAGTTGAGGCGGCACTCCATCAAGCTTGCCCAATTCGCCGGTACCCACTAAAAAGTCTCGAAAACCTCCTGAAAGACAATCAAGGCGTGTCGCTGAATTCTGAATGAATTGTAGCAACAGTAATTTCCCCACGTGGATGAAAAATCGAAAGTTATGCCAAAACTGCTCAAAGTTCTGTTCCTGCACCAAGGGTGAAAAATGTGAAGTCCATTTGTGCTATAATGACAAACGAAACTGTTTCAAAGATTTCCACAGTATAATTGCTAAACGCATGCGAAGCCACATATGGATGAACGATAATTTACGACAGTGCATACCAAGCCATAAATGGCTTTGTGCTGTAATTTCAGCAATAACCGATATAATATTTTTTTTTTCGATTTATTGTTCTTATTTTGCTCAATAAAAGAAAATTATGCAAAAAAATATTTTTTATTGTACCTCCTTCATAATTCGGCGGAATGTGTCCAAAATAGGCCGCGACACACGTGTCGCGGCCACACGTGTCTCATACTGTCTAACTACACGTAGTTAGACAGTATGAGACACGTGTCACGTATGACTTGTGAAGTGCGGGTGCACCTTAGTTTATTTTATTAATTAATTTATAGTTAATTAAAACGGTAGGTAAATTAATTGACATAGAGACATTAAAAAAAATGTACCAGATTAATATTAACACTGGTCAATATTAACCTGGTCAACCGACATCTACTCAGGTGAAAATAGATAAACATTATCGTCCAGGTATACCAACGAAGTATTGCCAAACTTAAGTGGCAGTGGGCAGCACATTGCTCGCAGAACAGATAGCTGATGGGGCCGAAAGGTTCTGGAGTGGTGACCGCGTACCGGAAGACGTAGCGTTGGAAGGCCCTCCACAAGGAGGACCGATGACCTGGTGAAGGCCGCGGGAATCCGCTGGATGCGAGAAGCACAGAACTGGTCGAAGTGGCGGTGCTTGGAGGCCTATGTCCAGCTGTGGACGTCTTTCGGCTGAAATGATGATGATGATGATGATACCAACGTGGCAAGTGTATCACATTCCCGAGGCTGTGAAAACTAATTTTCCCAGATATGAGACCGAGCTAGATCGATTTTTCCCCAAGTAAACACCTATATTGCAAGTTCCATCGAAAACGTTAGAGCCTTTTTCGAGAACGTGATTACAAATCTATATAAGTATACAAATATTGCTCATATTAACAACTAACATGGAACAGCTCCCTTGCAATTTCTCTCAGAGACCACCAGACAGACATATTTTATACGCATAATTTTACTCCGTTCATCGCAACTGCCTATGTCCCTTGCACAACCCAGTTACTGGGTAACACTATACTCCTTGGTAAGACTGGTTGTCAGACTTTTGGGCTGCTGACTACCCGTAACGACTGTCAAAGATCTACGAATGACAGCCGGGACCAACGGCCTAACGCGCTTTCCGAGGCACGGAGGAGTTTCGGTATGTAATGAATGGTCACCCATCCACGAACCAACCGCTGCAATTTTAATTATGCATGAACTTCAAAAAGCATAAGTTTAAAACAGTTCCGGAATTTACAACTTTGTGTTTTTTTTTTTTGGCGCACCCTTCCGATAGGTATTTTTATTTTTTTCTTTTTGAAGTTTTTTTTTTCTCTTTTTCTTTGCGCTGTGTAAAAGTAAAGTGCCAAGTTGAGTGTCGTAAAAAGGAATTAAATGTAGATTGAGTTGGTAGCTTGTGGCAGGGTTCCAAAGTCATTTGTTTGTATATTCGTAGGTATAGATACATACGCACCTCTTCAATTGAGTACAATGTGGAACAAAAATATGCATGTACTACTTTGTAACTGTAACTTAACATGTTTTTTAACCGACTTCAAAAAGGAGGAGGTTCTCAATTCGTCTGTTTGTTTTTTTTTTCTTGTTTGTGACGCTATTACTCCGCTAATTATGAATTGATTTTGATGTTTTTTTTTTTAAAATGTTTGTAACTTTTTTGAGCTTCAATATTACGTATTTTTCCACTTAGTCTATCTAGACGTTGTTTTAAGTTACTCAGAGAAAAATAAAAACTTTTTACAAAAAAGTTATATTTTTTGGAAAAACTTTTTATGTAGGTAAGCCCATCATGATCATCTATCCAGCTTTTTCACAACGATGTTGTGGTTGGCTTCCAGTCTTACCGGATACAGCTGAATAACAGTATTTTACCTATCCTCCACGCCCAGATAAGTACTGGGTAACACTCCTCGATTAAACCGGCTGGTTGAAACTTACAGCCCCATTCAGACACGTGACTTAAAAATAACCAATCATTACAGTATCGATTTTACAATAAAAAAGAACTCATAAATAAAAATAGTGAAAAAATTATTAAGTGCACAAAAAATCGTCAAACACATAACCTCCTTCTTTCAAGTCGGTTAAGAAAGACGCATAGATAACACAAACATAAAAATACGAAATCAAAAGAAAAAATAGTAAGTACATGAAGAATGCGAAAACAAATATTTGGACCTTCCGGAACTGTTCATAATCTTAATTATGTATTTCATTAATCATGAAGAACCGAATTTTATTTTTACTTTTTATATCCCTTTCAAAAGCGTATTTTATTTTTAAAAAACCGACAAAATTTCATACATTAAAATCTAACACATAAAATAATTATCAAACACATTGGTACTGCAAAGTCGATTAAAAATAATTCATGTTTAGAATCTCAAGTAAGATGCACAGATAACACAAACATAAGTTAAACATTTGTTTAAAGAAGTAAATAAAATAATCTCCCACGATTGGCTGAGCATTCCCTTAACCGGTTTGTACTATCCTAGACAAAGTTCAAGTAGCGAGGGGCCCTAGTAGAAAAAAAAGGGTCAGCCAATCATAGATCAGTATTTTTTTGGGCATATTTTGTCTATATCTTATCTATTTCTATGTGGTTATGGGTCTCTGGGTCTATGTAAGGATGTCTGGGGAATATTTTATTAGAGGTTTGAAGAATTTGTGTGTGTATCTTTATAAGTTGTGTGTCAAAACTGCTGGGACAGTTTTTTTTTGTTTTCATTGGAATCAAATTTTTTCTATTTTATAAAGAGACTAGCTTCTGCCCGCGACTTCGTTCGCGTGGAAGTACTCGCTGATAAATGATAACGTAGCTTTCTGTATGTGAAAGAATTTTGTAAATCGGTTAAGTATTTTTTGATTTTATCCATTTCAAACAAACATACAAAAATTCAAATCTGTTCTCTTAATAATATCATTTTAGTTAAGTCATGTGCCCGATGGGAATTCTCAGCGGCAAAAATGACAAAATTCCATACAAACTTTCATCCCCTATTGAACCACCTTAGGGGATGAAATTTCAAAAAATCCTTTCTTACTGCTCAATTTCATTGTTTATGGAACTATTGTGCAAATTTTCATGCTTCTAAACCCACCGGTTTAGGCTGTATGTCGCCTGTCAGTGAATGTAAGTTACCATAAGATATTTTAGTGCACTACAAATGTGTCACTCAGTACCTACTTGCGGCTGAAATTCGGGGTCAATGCACTCTTTCATACCCATAATTTAACGTAAATACATTTTGTAACGTCTCGAAATAAAATCTTAATATCTTTAGCAGATCCACCACATTCAATTTGTAATAGCATGGCAAAACTGTAAGTCTCTTTTCGTTTAGAAGTTATGAGGGAACAGATCAACATACCGGTGAAAATCATAACCCTCTTTTTTGCTTTGCCGTAGTCAGGTAAAAATAGCCAATGTTTTAAATTATTAAACAAAAAACATAACACCTCTTCAATGAATGTAAAATTAATTTTCCAAAAAAACAAAACTGATAAATAAGCAGAACCCTTGTATACACGGCTACACATCAAGCTATACATTTCCAGTTTATGCTTATCTCGCATTTTATAGGATTTCCGTACAATACGAGGTCAGCTTATACTGGAAATGTAAAGCTTGATGTGTAGCCGTGTGTACTCTAAAATTATTATATTGAATTTTATTTAGTTATTATAATTTTTAAGCAGTGCTGCCAAGGTCAAGGAAAAGTCAGAGGAACCTCTTACTTTTCAGATTCATGTGCGTATTAAAATGCTCCAAAAACAGTGAAGGAATTTTCAGCAGTGGGTAGAGTAGAGGTACTCAATAATTTGTATTTAATTTTATGAATACCTCGGTATTTTGTTCATCTTTCTTCTGCCCTTATCCCAAATATCCACAGTAGCAACTTTCCTAAATAAAACTGTCAAAAAATTATCCCAAATAACCAATAGTAGCAACTTTCCTAAATAAAACTGTCAAAAAAACATTCCAGCCGTCAATAAAATTCAAAAAACGAACTCCAACATTAGTATGATACTCATCATCAACTCGGTAATAATACCAGACACATGCAAACGACACGTAAGCGTAGTAATAATAACGACGCGCACACATTATCGCTCGTAGACGATTTTTTTAACGTCTGCGACAAAAACCAGTCTGGCAGTGTGCGCCTGGCCTTATTGTTTGCTTAGTGCAGTGTACACATGGTCTTATGTGGAAGTGTAAGGGAGGAGTTCGGTGTTCGTTGAAGTTACTAGGTTTGGGTAGTAATGGATTTTCTTTACATACATAAAGTTATAACACAGTTTCCTTGAAGATAGGGGTATCCTCTACAATTTTTTTTTCTTCTGTTGGAAATGTCACCTTTCCATTTCATTTTTGAGAATACAACAAGTTTGGCATTGTGTTAAACTACAACACTATCAATATTTTTTTTTGTTTCCTTTCTCTCATAGAAGACTGTTCTTTAGACAGAGAAGAATGAATGTAATGCAATATTCTTTATAACAAAACATATACCACTTATTTTACTACTAATAATTTTATTTTCTTTAAAATGCAAACTTCTAATCTAACTAATAATATTATAAACGCGAAAGTTTGTAAGTATGGATGGATGGATGTTTGTTACTCTTTCACGCAAAAACTACTGAACGGATTTGAATGAAATTTGGCACACAGGTAGTTTATAACCTGGATTAACACATAGGATACTTTTCATCCCGATATTCTTACGGGATCGTGCCTTACGCGGGTGAAACAGTGGGGCGCAGCTAGTGCAATATAAAAACATTTCGACAAACATTTTGCTTAGAAATCTTAGAATTCATAGATCACGAGACTATCAGTAAACGTCTCTCTTGTATTTCAGATTGAAGTGTCCTTTCCTTAGCGACTGATAATTGAAGCGTTGTCTAAAAGTGGAGCTGGCGTATTGACATTCGACGCTATATCATGTCGCGAAGCTGGGAAAGTCGAGTGAGTGAAAGATTTACTGTTTATCTAGTTGTCACTGTCACTGTCAATTTATAGACGAAACGAAGACAGCTTTATATTGGATTTATGAATTTCTAGAATGTGCAACTTGTCTGTCTGTGTTTTGTATAAACAAGTCAAAAGCGTCCCTTATTGAGTTACCTGTCGACATCTAAAAAGGTGCTATAATAGAACTTCTATGAGTGACGATATGTATGTATGTGGTACGCATATCATGGCCTTGCTTTTAACTATACCAGCTTGTGTTGATATAAAAGTCATAGATTGCCAAAATAGCATGAAAACAATATCGATGTTGCGAGAAAGAAACGTAACGTACGAAGTACGAACGGCTGTTATTTTTGCATGAAAGGTTCCCAATTAACTTGCAGTATCAGAAACGAGTGTACCGACTGCACCGACCGTCATAAATTCAATACAGTTACTCAACCTAGACATTTACCAAAAAGTCAAATCTCACTCCGCTCTACGACACAGACGTGGTTACAAAATTTTGGTTGTTATTATTCAATCGGTTGACGTCGGAAGGGCGTGGTTATTGCGTCACCCTCCTACTGGGAGCTTCACGCTTTTAATAAAGGAGAGATAGGCAGAAAGACTGGTCATAAAACCTTTATATTAGTGGTTTCATTTTTGGCACGAACTACATAAATATCCGTCTCACTACAAACCGAGTTCTTACTTTATTTCTAACTTTAGTTCTAACTTTAGTTCCAACTTTAATTCTAACTTTAATTCCAACTTTAGTTTTAACGTTAGTTCTAACCTTAGTTCTAACTTTAGTTCAAGTCAGTTTTTGTATTTTGAACCTTAATCCAACTGACCTAAAGCTCTAATTACAACATTGACAACTTAAACGCGGGATAATCGGTGATTATGCTACACTAAATGAACGTTTGAAATATTCAGAATTCGTTCTCAAAAATAAATCCTGAACATTTAAATATGTTAATTTAAAATAGTTGACTGTCTCATTTCTGTGTTGAATTTTAAAATGTTAGTGCCCACTCACACGGCCATTACTAACAGTATGACTGAGAAAAAGTGTTCAGGTTACAGAAAATGTATAAAGTACCCAGGTAATGTGACACTGCAGATATACCTAGATTTAGACTAGAGGACTTTTTTTTATTAGTCTGTCAAAAGAGTATCAGATTACTCTTTTGACAGACTTATTTAAAAAAAAGTAAGTACATTTCACAGGTCTACGCATAAATCATAAATTATTTTATTTCTCTAAGGGCGAATTTCACCAAACTTTTATACCGAGTATAAGTCTTATCCTGCGAATAAATGTTGAATTTTTGACAGTTTTTCCATACGAAAACTGTCAGACGACAATTTTATTCCACGGATAAAAGATATCTCAGTTTGATGAAATCAACCCTAAGTAGTATTGTACAAACAGTATTACACGTCAATTATATTTTTTAAACTAGATGAGGTCGGCGTTTCCTATCTGACCACTCTGAGAAGAAAGGTCGAAACAAACTCAGAGGTCGCAGTCTCTTTTAAACTCCAGACATAATCTTGGTCAGATCATGTAAGTAGATTGGTGTCTGAAATAGTCTTTTGAGGAAAGAACCACACAGATTGAGTGGACCTGTCCAGTCAATGCACGCATTATTGTCAGTAATCGTGCAGCTCAACGCACATTAAGGAGCTCAGTATACTGTAGCCAGGGCCGTAGGTAGGGGGGGAGTTTTGGGGGTTCAAACCCACACCGAAATGCGAGAAACCAGAATCATCAATCAAATGAATTCCTGGCTACGGCCCTAACTGTAGCAGTGTCAAGAAGTTGATATTGGCAGATGAGCTGTTCGAAAATAAGACAGAAATGGAGAGCTCAGATAAAAATTGTTTTGTCAGTAATATATGATAGATCTTTTGTACAGGGAATTATAATCTGTCTTAAAGTTTGACATTAACAGGTAGAGGGTATTTCAAATCATTCACATTACGTTCCTTAACCATATTTTTTTTCTTCATTAAACTCGCGACAATCTTGGAAGTCCGTTTTGACAGCTGTAAAAATCATTTGTGTAGCGATGAAAAAAAAAAAAAGGTTTCTTATAAACTGATTCTCGAGGCATATCGATTGAACAAAGGGTCTATTAACTGCTCCCAAATTACCATGTTTATTCTCTTTACATTCATCCTTGACATAATCATTGTATTTGACATTATTCCTATTATTATAGATACCTCCAATTTAATTTCAACTCCTAGTTTTTGTGGACGTGATAATTATTCAATTTGTTACAGTTGTCAGCAATCACGTCATTTGGCTGAAATAGTTTATTTTTTTATTTTTTATTGTTTGTCTTTTATATAGATTATTTTCTATTTTGTGAATGTGAGAACTTTGTAGGCTTATTGGACTGTAGATTTACTGAACATCTATTTTGTTAAGTACCTGGTACTTACTTGTTGAAAGGCTTACATTGTCCTCCCATGCCTACTAATACTGTAATTTGAAAATATTGTAAAAGCCAATTATTTCTAAAAGAGTAACCGTGGAGTTTCTTGCCGGCTCTTCTCCATAGGAAACGACCAATTGGAACCGTGCACCTAGCTTCTGACGTTTCATAAGTGCCCATGTAGGTTTATGTGAAATAAAATATTTTGATTTTGATTTTGATTTTCATACTTACTTGGAGAATTTGTAATCGACGACTTATATACATTGCTTAAAACTGATTCTCAAGGCTTAACGTTTTATTACAAGTACGAGAACGAAACGTCAAAACGGACTTCTTAGATTGTCGCAATTTTAAGTCAGTGGTCTTTTATATTAACACATTGCCGCATCAGAATCAGAATTTATATTTATTTGGTTTTAAATCCACAACAGCAATTTGTACCTAAAATGTTAACTAAAATCTCAAATTCTAACAACTATCCAAAAACACGTTCGGAATTAAAACAATGCTCTCAAAACATAGCACCATTCTCGGCTACACTCATTTGTCACAAACGGCCCGTCTACCCACACACTTAATTGTGAACTTGTGAGCTGTTGCTGTGGCTAGCTATATAACAAGGTGCCACATCGTCTGGTTAGATTTATAATACCTTACTGTAGTATAGAACATGTTGAAACATGTCTGAACTTAGGTCCACTGACCTGAGTTGGGCGAGACCTTGAACTCTTGTGAGAGACAGGTGGTCATTTTTTTTTTTCATTTCAGCTGCCAGTTAGCATAATCAGCCTATAATTTTCAAACTCCACGCGGGCCCAGTATGGGTTGGTGGATGTCACATGACTTCGAATTTTGTGTTCTAGTACATCTTTCCTCACGATGTTTTCCTTGACCGTTTTGAGAGCAGTGATCAGTGGTGACCTGTCTGGATTCGAACCCACGACCTACGACATGTAAGTCGAGGTCGTTACCCTTACTACACAAGCCTGCTGTTTTTTCTAGCCTTTTTTGGAAATGGCTTCCGCCGCTTTTGGAAATCTCTGAAACCAGAGTCAATGCAGTTGTTTTGCTATGCGAGAGGCTACTGCGATACGTCATGTATCTGTAATCACATCTGCTCATCGTCATAATCACTTTCCTTATCCCAATTTCTTTCTGAGCGGCATCTTCTTCTTCCATACATCTCTATCAGTCGTCATCTCAGTAATCACCCCCTTTCTATCCATATCATCTGTCACACAGTCCATCCATCGTTTCTTTGGTCTTCCCCTACTCTTATAGCCTTCCACATTCATAGTCACACCTGCCCAAAACCTTCAAAATAGAATACAGCGATGCTTGGCGACAGAAACAGTTATGTAATATGTTGGTTGTACTCCCGAAGACGAGCTCTTACCCTATTTTTCCTTCCCTTTCTTTTACATAAAGATTTTTACTACCATAACCACTAAACGGTAGACTTGTCTGACATCATGCATCATGCCTGCTTTTTCCCAAATATGTTGTGGTCAGCTTCCAGTCTAACCGAACGCAGTTTAATACCAGTATTTAACTTGGAGCGACTGCTTATTCGACCTCCACAACCAACTTGCTGGGTAAGACTGGTTATCAGACTTTCAGGCTGCTATCTGACTACTAGATTAAACAGTAGAGAGTTAGTAGTGAATTATGTATGTAACTAACAGAGGGGTTACTCCACATACGTACTCTATGGACAGACATAGATCTTAATAGACGGGAGAATAGCCCCTTATCTATTAAAATCTATGATTTATCTAATACACATTACATACCAACTACCAACCCCATTGGTCCCTCTTTGAATAAAAATAATTATGTTAATATAAAATAAGTTCACATGAAGTTCATTTAAATTCACCCTTTTTTATTTACATTTGAATGTAAAGTGTTACTTATAACAATTATTCATGTGTAGTTGCCCTAATGTCATTTCATAGTCATTGTGTCTTTCCTCGAGTAACTAGCTAAGTGATTCCATCGCTTTCCGTAGTCTGTTTCAAAAAAATACTGAACTGTAAGTTCAAGGTCAATCCTTCATGCCGCCATTCTCCTGTCATTATCTTAACTTATTTGTAGTCGTTGCAACATATCTTCTTCTTCATAGGAGCACTACCCTACACGCAACGAAGGACAGTTATTAAAAAAAGAGGATTTACACAAATATCTGTCTTTTTGATTATGCATTATAGAGATATTGTGATAGTTCACTGTAGCACTTATTGGGAGGCTGTTTTTCTACAATAGTCTATCAAAAATAATCGCAACCATCATGCTAGGTGGCGTTCTATAGTTGCTGCCTACCCCTATACCCCCATGGGAAGGAGGCGTGAGTTTATGTATGGTTAATGCTTGGCAGAAGTATTGGTGATCATTGTACCGATTGTACGTCGTTAGCACAAAGTAAGACACAGCTGCTTATCCTCTTTAACTATCACTCTGAATTATTCATTATGAAAAATCACAAGTTACGGTCACGTACTAATCCAAGATATTATTATCTGTATTCATACAAAACGCGAACAAAAACTGCCAAGTCTTCATGCAAAAAAATTAATTTAACAGCCATTTAAATAAATTAATATTTATGTTCATTCTGTCTAACCCTTTTTGAGAAAGTGACAAACTAACCTTGGTGACCTTAGACCACCCTAATCCTCATCGAAAGGGCTAGAACTTGACCTTATACATCTCCAAGGTCACTCCCATACTTTAAATAAAACTGGTACAAGCAAACAGGTAAGATCTACATTTAAATGTAAAATGGGGTGAATTTAAATGAAGTTTATGTGAACTAATTTTTAATTCAAATATTATTTTTTGTTATAAATTAGGGTTACTCTATCAACATCTCTTTCTATTTGTCTATTTGTTAGTAGATAGTCATAGGGTAGAGTAAATAGGGCAGGTTATAAGACCCTATATTTTGGGGAAAATTATATACCTTGCCCTATTAAGAGTGACTAGATTATTGAAGGGTGAATTATAATTTATTTCTATTTAACTATTAGTTATAAGGGTGAAATAAATATGATTCCTATTTCTTTATTATTGTAGTACCAGCCTATCGCTGTCCCACTGCAGGACAAAGCCCTCTTCTCATTTAGAGAAGGGCCGAGCTTGTATCACCACTCTTGCGCACTGTGTGTTGACTATTTCAAACTACATTACGCATTGTATTCCCGGAAGGGTTAGACAGAGGTGTACCTATAGTACACCCACAGTTTGTCAGTTATGTTCAAGTCTCATGTAATAGGGGGCGAGCCTATTGCCATCAACTGGAATCCGGGCTGCTGAGAAATTCCTGATGAAAAAACTCAATAATAGTTTGCTCTACCTGGGAATCGAACCCAGGACCGCAAGCTCTGCCAGGGTTGCGGGAATGTCCGAAAGGAATACCGGGACCTTGACAACAGGCAACTGAAGGAACACTGGTGGGTTTTAGTCAGTAAAAGTCTGACATGCTCTTCCGCTCCGCCAGAGCGGGAGAAGTAATTTGACGAATTCCCAAACACAAAAAAAAAAGGCCCGCAAGCTCCAGCATGACTTAGTAATAGAGCTTGTTAAACCAAACTACTTATCAAGTACGAACAACAGAACAAGTGACTGTTGAGCTCTGTGGGTCTGGGTTCAATCTCCCGGTCGGGTAAAGTGTTTTAAGAAATTAGAGTCTGGATTTATGCCAAGTTGATGGCAATAGGCTTTGACTTAGACATAACTGGCGAAATCTGGCTGAACTACACACTTCTGCCAGCCCATTTGAAAATACAAGCGTGATGATTTGTTTTGTAGTAGACCATGCCCTATTTATCTTAATTTCAGACACGGGCCTCCTAATGATCGCTACAGTGAACGGTCAAAGGTGATACTGCCAAAATTCGTCCAAGTGTAAGTCATAGACAATCACTGTTGGTTCCGTACCTACTATTTTATTTTATTACTCGAGTTTTTTTTTAATATATATAATTAAATAGAAAAAAAACTATCTTAAGGCCTTAAATCTTGAAATGGGTATCGTTATCAAAATAGCACTGTATGATGCAGGTCAGTGAAATGAAATGCAATTGTTTATTCTGTAAATTATTTATTGGAATCACTTTAACACGTTATATTAAAAAATATTAAAAATAAGCTAGATGAGGTCGGCGTTTCCTATATGACTACTTTGAGAAGAAAGGCCGAAACAAACTCAGAGGTCACAGTCTCTTTTAAAGTCCAGACATAATCTTGGTCAGGCCATATGAGGACGATGTAGATTAGAGTCTCAAATGGTCTTTTGAGGAAAGAACCACACAGATTTGAGTGGACCTGTCCAGTCAGTGCAAGCATTTGTCAGTAATAGTGGAGCTCAACTCAGAGCTTAAGGAGCTCAACGACTCGAGTGGTAACAAAAGTCGAAGCTGACCTCTTATTATATTGTAACTCCGTAGGTACTACCCTGGGCCAGCTCAAGGTCAAAGTGTTGCCATCTGACTTGCGGCCTACTGTACAACTTACCTTAGAGTACAGTAGGCCACCAAAAGGCTTCACTATTGTTTTTAAATCATAACATCACGACATTGTTTCCTGAAGGAATAAGTATGAAAGAGATGAAGCTCTACAGGACGTATAGCTCCATCTCTGTTCCCCACTGAAGTAAAATAAAATAATACTGCTGTAAGCGGCGGTGGTAGGCCCCCTGGTGTATCTGGTAGACAGTCGTCATAAGATATTAGAACAATGAAATAGGAACCGTGTTTTAAACTTTAAGTACTGACCCCTAAAAACAAGCGTGAATACAGATAACCATAGAGACTATTTAAATTGATCTAAAAACATATACGGATGTTAGTGTTCTTAAAAGAAAAAATATCTACGATTTGGTGACGTCATAGTGATGTCATAGACAGGTTCAATGGACTGAACTGTTAGTAAAAGGTGTGCATTAGAATAGCCTTCGCCAGTAGTGATATACTACTGAACTCTGGACAGTCAGCCCCTTAATGATACCAGCATATTGTCCCACTGCTGGGCAAACGCCGCTTCTCATAAACAGAAGGCACGAGCATTGATCACCAGCCCGTCATCTTTAAAAATATGAAAGTGAGTTTGTTTGTTACGCTTTCACGCTAAAACGACTGCACTGATTTAGATGACATTTGGCACAGCGGTAGACCATGACCTGGAATAGGACATAGGATACTTTTTATCCCGATATTACCACGGGATCGAGACTTACGCGGGTGAAACCGCAGGGCGCAGCTAGTTAACTAAATATAAACCCAGTTTTCGTCACGATGTTTTTACTAATGACAGTAATGTCCAAAATAAACTAAGAAAGTACATAAAGTTATTTGGGCGATCACTTGATGACTGGGATTTTTTTTAGCACAGATTGAGAGCCCTGGCCCTGACAGCCAGAAGACGAGGCGATAGACCAGTAGAAGATGGAGGGACGACGAGGCGATAGACCAGTAGAAGATGGAGGGACGACGAGGCGATAGACCAGTAGAAGATGGAGGGACGTCGAGGCGATAGACCAGTAGAAGATGGAGGGACGACGAGGCGATAGACCAGTAGAAGATGGAGGGACGACGAGGCGATAGACCAGTAGAAGATGGAGGGACGACGAGGCGATAGACCAGGAGAAGATGGAGGGACGACGAGGCGATAGACCAGTAGAAGATGGAGGGACGACGAGGCGATAGACCAGGAGAAGATGGAGGGACGACGAGGCGATAGACCAGGAGAAGATGGAGGGACGTCGAGGCGATAGACCAGTAGAAGATGGAGGGACGACGAGGCGATAGACCAGTAGAAGATGGAGGGACGACGAGGCGATAGACCAGTAGAAGATGGAGGGACGACGAGGCGATAGACCAGTAGAAGATGGAGGGACGACGAGGCGATAGACCAGTAGAAGATGGAGGGACGTCGAGGCGATAGACCAGTAGAAGATGGAGGGACGACGAGGCGATAGACCAGTAGAAGATGGAGGGACGACGAGGCGATAGACCAGGAGAAGATGGAGGGACGACGAGGCGATAGACCAGTAGAAGATGGAGGGACGTCGAGGCGATAGACCAGTAGAAGATGGAGGGACTGCAAGTCATGGGGGAGGCCTTTTACCAGCAGTATAACGTTACTGTTATGTGTTATAACAACTTCCAATTCATTTTCGAATGAAATCAATGCAGACGAAGTAAAAACTCCTTCTTTGAAGATTTATTAATTTACTAGCTGCTCGCCCCGGGTAGCACTAAGTACTTATCTACGGCTATTTTAGGTATATTTTTACACCTTGGGTTACATTATTGGAGTTTTAGTCAGGAGCCCTATTTTTTTTTAAATATAATATAGCCTATGTCAGCCGGGGATAGTATACCTTCCCAGCAGTGAAAGAATTTTTCAGATCGGTTCGGTAGTTTCGGAGCCTATTCAATGCAAACAAACAATCAAATCTTTCCTCTTTATAATAATAGTATTATTAAGTATATAACAGCACCCTAACTACGATCAATCACAATTTCATTTTGACAGTTTAACAACATTCATTGCGTTATTTACGTTTTTGAGCAGACAAATCCGAACTTATGAAGCAATGGATTAGAAATGTCCTTCAAAATTGATTCAGATTATGATGGATCGTGTGTTACGCAATTATGGTGTTGGCCTTTTTAAGGCCAGCTTTTGACCTCAACCTCTGTAGCCAGGTGTAAAGAGATGGCTATGAGGCCATAAGATCGGAACTACAAACTAATAAAAAATACCATCCTAACCATTGTATTTTTGTACTATGGTTAGGATGGTATTTTTTTATTAGTAAATAGTATAATAATAAGTATAGTATAGTGTATTTTAATAGTAATGGTAGTATTATTAGTAAAAAACAGAAGTTTGGTTTTTACAAAAAGGCGGGAACGTAATCTTGTGGTACCTATATTAACTTCTATAAAACCAGAGATTTAAAAAAAAACATACAGACGAATTGAGAACCCCCTCCTTTTTAAGAGGTCGGTTGAAAATAAAACGGCCTTCTTCTAAGGACTACGATAGTGAGGTATTTATGATAATGGGACATTAAATATTATATAGCTAATTAGTATAATTTTATTCACATACTTTTGTGGTTAAAACGGCACGTGCTTTTATATAGATATAAGAAAGAATTAAAACTTTATAGAATAGTTAAACAACTGAATTAAAAAAATATCTTATTATTATTTGATTATTATTATTGAAACGTCTTTGACATATCTCGGGACTCTGGGGACCTTTGGAAGGCGTACGAGAGGCCAGGGCCGTAGGCAGGGGGAGGGGGGGGTTTGGGGGTACAAACTCCCCCCGAAATGTGAGGAACTAGAATCTCAATCCAAAGATCGACCTTAGGGTACCTCCCTACTGTAATACAGATTGTGATCTACATTATTATTTCGCTTATACGGACTTTATAATCTACAAAAGCAGTAAAAGTACCTACACTTACATACTGTATTTGTATGAACTCTAACTCTGAATTGAATGAAAAATTTTCGAGCTCGCTTCGCTCGCACTTGCATCTTACATTCTCTAACCTATTCTGCAAAGTCGAATAACTTATAGTTCTATTTCTGTATGAACGGTCAAAGAGAAAAAATAACCTAACTTATTCGAAGCGGGATGCTAAAAATTTCGTGCTCGCTTCGCTCACTCTTGCATACATAATAATAATTATCCATAGCGGCCCTATTATGCTAAGATGTCGCTGTTTTTTGGTCATGATTGCAAAGTGGTGGGAAAAGAGAAACAGGATTTCATTAAAAATTTAACATAACTAAGCTCTTCTCCAATTCGAATTCTGACATCGTATGTCTAAAATCGTAAAATATTTTATTTTTAATAGTTTTCCGCAAAAATTTAATGCGCATACGCATTTTTTGTGTTGAGGCACCAACCGACGATTATCCCTTTATGCACTATGCAATTGCACCCGAGAACAACTCCCGGTTGATGTAGGACAGAGCATGGAAATAAAAAATATTTGGTTATGGGTTTGGGTGGCTATAGTGAACTGGTTACCTAGAACTATGTCCCCTGCCTGATCAATGTTATGGAATATATGGATAAAATGGCAGGAGGTGACTTACACACTCAATAATGGTTCCTTAAAATGGTCGCTAGCAAATATGATTATTTGCCTCGTTGAACGAGTGGTTGTAAGTGCTACTACTGAGCACGAGGTCTTGGGTTCGATTCCCAGGTCTGATGAAAATGGTGATTTCATTCCTTCCTTTCATATATTTGACTTGTATACCGACACCTAATTCGAATAACTACGAGACAAACTATTTGTTGATTGATCTCTTCAATCAACTGTTTCACCAACAAGCCGCTAACAGCCAGTTCAGTTTCTCTTTTATTTTTAACCGACTTCTTCAAAAAGTAGGAGGTTCTCAATCCGTCTGTAAGTTTTTCTTTTGTTCTTCTTTCAAAGAAGGAAAAAAGAAAATAGTGTCAGAGTGAAAGAGATAGAAATAGTGACTGAACAGACAGAATACATTTGAAATTGTTTCTTTATTTTATTAAAAATTCGCACCACTAGCGTATGGGTGATTCTGATATTTTGTTGTAAGAATAATTTTATTTTAAAGGTGAATTAAAATCAATAGTATGTTGCTATAGCAACAAAGACGAAAAACTATCACAATGTAAGCGCGTATAATGTATGCGTAGATTTATCAGCCATACACAACACACACTTGAACTATTATATATAGTAACTATTTATATTACGAACTTTTATAACTATGTAACAAATCTGTAACAAGATTCTGTCAAATAAATGCACTGTAAATATTACTATAAAAAAGAAAATATTGAAAGAGACAGAAACTATTTTTGCAAAAAAAAAAGGCAAAACTAAATTCGTTTCAGAGTGAAAGAGACAGAACTAGTGAAGTCTATGCCTATACTACTGTAGGTATAATGTATTTACCGTTAGTCCAAATTTTAGGCTTTTACGTCATCATATTTACATACCTATTACACATGCATACATTTAGGCGTTCTCAAACTTTTTAGTGAGTTTAAAGTGGGTGATAGACGTGCTTACTTAAAGTACGCGGTTTTTAAGTCCGTGACCTTACTCGGCTCGCCGTCGCGTCGGTGACATACGTGAAGCTTGCTCAAAATGTCATTGTCAAATTAGCGGATCGCGGCTCGCGGCGATGACAGACGACGAGCCAAGGCGGGCTGCGAACAAAATTTCAAACCTGTTGGATCGCCGACGAACTAACTCGGCGGTTTTAAAGTCCGCGTACTTAGCATGACACACGGGCGAGTAAGCTCACGAGACATAAGTACGCGGACTTGCTCGCACGTCTATCACCCCTTTAAAAAGCACGTGTATAAAAATAGAGCGTGCCTATATGTCAGTGTCCGTGCCTATAGACAGTTTCTGATTGTGAGATTTAAATTTTTTTGAAACTATTCTGGGATCATGAACCTTTATAATATTATACCTTGATACTGAATTAGTTCATTTTTATTGTATGACCTAACATCAAAATGGCTAGGCAGATGACCATAGATATATGCCTATGCATGAGCATCTCGTTCGTCTCGTAGCGCGGACACCGACACGCCCCCATGCCACTTCTCCTGTTTTTATATTTCTATGCAGATCTGTTTTTTATATTTCTATGCAGGTGAGACTCCACGAATAGCTGTCTGCCATTTTAAAATTGGCAAAAATCTTTTTAGCGTCATGAATTATTCGGTGATTTTTGTGGCAAGACTCTTCAGTTTGAAAACTGAAATGATGATATATAGAGCAAAATGGTCAGAGGAAACTTATACTCGATTGTAGGGAAAAATATAAAGTAGTTTATCCAGGAAAACAACCAGATTTTTTTGGGACATACGGATCTTAAAGCCATGATCATCTTTATTCATAGATATACCTAATGACAGTATAATATAGACTGAAATTAATGATTTTGTGAGTTCCGGTACCTATAATACGTACTCTGTATATTATATATTTCCTAGAAGATACAAGATATGATCCTAGATGTAGATATAGGTACTATAACTGGCGAAATATAGAAATGTTACTGTTTACAATTTATTTAGAGTTATACAACATATTTTGAAGTTGACACATTCGCCTATAAGAAGGACATAAAGAATGCTCCTAAATCGAGCCACTCTGTGCAATTTTGTTTCAGTGCTGAATGTGCTAATAGTGGAAGTGCTCAGGTGCGGTTCGGACAAGTGCTCTTGGAATCAGTGCTTAGAGTGGAATACCTCCTTATTTATGTAAATATAACGGTCTAAAACGTGAAAATAATTATGAATCAAAAATAGTTTTTATTCAGGTTTGAAGTCGACATACTGGCCATCATTTAGGTTGGGGTCATCATTGTTCCAAATTTGAATTCACGACCATCTAAAAAGTTACAAACCTATAGACAAAATACGGAACGGTAAAAATACAGTGTGACTCGATTCAGGTGTCCGGTATCCGTTTGTAAGAATGACATAAGGAATCCTATGTCCAAAGAAACGATCATAATTATATAATCAATTAAGTGTAGGATGTAGTTGACCAAGTGTAACATGTCACACACTTTATAGGCCATTGCAGATCAAATGCCATTTGTATCAAAACAATACACGGCCTGTCCTAACAATATTGTTTCTATGTTAATGAAATTGCATTCCAAAGTAAGTTTTTTTTATTGATTTTTGCAATGTCGTACGCATTTTATAAATCTTTTTTTTTTTTGAGGATATGTAGATACTTACCTGAGTAAGTATATTTTTATGTTTTGGAAAATAGCTATTCGACGAAGTCAAAGTCAAATACTTTATTTCAAATAGACACAAAAAAGGCACTTTTAAACGTCAAAATGTACAAATAATATAATTGATTCTAGTTGCCCCTTTTAAAAGGTATCTTCGATATGAGAAGAATGGACAAGAAACTCCATGAATGATTTTATTAAAGTAACTCGCTCAAAACCACAGAAACCAATTGTAATACTTTATTGAAATGGCCAATAGGTTACATATTTATTTTCAACAATTATTGTTTATTTTATTTATTTATTTTAACCATTTATGCGCACACATAATATACAGACAAGAAGAAAGGAACAGAAAAATACGTACAAAGGCAGGTATTATTAAATGTATTCGTTTTTTTATTGTCAAATGTTCAAAATAATGACTACTTATTCCAGGTAAAATATTATTTTGTTAAAAATAACCTATAATTATTAAAAAGAACTATTGATTCTAAACAAACTATTTTCAGATTTCGAGTTATTCCAATTACAATTTGTAGGTATGGACTTCACAAATTATTCATTTATTTTTATTTTAGTTTTCAGGCACTTTTTAGAAGTAGATATATTCTCATGTAGTTTCCTATGGAGAAGACACATTATTCCATACAGAAATGACATGAAACTCCTTAGTAACCAATTTATTTTTAGCTAGATACATTGTATCAACCTCATTTTATGAACGTGTCTTTTTAATACAACATTACATCTACCTACTTCATAGTGGCTAGAATCTCGTCTAGATTGAGCACGTGCTATTTATAACCCCAAAGAGTCTAGATCTTACTGATCTTAGTCTAACACGACGATCTAGCACTTATTTACGTCTACAAGAGTATTTTTTTAAACATTAATTTGTATTTTACAATTTTAGGGATATTTTTTTAGTTGTTTTTAAATGAAAGGTTTAACATAACCTTATTTTACTTTTAATTAAGTCTAACGAAGGCATCTCAAACTGTGAATGTATTTACCCTAGTGTCACAAATAATCCTAATATTCATAATCTTTTGACTATAGAGAGACCATGACTTCTGAGTTTATTTCGGCATTACTACTCAGTGATCAGTCAGTAAGGAAATGCCAGCGCCACCTAGTTTAAAAAAAAATACCAAAAAATTTACGTATAAAAGTGTCATAAAAGAAATAAACATTTAATTTTACAATTTCATTTCATTAGTCTTTTGTCTATACAATGTTCCATTAAAATATTCAGCAAAAGAAATTCCTGGATTTATTTTCAAATGAATAAAGGCACAACTACTGAAGACAGGATTTTTAATTCGCAGACAATTATGGAACTAACCACTTTCCAGTGTAAAACAATCTATGGTTACAAAATCCATTTTATGGTTATAAAAATACATTTTTTAAATTTAAAATTCGCCCCATTTCTAATATTTTAATGAAATCGTATATTTTTTTGCAGTTTGTTTCGTTTTACAATGATGAGATTCAAGTTTATCTATTTATTTACCTACACAAAAATAAATGTACTATTTACACAATGTGTACTATTTGTACTGTTGCTTCTTTGCCAGGCTCACTGCAGCAGTTCCAAATCTTTCAATTCGCTATTGTTTTATTAAATTGTTTATTTATATTTTTGCGATCATCAAATGTTTATGTCCTAATACATAAATAAGTATATATTTTTTACCGTGTTATAAACTAAATGTCATGCAAAATAGGTACTACACAATTTTTTACGAAATAAAATGGTACCTACCTACAGAGCTACCAACCCACCTACTTCAATCTTATCTAGACAAAGACATGCCTAAATATGTATAAGATTAAAACTGTATTTGGTAGGAAAATAAAAATCAAAGGTTGGCCATATCGTGTGTTGCCATGGCAACAAAGTCACCAATTTACCAAAAAACACGTATTATGAGCGTGGATTTACCAGCCATTCTACCTTATATTCCAATTAAATATAAGGTAATCCATAATTTCTTAATAAGTTATTTAGTACAATAACAGTACACAAAAACTACCTTTTGGGAGTGGTGACTAGAATCAATTCTTTTGTTTTGTTTTTGACGTTCAAAGGGGCCTATTTGAAATAAATTATTTGACTTTTACTTTGACAAAAATAAAGAAAACATTTTTGAATCAATAATCATTATTATATCGACGAATATCTCCATTATTGCTTCTAGGAATATTCGTCATAAATAATTATGCTTTCACAGATAAGTTCCTTCACCAAGAGCTCGACTAAACTATCCATACATAATATTCAATATTACTAGCTTCCGCCAGCGGCTCCGCCCGCGTGATATCTGTATAAATTATATATAGCCTATTTTAATCAGTAGTAATATAGCATACTACTGCTGAAAGATTTTTTTAAATCGGTTCAGTTGTTTATTAGGGTATTCATTTTTTTTTAAATACAAATCTTTTCTCTTTATAATACTAAGTATAGAAGTATTAAGTACATAAATGTGAAATTAACACTGTCCACCTGTCTGTCAATTAAGTTAATCTAAACCACTGAACCGATTGTTATAAACCTTGGCAAATAGGTAGCCTGTGACCTGGAGAAGGACATAGACTACTTTTATTCTGGATCGCAAGCGAAGTCACGGGCAACAGCTAGTAAGAAATAAATAATAATGTTATTATTGATACCTTACCTTCCTACTAACATATTTGTTGTATACAGAGCTTTTATACAATTTGTAACATAACTTGACCTAACAAAAACCATGATAGATTTTAATTTTATTAGAACTATTGCATATTGAGAAACAAACGAGCTATTCTGTAAAAATCTCATCGAGAAAACTTAGGTGAAGTGAGCTGTCATTAGTGTCAATAGCATCACTTGGAATGACAGCTCACTTCACAGAAGTTTTCACAATAAAAACAGCATAGACCCGGCAGGTCAGACAGGGACGAATATCAAATGTTTAGGAAGTCAAAGTCAAATTCAAATAATTTATTTTAAATAAGAGTTGTTTTTTGTTTCAAACAAGATTAATGCTCATGCCTTCTGTGTATAAGAAGAGGTATTTGCCCTGCAGTGGGACAGTCTTCTTCTTCTTATCGTGTCGATAGCAATTTTTATAGAGCTAACCCAGAACTTGGCTACGAGTTTGGCACCTTCAATAACGTTCACCAGCCCCTGTAGCATGCAGACAATAGGATTAAGTGCCCCATTTTTTGTGACACGGCACCACATTTACACTCCAGGGTGGAGTCATCTGTGAATATCCACCTGAGCAGGTTTCCTTGCTTCGACCTACCTGGGTCTGGTCTATTTAAAGACTTCCAGGTAAGCCAAGACAACTCATGTCCTGGAGGGAGATTTTCAACAGGTGGAACGAATTAGTTAAGTGGAAAGCACGCTAGTTGGTATCAGCTCATGCCGTGATACAAATATTGACCATTCAGCAAGGTGGTAGCGGGGCTGACAGTCCAGGGTGTGCCAGAGTATAAAGCATCTCTAATAATATATTCATGACCTGCCTGCCTTTTCCCAACTATGTTGGGATCGGCTTCCAGTCTAACAGGATGCATCTGAATACCAGTATTTTTACATGGAGCGACTGCCTGACCTCAACAACCCAGTTACTGGGTAACACGATACTGGTTGCTATGTTTTTCAAAAGTACTACAACCAAAGGGATTAATATTTCAAAAAGTCCAAAGTTATGAAGACTAATTTTACAGTGGTAAAGTTAGAATTTATTCAACCTCCTTGGTCTCAATTATTCCCAGTTAAATCCTCTACGGATAGAAAAGACTATCTTAAACACAAATTGGACTTTTGAAGTCAACCTATTGCAATTTTGGCAAATGTTAACAACACAATAGCGAGTTTGAATTTCGTATATCAATTTTAGCCCTCCCAAATGTCCCGGTCCCGGTAGGGGACAGAAATGGGTTGAGATATTATATATTTAAAATTTTGACCCTATATGCTTTGTTAAAAACTAAATACAATTGATATTTAAATATTTATTTACACGATTTTTGGATATTTATACCCTATATACTTTTAAATGTTCAAAATATGGTTTAAAACTTTAGGCCTAAAGTCTTGCTTAGGAGAAATATAAAAGTTCTTCAAATATCTTATGAAACCCAATCTTACAGCATTTTTGGGATTTTAAATATAATTTAAAAGAAAAACTTTTATTTTAAATACGACAAAAGATTAAAAATTTTGAAAATTAAAAGTTACACTGCTTTTTATAGTTGTTTATGGTTTTTAAAAGTTGAAATAGCCTAAAGTTGTTGCCGATTCAACTTTGCAATGCTTTTAAGCTTGATTATAAAGCATTGACAAACATTTAAACGAATTTTTCTAGAAAATAATAAAGAGTTTGTCAAGGACTAAATTTTTATTGAATTTCTTGTATATTTAATAGATCATGTTTTATTTGTTTTATAGCTAAAAGACTGCTGTAGAGCCGAAAATCAAATAAAAACAAGATTTCTCTTTGATTTGGGGATTTTAATACACTAAATGGATATATCTCTGAATATTAGTTTATTATAAGTATAATGAATTGTTTTTATTTACAATTTTTTCTCATTCTACGGAGATAAAGGAGTTTTTAAGCGATATTAAGCCTTAAAACAACGGAATACCGCGCGGAAGTGACTTTGATAGGGACGCGAACTTTGAGATAAATTTACTCTCTTAAAATAATAACTAAATAAATAAATTCCTTATAATTCAGGTAGAATATACATAGAATAACTTATATTAAAACATTTTTAAGCGATTTATAAAAGTTTTTCGTGGTTTTAGCAATTTTTTCGTGCGTTCGCGCGCTAAAACCATTCTCCACCAGGAATTGGTAAAAGAACCCTATAAAGCGTATTGTTTTCCGACAAATAAGTGTCAATAAAGGTAAAATACAACTAATACTTACGATTTCAACTGCATTCACGAAGAAAAATCCATTTTAAAGAGTCACATAAACTTCAAACCACGCCTCCGCGCGTGGGCACACAGTCACTTCACATAATCGTAAAAATAACATATAAACACTTGAAAATCCATCAAAAATGTCTTTTAATCGTAAACTGGAATGAATTTCGAGCACAAAATGTCAATTTTCCAAATAGGCCTATAAGAATCTTATTGGGATCAAACCTTGGCTATTTGTGCAAAATTTTCGCGGATCGGCGCGCTAGCCGCAAATTTAGGCCTACAGACAACCGGGCCGGCACACGCGCGCCCTGCCACCTATACCAAAACACTTTTAACACTCAAATGATAATAAAACATACGATAAATAAGGATCACTACCTAGATAAGGGACCGAAAAGTCATTCCGTCTATCAGAAACTTATACATGACTGACTGCAACACGTGGTTCTAATCTCGAGGCAAACGAGCTAATTTTAGAAAAATAACTTTAGAAAACACGGTTTATTTTGAAATTTAAATTTCGAAGGGTTTGGTTCGAATGAAGGGCTAAGTTTTTAAGTTTTTTTTTTTAATTTGCGATATTTTTTGTAATGTTTGGTCGGTTTGTGGGTTGTTGTTAAGGGTTGTTTAGGGATGGGGTTACGGGAGCTTATGGTTATCGGTAGCGGGATGTGGCGCGCGCGCGGCTTGCTTGGCAGAAATGGCGGGCCGACGCGCCAGCGTACGGTAACCTTGTACCACGCTGCTAGCTACGAGTTACGCCTAAAAGAGGCATCAATATCCGTAGGTATACATATCACAGCTAACTACCTACCTTTTTAAACAACTATACCATAAAATTACCTTCAAAAAAAGTTTTAAATCAAATCTATATTACTTTTTTGTAATTTTATTTTAAATTATCTTTGTAAAAAAATACAATTTAAAACGCATTTTCTCATTTAAAAAAACTAATCTTCCGTTTTTATAAATAGGTAAGTACTTATGGCGACCTGTCTATATTTTTTTATACTTATAGGTATTTTACCCATAAAAGGCGTGACGAAATACTGTGTCTGAACCGCCACTCTATCTGTTTGTCTGGAGCGTTAGATGGATAAGTATTTAACTTACGTGTTGCTATTTCTGTAACAATTTAGAAATTAAGATTAAATGTCCGATAGTCATTTTATGGGTGTTAGCAGAGTTTTCAAAAAAACTCCGAGCATAGCCCGCTCCATAGCGCACTGAGCGACCTTGAATTCCTGGACCGGCCCGACTGTCGGTGGAGTTTCTTTGATGGATAAAATCAGAAATGAAATTATCCGGACAAAAACCGGAGTTACCGACATAGCTTGTAGAGTAAGCAAACTGAAGTGGCAGTGGGCTGGCCATGTTTGTCGAAGAAGCGATGGCCGGTGGAGCAGACGAGGCCTAGAGTGGAGACCGCGTACCGGCGAGCATAGCGTGGGACGGCCCCAGCTAGATGGACCAACGACCACAAGAAAGTGGCCTGGACAGACTGGATGCGGAAGGCGGGGGACAAAGTGATGTGTGTGACACTGCGATGAGTTGATTGAACACACTTTTAAAAAAGCGATCTTGACAGAATAGCGATCCGTCTGTAGATTTGTAGACCATTTTCTATTTAGTTAATACTTGTTGAAAGGCCTACACTTTCCTCCTATACCTATTAACACTGTTATTGGAAAATAGTGTAAAAGCCAATTATTTTTAAAAGAGCAACCGTGGAGTTTCGTGCCGGCTCTTCTCCATAGGAAACGACGTTTCATAAGTGCCCTTATACTTACAAGGGCACTTATAAAACGTCACTTGTGATGTAAATTATTGTGATTTTCTCTTTTCATGGGTTTTGGTATATCATTGGATGGCAAAGAAAACAGGTGGCCCATCTGATGGTTAATCTGCCATCTTGGTTACTTTCTGCCATCCTAGGAACAACTAGAACACAGCGATGCTGCTTGGCGGTAGAAATAGTTAAGCACTCACCTGTTTTGGTTGTACTTCTCTGAACGAGCTCGTCGCTTGTCGTTAATGTAAGGAGTCATTTCAAGATACTCTCCTAAGAAAACCTCAAACGGTGGAAATATTGGGTAGGGCCGTAGGTTCCGAGTGCTCATCGAGTATTTCGAGACATCGCCAAGCAGTTGGTCGACTCTTCGTGTGACCAGAGGGCTGGCCAATTTTTTGTCGAAAGCCTTACCAAGGGATATCGTAGTACCCAGTGAGGTTGTGGAGGTCAGATAGGCCGTCGCTCCATGTAAAATACTGGTATTCAGTTGCATCCGGTTAGAGCGGAAGCCGACCCCAACATAGTTGGGAAAAAGCAGGCAGATGATGGGAGTTGTTTCTAAATCTTCGTTAATCTTCCTTCTTCAGAGTTTCTTTTTCTTCATTTTAATTCTTCCCGATGGGAGATTTAAGTCTTGTCTTAACTGTAGCGTCATTCAAAGATCTAACTTTCACTTCGAGGAGAGCTTCGTATAGTACTTTAACGTCCAATTGTAGAATTGGCCCAATGTATTGTAACAATAGAGTGTCCGTTGAGTTTCTTGCCAGTTCTTCTCCATAGGAACCTACTACGCTTTGGAATGGGCAACTAGCTTCATCTTTCTGACTGACCGACCCCTTGACAATTCAAAAGTGCCTGTTATTGGTTTATTTGAAATAGATTTGATTTGACTTCCACTGCCACATATAGGCCTCCCTCAAGAACCAGTCCCCCAACCCTCACCAGTCCAGAACTTATCGGCCTCATCAGCCATCTGTTCTGCGACCAATGTTACCTAACTACTGCCACTTAAGTTGAGCAGTTCTTCAGGCTATGTCGTTTTATCAGTTCTCCTGCGAATCTCCACATTCATGAGATGCCTAACTGACAACAGTAATTATAATTCGATCCCTACTTTTCTAATAACATTTTAAGATAACCATGTGTAAAATATGAATGGTAAAATGTATATCACCATTTAACAATCTCTCTTTGCCAGTCTTGGCATTCGTATTGGTTATTTTATTATGTTGATATGAGCAGACAGGAGGATGCCGGTACTCAGCCTTTTGGGTCTTTGAAAATATCTGGCAGAGTAAGGAAGAGGGGTGCCATAGCGCTGAGAAGGAACCTTATGGAAGGTACAGGACCATAGTGCAAAATAAAGAAAATTATAACGACTTTTGAATGTAGAACGTGTTTTTTGATTTTTTTGGAATAAGTCTCCTTTTCCGTAACCACACCGGACCCATAACCTTCAAACTGCTCGGCGGTATAAATAGCTATGCGGGTCCTTCCTAGGACCATTTCCTTCACAAAAAGGTCTACTAAATACTTCCATCTACATGTAAGTATATAAGTAAGTATTGTATGTTAGAATTAGGTTAGATTTACAATGACCAATAAATTATTAATATATCCCTCGAGCTTCCAAAAGACCCACTGTCTTAAAATGAACTTAGACAAGAAAAAGGTCATGCGAAATACCCATATTCAAGGCCTAAAATACTAGATATTTAAGGCCTTGAACAGGTTAATTTATTTTGGCTTTGAACAGGTTCAAGACAAGACATGACAGACATAACTCAGAAGACATTTTATCATGTCTTGTCATGGTCACAAAATCAGCCTACCTATAACGTTCCCACTACACTGGCCTCCTCTCTGTGAGAGGGATAGTCTGGTATCCAAAATTGTCCAAAAGAGGGAAAAAGGAAAAAATGATCCTGAATGGATTAAACAGGGAACACCAATTAGTTTCATTTGGGGTCCTTTTAAAAAAAAAATGTCAATGTCGCAGTCGATTTGGTAGACGATTATTAGCTACCAAGATTTAAAATATCTTAATTATACAAAAAACTAAAAACATCGTCCTTATAGTGGGAAAAATACGTATTATTGAAGCTAAATCAAAAATAACTCAAGCAAAGTCAATGAAACTTATATGGAACCTTACAGGGCCGTAGGCAGGAGGGGGGTTTTGGGGGCTCAAACCCCCCCGAAATGTGAGAAACTAGAATCTCAATCCGAAGATCGACCTTTGGGTACCTCCGTACTCTAATACAGATTGCGATCTACATATTTCGCTTATACGGACTTTTTAATCTACAAAAGCAGTAAAAGTACCTACACTTACATAGATACTGTATTTTTATGGACTCTGACTTTGTATTGAATGAAAAATTTTCGAGCTGGCTTTGCTCGCTCTTGCATCTTACATTCTCTTAATTCTCAATATTTTCTGCAACGTCGAATAACTTATAGTTCTATTTCTGTATGAACGGTCAAAGAGAAAAATAAACCTAACTTAATCGAAGCGGGATGCTAAAAATTTCGAGTTCGCTTATATTATATGCTAAAGTGGCCTTAAATGTTAAAGATGTCGCTGTTTTTCTTTCATGATTGCAAAATGGATGGAAAAGAGAAACAGGACTTTATTAAAATTGATAATAACTAAGCTCACCAATTCGAATTCTGACATAGTATGTCTAAAATCGTAAATAATTTAATTTTTAATGATTTTCCGCAAAAAATTAAAATGCTGTTTTAAAAATAACAATAAATAATACTCGTTTTTTTATAAAACTGTACCCTTAATTTACCGTCTCTGAAACCAGTTTTTTATTTTTTTATTCAAAAAAGTTAAATAGTAACCCCCACCGAAATGAATTCCTGGCTACGGCCCTGTGATACCACCTCGGAACCATGACCTATCAAACAAAGAGAATCATCAAAATAAATTCATAATTGGCGGAGTAATCGCGTAACAAACACACAAAAAAAAACTAACCTAACCTCTTCGTTTTTGAAGTCGGTTAATAAAACCAAAATAAACATGAATATTCTTAACAAAGTACTTTTTCGTATTTATTATTTTTTATGTTGTTTTTTTTTGCATTAATGTGAAAAATATTAATTTTTACTTTGAACTATCCGTCCGATATCTGGAGTAATGTTAGTCCAAGCTATTGCCATTAAATCTTGGAAATGTTCATCGGCAAGTAGAGAAATACGTCTGTGGTCATGAGATACAGCTCGCTGATAGACAGACGGACGGACAGCAGAGGCTTAGTAATAGGGTTCCACTTAAATGTTCCGGTACGGAACCCTAAAAATCAATATTTTTAGTTTTGTAACTGTTTAACCGACCCCAACATAGTTTGGGAAGGCCTGCTCCATTACCAAAAAATATTAAAAGAATTATGAGAAATTAATTTCGCATTAAACCAGCTATATTTCGAAATAAAGTGTTTCAAATAATTTAATAAAATATGATATTATAGATTGTATTATAAAATAATAAAAGTTAATAGCAATATTAAGAATTAATAATTTTATGACTTGCGATATTTTCAACCCATCATTTTGACAGACCTATAGTTTTTATTAAATAACCTACCTAATAATAGATCTTTTGCTGCTTTATTAAGCTATAAAAAAACGAAAAATTTGTCGAAATCGCTACAGCAGTTTTTGAGTTATGTCCAAAAATGTGCACATACGGTTTTACATATAGGTAGAAAGATTTTCATAAATAGGTATGCGGGTTTATTTTGATATTTAAATAAATATAAAATGTTAATAGTTTATTGGTGATCAAATGGACATTATCTATACATATATAATAATATTATGTTTCGTTCATTGTTTTCTAAAATGGGTAATAGAGTGAGGTCACCAGTTAAAAGCCACAAATATTTGTTCTTCTTAGCTTTTTTCTATATTTTATGATTGGATAAATAGTCACACAGTTACTTATAAAACCGTTTTGTGTAATATTATTATTTTTTAGGGTTCCGTACCCAAAGGGTAAAACGGGACCCTATTACTAAGGCTCCGCTGTCTGTCTGTCACCAGGCTGTATCTCATGAACCGTGATAGTTAGACAGTTGAAATTTTCACAGGTGATATATTTTTGTTGCCGCTATAACAACAAATACAAAAAAACAGAATATAACAAATATTTAAGGGGGCTCCCATACAACAAACGTGATTTATTTGCCGTTTTTATAGATAATGGTATGGAACCCTTCGTGCGCGAGTCCGACTCGCACTTGGCCGGTTTTTTATATTTATTCATAATTTTAAAAGCCCGGTCATCTTACTTTCAGAAAATCCAGCAAGGAAAATGGCTCCAATATTATAAGTTTCAGAAGCTACCTAAGGGCTGTTCATTTATTACATACGACGACTATTGTTTCTGACATGGGGGTGGGAGGGCGCTCGCTGGTTCGTAACACACACAAAACTAAGCAAAAATTATAATTTCAGAAAGCGCGCAGTCCCGCGCATGCGCGGATCGTGCGGCTGTACTTTTTGACAAAATATAACGCGTTTTTTTATCTTTGCTACCTATTTTTTCTTTGCATTTTTGGTAGATACTGATCTTACGTAAGATTGACAGGTTCATCCAAATTTAATTTTTTCTTACGTTGGCGAGGTAGGGACAGAATCAGAAACTGCTTAAAATGGTCTGACGTAATAATAGGTAAATAAACAGCCCTTATATGGAGTTCATGGTAGTAGCGCGTCGTCTCTCTCACTCATACGGTCTGTGAGTTTGACTTTCTCTTTCCAAAGCTCGATGTGTCATCGCCCGGGCATTAGCATCCCTAATTACGCCACACACTATCAATCACAATCCGAATGATTTTGAAGGATATTGCCAATCCATTGGTTCATATGATCGAAAAATGTGTCTGCTCAATAACGTAAATAACGCAATGAATGTTTTTGAGCTGTCAAAATGAAAGCCATTAAATTGCTACAGACCTAATGTATTTCTGTATAAAGACTGGTAGTATTTTTTTTTAATATAGCGTCTATTTTTTAAATCATAATTTAAACAGTTAATAGGTAGGTGCTTGAAATTACATATTTTAGATTTAAAGATTTTAATTCTACAAATATCAGTTTTAATTTGCTAGAACCTACACTGTAGGCAACATTCGTTTCTTATGTTTTATACGCCTACCGATAACCTCTATATTGAAAAATAACCACTTATTGCCCAATAAGTTTTAAAACATAATGATGAAATAATAGAGTCACTTTAATTTCCAACCTATATTTTAAAAAAAGTACCTACCCTTGTCTTTAAGGTAGTTATTTAGATGGTACATTTAGAACGCCACGTGCTGTGATTGCTTCATAATATAAACTAGCTGCGCCCCGCGGTTTCTCCCGCATAAGTCTCGATCTCGTGGGAATATCGGGCAAAAAAGTATCCTAACCCAGGTCATGATCCATCCATGTGCCAAATGTCATCCAAATCCGTTTAGCCGTTTAAGCGTGAAAGTGTAACAAACTCACTTTCGCGGTTAATAAGCTAGGATTAAAAATCCTGAAAAATATACATACCTTTAAAGACTAGCCGGTCAAAATTAAGAAATAGTCGACAAGCTCTGCACTAAATTAAAAAGGTAAGAAGTCTTTTCTCAGCTGTGGGATGATACGTAAGCACTTGAACTATCTACGAGGTAGTCAAACTCTAAGCACAAGCACTCTTGAATTTGTCAAGGAGACGGTCAGTCAGAAAGATGAAGCTAGTTGCCCATTCCAAAGCGTAGTAGGTACCTATGGAGAAGAACGGGCAAGAAACTCCATGGACACAAAAGAATCAGACAATGAGCCGCAGATTGTGTATGACGACCTGATCTTTACATTAAACAACTTGGAAATTATGAGAAGTCTACCTACTTAGGCAATAAAATAGATCACTGATCACTAGAATTAATAATTTAAAATCCCAATAGGTAGGGTACCTACGTAATTCAAATTAAACATAATTTTATTTCACTTAGCCTATATGAGCATGTTGTGCAGTTAAGAAACGTCAGAAACTAGGTGCACGGTTCCAATTAGTCGTTTCCAATGGATTAGAGCCAGCAAGAACTAAACGATTACTCTTCTAAAGGCCCTTTTATGCTTTCAGACTAACCAGGGACAATAGAACATTTACTTATGAAATGCACTATAAAAAATACTGTACCTATCTATTTATGTGTAAGGATGAGGATGGTCATGGATAGATAGGTACACCGCAGTCAGAAGCCAAAAAAGCCTGTAAACCAGACAGTTAAAACTTAGTCACTGCTACCTAATTTCCTTGTGACGTACATATTAATGATATTTGCTTCAGGTAAAATACCGAATTTGAGCCTGGATTTAATTCAAAATGAAAGGCGACCACTTCAAAACTTTGGGACAGACTAGAAATTGTTTCTTTTTAACCATTAATCAAAGATTTATGTTCTAAGATTTATTTCATCCAATAAAACTGAACCATAATGATGCTCTAGGCATAATTTTGTCATTAGGTATAAAATAAATCAATGAAATGAAGTATTCTTCAATAAATCACGATTTTCTACTAGGCGAGAGAGTTTCAAATGCGAGTTTCTTCTTTCTACAATAGCTGCAGGCATTAGAAACTTGTTAGGTCACAAAATCAGTGTGTAAAATACAGGTTCAGGTATCAAGTACATCGCCCTTGTCTAGACTTGGAAACTAGATTTTAGTATTCAACAATTTCATAAGAGTACGCCATCTCTTACCGAATGGCAAAAACAAAGTTATGTCTACTCGCTACTAGATGGCAACACACGCAGCTAACTTCGGTAAGGCTGAATGTGAGTTTCTGTGCTTGATGCCTGAAAAACTTGAAGACAAGTCCGCAACTCGCAAACAACTTCATATCATTACAAGTAAATCTGAAAGATGGCGACAGGCGTAAAGTTCTACAACGTTGAAGTAACCGATTTTATTGCTAATAAACAGACAACTCAGCCAGAGTTGTCTGCAGAATGGCTTAAATTAGAAGAGCTGTACAACAAAAAGTGAGTATTTCGGCTTCTTACTGATATATTTCGTATGATATCAAACTTGTAAAATCACCGTGTCATTCTCGAAATCAATGTGTTTTGTTGGAAATTCAGTTATTAATACCTCCTTGCTTCCTTTGAACCCTCTCAGGACCATTAATTCCTTGTTGTTCAACTACTTATTCGTAAAAAAACCAAATTAAAAGATTTCTGACGAGAAACGCGGCAACTGGCATTGTTTCTCTCTTTGTGTCTCTGTTTCTCCTCGAATTCCTGTTGTAAACTCAGCTAAATATTACTGTTCTACGTTCTATTTCACGTAAACGATTAACAATTAGGTGTATTTTAGACAGCTGCCACTTCCCTTGCCTCTATTGATCTATAAATGTCCACTCCTGCTCATGGGAAATCAACAATACATTCAAATAAACATCAACGTGTCTTTTGATGAAAACAACGAAAACCTTATCAACTGGAGACCTCTTTGTTTATTCCTTATAAACAAAGAGGTCTCCAGTTGATCAGTTTTTTTGTGAATTTACTAAACCTACCCTACTTTTCGTTGACTGATAGAGTCGACAGTTCATTACAATAATCTGTTAGTCTGTGATTACAAAGTAGACCTAACCTCTGCGTTTATTCTTATTGCACCAAATGTTCCTCTGACTGATCCATTTGTGTCTTTAAGCCATGACATTGTGTTGCATCGCCCAGAAAATGGATGTACTATGGGTACACCTCTGCATAATTGAAAATGGATGCACTATGGGTACACCTCTACCTAATTGAAAATGGATGTAATATGGGTACACCTCTACCTAATTGAAAATGGATGTACTATGGGTACACCTCTGCCTAATTGAAAATGGATGTACTATGGGTACACCTCTGCCTAATTGAAAATGGATGTACTATGGGTACACCTCTGCCTAATTGTTCGGGGATTACAGGCATGATGTTATGCTATGCAAGTTAAAAGGCAATCATTTGGCTTGATATGGGCATGTGATGAGAAGGGATGTGACTAAGGGCTTGTACACAAAACTGCAATGCAGAAGCTAAGCGCAGAAGAAAATCTCAGGATACCGTCGCTGATTTTTGCGATGCGTCGCAAATTCACAGTTATGTGTGGGAGCCCTAAAAGAGTGATGTATAGATATGTTTATGGATGGTGAGGGAGTGAAAGATGGATGGACTGTGTGACAAATTATATGAAAGAGAAGGGAGTGAATGATAGAGTGACTGTTGACAGGGGAGAATAAAATGAGAAAATGTGTTGCACAGACCACAAGTTAGTAACATGGGACAAGGGGGGGAAGATGATGATAATGCTGAGTGTCATAGAAATATTAAAACAAGAAATTTCACAAGGTTGAAGTTGCAGAGAAGCTATCCTAAGCAATATGAGGCACTTTATGAGGTTAGGCTAGAGTTGCCTTCGTTTATTTTACTAATGTGTATTTACTTACTGTTTCCAGACTATGGCACCAGCTGACGCTGCAGATCCAGGAGCTGGTGGAGAAGCCCTCCATGCAAACTGGCGACCACCTCATCACCCTCTACTCCAACTTTCTTTGCTTTTTTGAGAACAAGTAAGTATACGAAGACAATCATATTCTCAATTTCTCCTACAGTTATCATTTAGAGGCCTAAACTAGCCCTATTTACAAGCTACTGTTAAAACATGTCTTCTCCAGTATTCTCCACATCCCTAACCCTCTAATCTCTAATTTCAGAATAAACCCCCTATCCCTTGTGGAGATCGTTGCACATGTTATAAAACAGTACACTAACAAGAAGGAAGCCATCGCGTTCCTGGAGAAGATTGAGGTCAAAGTCAAGGCCAACGATGAGGCTCTGGCTCTGTGTAAGGTGAGGGGTTCAAACTAGATCTTTGAAGTGAAACAGGCGCGTTGAGCGATGTTTGGTAGAGGAAAATGTTATGGGTTCATCACTGACCGCAGTACTTACAACATCTGTAGCTAAAAGTGTGACGTGTTGTGTGTTTAATTGTTTTGAAACAAATTTACAATTACATAATTTCAAAAAATTTAATCTATATTTCATAATTTTAAGTTTTCACTTCTGTCGGTAGTACCCGTGTCTGCATGTATGTTTTAATTTATAAGCATTCAATTACTTACATCTCAATCAATCATGGGTTAGCTGTTATGATTGGTTGGCCAAATGAAGTCTCGTGAAGACTGGCGCGACGCGGCATCGGTAATTGTTATGCCGTGAAGTTTTCTTAGTATTGTTTTGTTAGAATCGCGCCGGTCTGCACGAGGATTTAAGCGACAACCAGGCATGTATCAACAGGAAGTCTACTCTCTAAGCACGAAATCTGTAGTTTCGGCTGAAGTCACGGGTGATTCCTACAGTCTTACTCCGTAGCACCTATCAGACATTGTCTCTATGTATTTTCGCGCGTCTGATAAAGTTAATCATTTGGGTTTAGAGTTAACTCCGAAATTTCAAATTACTTTCGGACAGGACGGGCCCATAATCTTTGCTGACGGACTTATCACCGATTCCTATAATTAACGGACCATAATTGGTTAAACTTAAGACCCTTGTTTCTTTACCAATAATGAAGCAAATACCTCATAGTTTTGTATAGTAGACCCTCCCATGTGGAAGTAGCTATCACACGTAAAATTAGCTTGTGAATCTATTTATATGCCCAGTTTGGCAATAAAAAAAGCTACCATTGGTAAGCAAAACGACTCGTTTTCGTTTATAGGAACCGAGCATTAGGGAGTAGGTTTAGTTTTATTTTTTTTTCAAATTTTATTTTCCATGAATATTGCTCTAGTTTCATCCACTTTCGTTGTGCACTTTATTCATGGACACACTGTATATGAGAAGAAGCTTTTTCCTATAACAGTACAACTGACGGCACGGTTGGCGCAGTAGCTGAGCGATGGACGGCTGCGCAACGTGTCGCGGGTTCGATCCCCGCACGGAACAAATATTTGTATGATCTGCAAGTAGTTCCGGGTCTGGGTGTTAGTGTATGTGAGTTTCTATGTTTGTAAACGCACCCACGATGCAGGAAGAAATTCATAGTGTGGGGCAGCGACAAAAAAAATAAACTACAGCCTAATATCACCATACTTCGCTTCTAAACCACAGCCCTGATCTTCCAGGTACTCCAAGGCCAGATTTACTTGGAACAGTTAAATGACTTGGACGCTACAGAGAAGATAATTGAACAGCTGGAGGGCACGCTGGAGGACGCAGACGGAGTCACGCCGGTGCATGGCAGGTTTTATAAACTGGCATCTGAGTATTACAGGTGAATACTGCTTTAAACTGTTCATCAAAGTTGATTTATCTATTTTGAACTGAGCTCAAACAATGAAGAGGTTATTATTTATTTTTTTCTTTCGAAGGGGACTGACGTGCGCCTGTTTTGCTTTATTCTAATTATTATTATTTTGCCCATTGTGTCACCCTATGTTAAATTTCTACATTTATATCTGTATTTTTTATGGTGTACATAATAAAGAGTATTCTACTGGGTGTTAGGGTCGACACCGTTATCTACCCTAACAACCTGTATTCTATTCTACATAGTTATAAAATATAATGAATGCCATACTAAGTGGTATAATCTATAGAGGTATGAGGACCAGGGTGTAAAGTTCACTCATCCTCTGTAAAAAAAGGGAGGATCCTCCGACCAGACGGGTGTTGTATCTGGTGGGCGACTGCCCGACGATTGATGTCGGGACTTTGTATATATACCAGTCGCACGGGGTAACCCTGCTTGCGCGATGCACGATTTTGCGTGACGTTCGTCAGTGTGATGCGTATTTCGCATGTGGCGGTGTAGATGTCGCTATATATACAAGTGACCCGCAGAGTGCGCGGGCCCATGTCGCGCTACTACCGCGCGGCGCTGCGCTACGTGGGCTGCGCGGGCGGCGGCGCGTCGCTGGAGCCGGCCGAGCGCCGCGCCACCGCGCTGCGGCTCGCGCTGGCCGCCGTCATAGCGCCCAATGTCTATGATTTAGGAGAGCTGGTGAGTAATACAAAAAAAACTTTCATTTTGAAATAAACTATTGTCCAGATAGGTATTTAATAAATTTTCCCCTTATAAGGGCCTTCAAATCCTTAAAATAAGTTATTCCTATTACACATTAATTATACACTAAGTTAGTAAAAGATTTTGCCACACACACAAAACAATCACATCATAATCAAAAGATTTATTATGAAATGCAGTAATTAATATTGTTACACTCACCATTTAGATTTAGAGTCTAAATCTTCATGGTGAATTTAAAAGTTCCTAAATGTTTTTTTTGTCTAAATTTTAGACATAAAAAAATCATTTGGACACTTTTAAATTATGTAATTCATAATTTCTTTACCAAATAACTTAGCCTAGGTAACATCAGTGTTGTTTATATAACACTAGCTAGCCCGCGGCTTCGCCCGCTTAACAAATTATATACTAAAACCTTCCTCCAGAACCACTCTATCCATTGATGAAAACAGCATGAAAATCGGTGCAGTAGTTTTTGAGTTTATCGCGAACAGACAGACAGACGCGCCGGAGGACTTTTAATAATATGTAGTGATAAAGGATGGATACCTATTACAGATGAGTTAGAGTCTAAATCATTTGTAATAGCTATCCATCCAGTGTTTTTCAAACTTTGGGTCGCGACCCCTAGGGGGGCCTTGGGCAAAAAAAATTGTTTCTAGGTCCTACTCTACACACTAAAAATACAATTTCAGTCAGAACGATGGCCCTAGCGCCTAGGGAATTTTTTCACTTCTAAAGGGGTCGCGTATTCAAAAAGATTGAAAATCACAGAGTTCTAACTCAGTGATTTTCAATCTTTTTAACCACTGTCTTTCTAACTAGGAAAATCTTGTATCTTGAAGGACAAAACTTTCCACATGCCCTCTTCATCATTTTATAAGTGACGAAATCTGTAATACTATACAGCTCTGCACTCCCCTTCGTTGGCACCGACGTGATGGGTTATGTTATATTGTACTCATGATATTCTCTCCCTCTCCAGCTAGCGCACCCAATCCTAGAATCCCTGCACGGCACTCCCGACGCGTGGGCGTGCGAGCTGGTGCGAGCCGTCGCCTCAGGAGATGTGGCGCTCTTCGAGAAAGTGAAGGCTTCTGCTCACCACCCTGATCTGCAGCGGACTGACAGGCAGCTGCGGCAGAAGATTGCCATATTATGTCTTATGGAGGTTAGGAATATTTACGTATTTTTATGTAGAGTACTTTTGTCTCTACTCCATACAATAATACATAATTTTCTTAGTGATGGGTCAAATGATTTGGATCTTATCAATCTCACATTATAATAAAATCCATTTTTATATAATTACTAGCTGCGCCCCGCGGTTTCAACCGCATAATTCGATCCCGTGGGAATATCGGGATAAAAAGTATTCTATGTCCTATTCCGGGTGATGATCTACCCCTGTGCTAAATTTCATCCAAATCTGTTCAGACGTTTTAGCTTGAAAGCGTATTATACGATAAACCAATCTTACCAAGGGGTATCGTATTACCCAGTTTCTGGGTTGTGGAGGTCAGAGGCAGTCACTCCATGTAAAATACTGGAATTCATCTGCATCATGTTAGACTGAAAGCCGACCCCAACATAGTAGGGAAAAGGCAGGCAGATTGATTGAGTTGTATACAAATTTTTTAATTGCTCTTTTTCCAGATGGCATTCAATCGTACCTCAGCTCAACGTAAACTGACCTTCGCAGAAATAGCTCGCGAAGCCAGAGTACCCATAGACGAAGTGGAACTACTAGTTATGAAGGCTTTAGCTGAGAAACTTATTAGAGGACATATTGATCAGGTATGTTGATGATACTATCAAAATAGTAATGACCACTGATCGAAGAGTCCATTCTGGGTGATAAACACGTGGTAGACAGCTGAACCCTAAAGCTTAAACTAGACAAAGCACGGACATATTTAAAATCTTCATAATCCAGAGATCCATCGCCAAACAGAACATTTTTTTGTTTACTAAACAAATACGACACGCTCCGCACACGACCCGCGCCCACGTTCTATGGCTGAGTCCTGAGTGACGGCGCACCGCGCAGGCGGAATGAACGGCGGATAAAACAAATGTTCGAGATGTTCGAACTTGTCCGGAGTGCTAGCGGGCGCGCGCATTTCACGGCGCATTTGACGTTTTCTCATTATACATGCCGCGATAACTTTGTATGAACGTATACGTAAGAGATCGAAAAATCTAATTCATAATCCTCATTAATTACTATGTTATCCATATAACAATGAATATCATTCGAAAGCACCAAGTTTCACTTTATATTGGAAAAATGTACTCAAAAACACGAATTAATCGTTGATTAATTCTGACAGGACGTTATTACAACGTCATGTCTTTCGGTTCGTTGCTATGGCAACGGTGCCATAGCAATAAACAAGGATGGTGCGCCGTCACTCAGGACTCGTCCAATGTGTATGTATAATAAATGACTATCTATCTGTCTCCCAGGTGAACAGCACGGCCCACATCGGCTGGGTGCGGCCGCGCGCGCTGCCCCGCGGGGGGGCCGCGGCCCTCGCCGCGCGCCTGGACGCGTGGTGCGGGGCCGTGGGCGGGGCCGCCGACCTGCTGGCCAGCGCGGCCCCGGACCTGCTCACTGCGTAGTTGTACATGACGGTGAGATATTGTAACACTCTACTAAACTATCCTGGACGCGTGGTGCGGGGCCGTGGGCGGGGCCGCCGACCTGCTGGCCAGCGCGGCCCCGGACCTGCTCACTGCGTAGTTGTACATGACGGTGAGATATTGTAACACTCTACTAAACTATCCTGGACGCGTGGTGCGGGGCCGTGGGCGGGGCCGCCGACCTGCTGGCCAGCGCGGCCCCGGACCTGCTCACTGCGTAGTTGTACATGACGGTGAGATATTGTAACACTCTACTAAACTATCCTGGACGCGTGGTGCGGGGCCGTGGGCGGGGCCGCCGACCTGCTGGCCAGCGCGGCCCCGGACCTGCTCACTGCGTAGTTGTACATGACGGTGAGATATTGTAACACTCTACTAAACTATCCTGGACGCGTGGTGCGGGGCCGTGGGCGGGGCCGCCGACCTGCTGGCCAGCGCGGCCCCGGACCTGCTCACTGCGTAGTTGTACATGACGGTGAGATATTGTAACACTCTACTAAACTATTGTAAACATTACAGACGTGATGGGTTCAAAAGACTTTCTCAACACATACTTCAAGTAACAACAAAAAAAGTGGTGGTTGACAAAAAAAACCTTTTATTTTTTTATTTCAAGTACCTATCATGTTTAGATATCGATCGACCCATCACGTCTGAGTTTCCTGGCTCATTTAATTTGACCGTGTAATATTGTGCCACATTGAATTCTGATAAACGTCTTTTTAGTAAATTATTTGTACGTTTATCTTGCAGGCACCAGTTTCCACAGAGGGCGCTGTAGGCAGTGCAAGCAACGGAATGTATTTGTCAAATCTTCCTCCCATTACCTTTTATTTACAATAACAATAAAAACTAATTGTAATATTTTGACTTTTAATTTTTTACCATGTCCTACTGGTAGAATGGGATTAAATACGGCAAGGAACCGCCGTGGCAGGGTCTAGAGAAGGCAGGACTAATAAATTGCGTTGAGCGCACAACTCCAGTCACGAACCAAATTCAAAGCCGTCGGTTTCTTTAGGTACGTCATTTTGTAGTGCGAGTAAACGGTTGGTTTATAAGGAAGTGTTGACAATGTCGCCTCTAGCAGCGGCCGCCGAGGCGTCTCCGTGCTCTGGCTAAATAGAGATGCTAATCCTTGACTGTCAAGCAAGGATGATCAAGTATTTCTATTCTAATTTTATTGTTGCTGCACTTCACCTTTTTTTTTAACTAAAATACACGTATACAGGCGTCATTGATGAGAACTACCATGAAACAAAACTATTATTAGTTTTAAACCTTTTACATAGATGTCGCTCCCATTATACTTTAAAATTGGTATCAGCGCTATCTAGTAACAAGACAAAACACTACATTCAGTAACGATTACAAACACTGTCTCAATAGATAGCGCTTTTCTCAGCTAACTTATAATCAATACAGATTCACAATGAAGATAGCATAATCATCAATGAATGAATGGCGCCTATATTATAGAAACCCAGTTATCTCTTCCCGAATACATAATCTCATAGATCATATCTACTACGCAACACAAATAACGCCGATAAGGCAAGGCCTTGAATTTTAAAAAGCGTTCTCTATGCAAAAACACGGAGTTTTCTACAGATTTCTAACACAAAAAAGTGCCAATAATTGGATTCATGTCGGAGTATTGTTCGAGAAGAAAAAGTTCGTCTCATAAAGAGTATGAATCAATGTTCAATTATAATACAGACACTGTTGAATGAACATTCATAATTTCTATGAACACTCCGCTTGTTACTAAGAGACGGTAAATAGTTCAACTGAAACGACATTGTTTTAATGCTGATGTCAAATTATCTATTTTATGAAAAGTTGCACTTAACGATAAGAAAAATCGATATTTTCTACTGACGTACACCCCACACCGTCTCCTAGTTTGAAATTGCCGCGTGTGACGTCAGCAGGGCCCAATGACGTCACTAGGTCTCCCGCCTGACGGTGATCACTCTATCTATTTCACTCAAACGTTAGACACATGAATCAGATAGAAAGAGACGGCGCGAGTCGCGTAAAGGTTGTGAATCGAGTTCTTATTTTCATGAGCCTGTGTTGTTCAATTGAATCCCTACGTATTGATAAGAGAAACACTGATAAGAGCGTCTGTCAACACCTGTTTGACGTTCGTATTGAGATTGTAATGATCACGAATTAAAATCATCATGATGTCGTATTGATTTGTGGGTGTAAATGTGAATTTAATATAAATAAAATAGTGTTTGTTAATGAAACATCGAGGGGCGCACATGAACATCCCAAAGCGAATGACGTGAGTGACAGTGGCGCCATTGCGGCAGTCGGCGCGTACTAGCGCCAGTAGACGAAATTCGCTCGGTGGGTGATGTGAGGTTGAGCGAATTATTTCAAGTTTCTCACGAAATGGCCAGCAATATGAAGCCAATGCACAAAACCAAACATTTCCCAATAGACCAGCTCGTGTGTGTCGGCAATTACGAGCTGGAGAAAACGATTGGCACGGGAAATTTCGCTGTTGTAAAACTCGCTACACACATTATAACTAAGAGTAAGGTGCGTACCCTTTTGTCGTAATGTCGCGTATCACTGTGGTTTTAGTGTTTCATTCCTGTATTACTCGTTTATAAAGTGTATTAGGAGGTGTCAGTGCGATCTCAGCAGTGTAGTGAGCGATTCTCGTGTTGTGTTAAGTGGTTTTTTTCCATTCGTCCGAAGCCTTCCGTCGGCAGCGGTCAGGTTTGCCAAACATTACAATATAACCCGTTTAATCTACAACTAGCTGATGTACGAGGGGCGAGAACGTGTTTGTTAAAAAAAATAACATTAAACAAACCAGTTTGGTTGTACATTGTTGACTATAAACCGGCTAACATAGTCGACACTTTTCCAATCAGTCGGCTTATACTTACTTTAGAAAAATAGGTGGAAAAAGTTCGAATGCAGAGAATTTTTGTTTTTCTGCCTTTGCCTTGTTCTTACTTTTTTTCATCTTTCATGTACAAAATGGCGCGAATGGGTAATTTATTTTTCAGCGACCTTTTTCATTGTTTTTTGCGTCAATTATGACCAATTGATGTCTTCATTCAATGGTCACTTTGATCAATTATGTAGTGTCTCGTTACTGCTACTATTTCGTTCAAATGCGTACTATGAGAGAGACGAGACAATTCTCGCCTACGATAGTACGATTACATTGCAAAAACTTTTGTTCGAAATCGATTTTGGAAGAACAAAGCCAAAAGAAGATACCTAACGTATTTGTTAACTTCATCATAAACAAAACACTAAACATTCTTGAGATACAATATAGCACACTGATAGAAAGGCAAATTATGATAAGAACCAAAATATTTTCTTCCTAAATTGACATAATACATCAAAATTCTGTGCAGCAGTTTCTGAGAATGATCTTATCAGATGAACAAATAAATACCTACACAAACCTTTTTATGATGGTGTTTTTACATAACATAAGGTAGTTAGGCAGTCAATTAAATAAATTAAGTTGTTTTCTTATTGGATTCTTCTTTGTCATGGTCAACGTTTATAAGACTGATAAATCTCAAGGATTTGTCCATAATCTTCTATACATAATTGAAAATTAAATGCTATTTGTTGGTAAGGGGCTCACTTGAGACCAGCTGGACCTATTTGGCAATTTCTTGTTTTAAAATGTTTGTAATACTTAGTCCAAATTAGGTTTTTGAGAAATTAAAACTTCAGAAAGTAGTATTATAATATAATAATAGAAATTTGGACAGGAGTCCGTCTGTCAGGTCAGCTAGTATCTCAATAAAAAGGATCAAGGATCTTATTATAAAAACTGTTAATGCGGAAACCAAAGCAAATATTACCACTGACTCACCAGATTTAAAGTCCACCCAAATCAACTGGCAATGGAGCTAATGTCAAACCCAGTTACCTTCACAAGACTGAAAAGGAGGGCACCCAATGACTTACTACATACATTAATGAGCTCTAGTATCGATTGGATGAGGCAGTGGCTTCATAAGATGCAAGATCGGTAACCATAATCTACCTAATGCTGCATGTCCGGACAGATTGCATTAAAAAAATTAGATCAAAAATACATAATATGACATTACCCCCATATTCCCCGAAGGGTTGGGCAGATGTGTACCTATAGCACACCCACATTTCGCCAGTTGTGTTTGAGTCTTATGTAAGAGGGGGCGAGCCTATTGCCATCAACCGGGCACAAATCCTGACTCTGCTACTGAGAAATTCCAGATTGAAAAACCCAATAACACTGCCTAAACTGGGAATCGAACCCAAGACTTCATGCCCAGCAGTAGCGCTTGCAATTGCTGGACAAATGAGGTAATTAAAAAAATAACGCAATCAAAATTACATGTTTGATGTAACTTTTAAAGGAATCCTCAAACACAGTCATACTGATGATTATTGATACATTAAAACTGATATTGATCACAATTAATGATGTTTTTTAGAAATCAATACTGATCATCATTTTGACATTTCAGTCTTTCTAAACTAAAATCAATCTGTCTAGCCTTATCCCAATTATGTTGGGGTCTCCTTCCAGTCGAACCAACTGAACACCAACATTTAACATGGACCGACTGCCTATCTGGCCTCCACAACCCAGTTACTGGGTAACACAATACCTGTTATTAAGACTGGTGTTGGTAGACTTTTGGGCTTCTAACTACCTGCAACAACTGTGAAAATCATCAAACTTACTAAGGTCATAGCCATACTATCCGTACTTCTAACTATCTAACTAATATTATAAACGCGGATGGATGTTTGTTACTCTTTTACGCAAAAACTACTGACCGGATTTGGATGAAATTTGGCACACAGATAGTTTATAACCTGGATTAACACATAGGATATTTTTTATCCCGATATTCCCACGGGATCGTGCCTTACGCGGGTGAAACCGCGGGGCGCAGCTAGTAATATTATAAATTCGAACTGTCTGTATGTTACCTTTTCACGCCTAAACCACTGAATGCATTTAGACAAAATTTGGCAAGGAGATAGCATCCTGGGGAAGAACATATTATGCTACTTTTTGTTTAAAAAATAATCCTATAGGAGGTGATATAGGGAATGAAAGTTTGTATAGGAAACCCAGCATTTCTTAAGTATCCCGGTAGTACGTTCCCGTGAGACGATATTCGACATGCACGCGGGCGAAGCCGCGAGCAAAATCTAGTATTTTATATTATGTAATCTTCATTTAAATATTAACTCTAATTATAAATCTAATTACTGCTTCCTGCTACTAAAACTCCTAGTGATTACACAATTTTTTTTTTACTTTTCTGCCTACCTGTGGACAGCGTTGTGGGTTTATTTTTTTTGATAACTACAAAAGCTATGGAAAAGCTTTTTTGATAACTTAATTGTTTACTGTACGTACCTATTAATTTTAAAAAAAATCTACGAATGACAGCCGGTACCAACAGCGGCTTAGCGTCCTTTCCGAAACACAGAGGAGTCTCGTTAAGTAATGGATGGTCTCCCATCTACGATCCGATGCAGCAAGAGTAGCTTAACCTTCGATCTACGTGTGTGGAAGATGGATTTATTGATATGCAGTTTAGTTTCCGTCTAGACTGAATCCTGTAATCTTGAGCTGATCACAGTGATAAGATATTTCAAGTGTGACTTTGAGAAGATGTCCTTTTGTACTTGTAGTTCAAAGGAGCTGACTCTACGCATATATAACATATTATCACGCCTGTAATCCCCGAACGGTAAGGCAGAGGAGTAGTACAAACCCACATTTCGCCAATTATGGTTCATTGTAATAGTGGACGAATCAATTGCAAATTCAGAGTCCGGTCTTTTCCGGAGAAATACCTAATGGAAAACTGCCCGACCTGGGAATCGTACTCAGGACCTTATACTCGGCATTACAGCTTGCAACCACTCCACTAGACCAACGCAAATGTTTTGTAATGATTGTCTATGTCTAACTAGTTTAAAAATCTACAACCTGGCAACCAGTCTTGCTAAGGTGTATCGTATTATCCAGTAACTGGGTTGTGGAAGTCAGATAGGCAGTCGCTCCATGTAAAATACTGGTATTCAGGATTCGTCTGATACCACAGGGCCACCACTTCTCTTCCAGATCTTGAACAAAAGGTATTGCAAGGCAGATGTGACTGGAAATGGATGGGACGCCATTGTTTTAATGTAGGTTGTGACATCATTGAGGAGCTTGTGGCTAAGTAATAGCAGGCGCACGGGGCGATCCATCAAGCTACGCTTGCCGGGGTTGGTCCGCGGATGGGTGACCATTTTTACATATCGAGACTCCTACGTGGCTCGGAAAGCACGTTAAGCCGTTGGTCCCGGCTGTCATTCGAGGATCTTTGACAGTCGTTACGGGTCGTCTGAAGTCCAAAAGTCTGACAACCAGTCTTACCAAGGGGCATCGTATTACCCAGTTACTGGGTTGTGGAGGTTAGATAGGCAGTCGCTCCGTGTAAAATACTGGTATTCAGCTGCATCCGGTTAGACTGGAAACCGACCCCAACATAGTTGGGAAAAGGGTAGGCAGATTGATTGAGGGTGTGAAATCATCAAGCGACTTCTTCCGCTCTGGACGGGGCGGGAGGGCGTGTCAGACTTTTGCTGACTAAAACCCACCCGTGTTCCTTCAGTTGCCTGTTGCCAAGGGTCCCGGTATCCCTTTCGGACTTTCCCGCAATTCTGGCAGGGAAGGGACGCCCTAAAAGGACCCATGGTGACCTTATTGGTGGTGTTATTCAGAAAGGTCAGGTGCCTAGTACTTGCTACCGTGTATGACGATGCATGAACGTAAACGTAGCAAAAGGAGTATGTAGGGACCGTAGCAGCTGGCGTTTTGTAGTTTCTGCTTGCACACATAGGAAGAAGGCGTGAGTTTTACGTGTACGATGTACAATGAAATCTAGTATCATACAATGTATCAGCTTTATCAAAATCCAGAGAGTGATTGATTAGAACTTACTTAGAGGTGTTATTGCAGCTGTTCATCACATCACCTTTCTTTGTTTTATAAATCGTAGTACGAGTACTTTTTTGACAAACAACAATTATGTCATGTTGTGATTTTAGTAAAAGGAAATGGAAAGAAAAGGGCCGGGCGATCTTCAAGGTTAAGCAACGCTTGCCAAGGTCGATACGTGGATGGATGACCGTCGTTACATACCGAGATCTGCCATGCCTCTGAAAGCTCGTGAAACCGTTGATCGCTGTCATTCGTAGATCTTTGACAGTCACATGCTAAGGGGTATCGTGTTACCCAGTTACTTGTTAGTATTCCCATAGGTGCGTAATTTTCGTACAAAGGTACAGAAAAAGGGTGAATTGTATTCAGACATGAAATTGTGGCATAGAACACTGTCACGTAAGTTCAGAATTTTTTAACAGTTTTGTTTACTCTTGCGTCGACAGAACGGTGCTCGTGCTAAGCCTGCAGAGGTAGTCCCTTAATTGCGTAACACACTTTCAATCACAATCCGAGAGTTTTGAAAGATATTGCTCCTTGGCTTCATAGGTTTGAAAATTCGTCAGCTCAACAACGTAAATAACGCAATGAACGTGGTGTGAACTGTCAAAATGAAACCCATTGCGATCAATTGTCAGTTGTGTTACACTTTAACACCACTGCGCTGGTCCCAGGCTACCTATCTGTCAAATATAACGATCGGTTCAGGAGTTTAGGTGTGAAAAGGTAACATACGAAAGTCACTTTCGTATTTATACAGGGTGTTTGGTGCATCGTATTGCAAATGAAAATGGCGGATAGGACATAATTAATTATGCTATCATATGACCCCTCCTATCCGCCATTTTAATTTGGCACACGATGCACCAAACAGCCTGTATAATAAGTTTGAAGTTTGATTGTGAAAGTTATTTTTTTTTAATCCTCAACGGAGAGCTCTTGTCCTGCATCTCACCTGATGGTAGTGATGATCAGGCCGAAGGTGGAAGCGGGTTCACCCGGTATCCTCAACCACAGAGGACTTCGCTATCTTAGCTCTAACTGCCGAAACACAACAAATGCTGATCAAAATGTTATTATGTCTATACGGCGCCGGCGTCGGCGTGCGCTAACATCCAAGTTAGTCGCAGTTACTTGGCTATTTGACGCCAAAATAGGAATTATTGAGGATCACAAAAAGAGGCGCGTTCATTATATTAGAGGATCGAACGTTACAGGCCCTATTTAAGTACGGTAGTAGGTACTCACTAAGTATAGGTATAAATACAACATTTTTAGATAAAATTCACATTATCAATCAACTCGGATTTCCCCTTCACATAATCTAAGCTACGTGTTATTGTACTATAACGGAACTTTAAATACCTAACTATTGTAATTAATTAAACATTAATTTAATTGTGTTGGTTCTCATACATATTATACAATTTTTTCAATCTTTCCGCTTCTTTGTAACAATGAAATTTTATTCTATTTTTTTTTCTTTTCTGGGTTGTGGAGGTCAGATAGGCAGTTGGTCAATGTAAAACACTGGTATTCAGCTGTTTAGACTGGAAGCAGACCACAACATAGTTGCGAAAAAAAGCCTTTTCGCACAACAATCAAGACCCTGCATCCTAATTGCGTAACACACTTTTAATCACAATCTGAATGATTTTGCAGGATATTGTTAATCCATAGCTTCTTATGTTGGAAAAAAAATCTGCTCAGCAACGTAAATAACGTAAAGAATGTTGTTGAACTGTCAAAATGACAGCCATTGCTACTGGAAGTGTAAATAACCCCGCTGGTTACTAACCTATTATTTATTACTAGCTGCGCCCCGCGGTATCACCCGCGTAAGGCACGATCCCGTGGGAATATCGGGATGAAAAGTATCCTATGTGTTAATCCAGGTTATAAACTATCTGTGTGCTAAATTTCATCCAAATCCGTTCAGTAGTTTTTGCGTGAAAGAGTAACATCCATCCATCCATCCATACTTACAAACTTTCGCGTCTATAATATTAGTTAGATCCTTTAACTGCTCCTTTGGTCTCGTGGTCGCAAGCGCGACTGCTGAGCGTGGGGGCCTTGGTTCGATTCCCGGGTCGGGAAAAGTGTTATTGGGTTTTTCCATTAGGATTTTCTTAATAACAACCCGGAGTTTGGAAGTTGCGGTGTGATACTCCGTGTCTTGAAAAGCACGTTAAAGACTCGTGCAGACTGGCACAATATCGCGGGTGCCGCCTGTCGCGCCAGTCTGCACGACGCTTAGGCCATTGGCCGGTCGTGTCGGATTGCCGTCCCATCGGACTATGAGAGTGAGGAAAGAGAGTGCTTTGCCTGCGCGTGCGCACATACTTGTGCACTATATCTACCGCTCCATTGAGATTGGCCGCCATGGCCGAAATACGGTCTGGAGGACTATAATATCCTTTATACAAAGAATCATTTCATACACGTGCACACAGGTAGGTATTATTAATGATAGAATGTTATATATTTCAGTTCAGTCTGGATTTATCCAGGAAAGTGAACAGGAAATCCTAGGAGTTTAACTGTTTATCTAACCTGGCTCTAAATCGGCGATGACATAATCGTTTAGGATGGAGTTCTGGTACAGGCTTGGGTGCATACCTACCTAGTACCTGTCTACGGATATTTTTTATATGGATGACTAGCGACCCGCTCAGGTTTTGCACGGATGCAATTTACATGCCATACCTGTGAAGACGGTATTCTGTTCTGGACACGTTGTGCACGAGTTCTGAGCGTACACGGCGCAGGCGCTGCGGCTTTTACGTTAAATGCGGTAGTGGGGCGCGTCATTTCAGATTGGACAAGCTACACTACTAGGCTTGCATGAATTCATTATAGTATTTAATTAGTTTTATTAAGTACTTCCTTTTTGTATAAGATTTACATAATATAATAACCTATGTCGATCTTTTACGTTTCTGATGGTGAATGAATTTTTCAAATAGGAGCTGTGGTACATTACCCTCCACATATACAAATTATATATAAATAAATACACAAACTCACAAAATTAGTAACTCCCTCTCTTTAGGTATAGATAGTATCTATAAGCAAAGAGGTAGATCGAAGAGATTAGGTATAAGGCAGTCGCTCCATGTAAAATGGTATTCAGCTGCATCCGGTTAGACTGGAAGACGATTTCCTACATAGTAGGAAAAAAGGCTAGGTAGATAATGACTCCCCCGGACGAGCTCATTCACCAAGAGCTACGTTTAATCATCTTCAAAACTATTGAAGCGTTTCCTAAAGCAATATTCTTAAAAAAAACATCATTAATAAATCGATTGATAGCGAAAATATTTTCCGTTGGCCTCCTATTCAAATCGATAGGAAAATATTGATTTTCCAAATGATTAGGAAGTCATATTATGATTGGCATCGCTTCTGTGGAAAGTGTTTATTTTGATAATGATGGCGACAGCTTCAGATGCACATGTGAGGCAAATACCGTCTTGAGTAGCTAATAATTTTGTCACAAATATCTGAAACTTTCCATTCATTTATTTTATTCACTGGATTAATTTTAATAAATACAGAAGTATTTATTAAAAATAGGCTGAGAATCTGCTCTTTTTGAACGTCAAAATTACATAAGACAGTCCCTCGGCCGGCACGCCCGCCCGTCATCACTTCCTAGTGCTTTAGCTGGGAAGAAGTGGCGCAACAAACTCCCCAGCAGCACAGCAATCTGTTCAGTTAGATTTCTAGCTCTATTAATAGTTACTTCAGTAGTAGCTCTAGCTCTTTGTGAATGAGCTTGTCCAGGATAAGCTGGGGTTGGCGTTGGTGGGTTGGGTTTGGCTGTGTTCCGGGTGATGCCGGTGTAATTACAGGCCATGAGCATGAACTCCCTCTCTGTTCGAGAGGGAGTGCGCTGTGGTAGATAGCAACTATCTTCGAATTTTAGGTTCTGGGACATGCCGGTTTCCTTTCTTTCACCGTTTTGACAGCCATGAGACATTAAGGCTCATAACTCACTAGGACACCACGAACGCGCTACCAGGAAGGTATACACAGCACTATGTTGGGTGTATTACCAGGCGTCCTATCGGTTGTGCAACCAACCATACATTTTTTGGCAACGCGACCACAGTTGTGCCGTTACTGGTTTCCTAGTGAGATAGTGCCCTAAGAGGTGCTCGTAGCTTAATATTAACAGCCGCGGCCGGTTCGTGGATGGGTGACCATCCATTACATATCAAGACCACTCCGTGTCATTCGTAAATCTTTGACAGTCATTACAGATAGTCAGAAAGTCAAGTTTGACAACCAGTCTTACCAAGCGGTATCGTGTTACCCAGTAACTGGCTTGTACAGATCAGGTAGGCAATCGTTCCATGAAAAATACAAGTATTCAGCTGCATTCGGTTAGACTGGAAGCCGACCCCATCCCCAACATATAGATGGAAAAGGCAGGCAGATTGATTGAGACATTTTCTCTTGAAATGAATTAATGAAAATATAATGCCAGGTGGATCGCCCGTTTGATTACCAAACAATAGCACCGAATTTGTGACCAAAGGAAGCCCTCACCTCACCCTCGATAATACTTGTAACAAAGCGAATTACTTCATAAAAGTTTCAACTTACATCACAGTTACACTGTTACATAATCATGGAATTTTACTTAACAAATCGTAACCAATTACATCTATGTGAACTAGGGATGGGCCGACTGACTTCGGCCGACTAGCCGACTGGCCGACTATAGTTGGTTACAAATAGACCGACTAATCGGCCAAGCCGATCATTGCTTTCTGTGTAGTTTGAGTTCGGTTCAAAACCGAAACCGTGATTCTAAAAACAAAAAAATAAAAAAAAAACAAATTAAAGTTGCTTTTCGTGTCTGTGTATCCGATTGTAGGACCTACAAAAAGCATACTGTGTGCGAGCGCGCTTATAAGCAAGCATACTTATGTAAATATTAGCTTCCGCCCGGAGCTTCGCCCCCGTGATATGTCGATAAAAAGTAGCCTTTGTCCTTCCCCAGGGTTCAAAGTATCCCCATAACAAATTTCATCCAAATCCGTTAAGCCGTTTCAGCGTGACTCACTTTCGCATTTATAATATCAGTTAGGATTAAGACAAAGTAAACAGCCGTTTCGGGATTTCCGATTAGTTATCGATTAGTTCCCGACTAGAGTGTCCCTATCCGTTGAGTTTCTTGCCCGTTCTTCTCCATAGGAACCTACTACGCTTTGGAATTGGCAACTAACTTCATCTAGATGACCGACCCCAAATTCAAAAGTGAAATAAATGCTTTGAGTTCGTTTTGGCTCCAGATAAGGCCAGATAGTCGGCTTTCCCAAATAAATGTCAACTAGTCGGTACATCTCTAGTGAGCGGTGTCCACGAGGCAGTTGGTCTTATAAAAACTGCGACCTCACAGGCTTTTTGTGCCCCCAAGGTTGAACACAAGGAGAGTCGTTGACTTCACTTTTTAATTTCTCGTTTCGTGAATTTCCATTCAATCAATCTGCCTGACTTTTCCTAACTATGTAGGGGTCGGCTTCCAGTCAGTGAATACCAGTATTTTACATGGAGCGACTGCTTATCGGGCCTGCACAACCCAGTTACTGGGTAAGACGATACCCCTTGGTAACTTGTCAAACTTTTGGGCTTCTAACTAACCGTAATGACTGTCAAAGATCTACGAATGTCAGCCGGGACTAACGGCTTAACGTAGGACTTTCCGAGGCACGGAGGGGTTTCGATATGTAATAGGTGGGCACCCATCCATGAACCACCGTGGCAAGCGTAGCTTAACGCACACGGACTTTTTGAAAAACACTCAGTGTAATAAAAACTTTTTTATTTTCCCTTTTAGTTTTGGTACCTAACCCACACAAATTCATTCATTCCTCCCACCTGCTATGTCAATATCAGTGACGGAGTCAAATAATATATCGTCTACATAGACTAAGTGGGGAAAAAATACTTAATATTGAAGCTAACTCAAAAACTACGCAAGCAAAGTTAATATTTATATGGGACCACCTCGGAAGCATGACCTACCAAACAAAAACAGAATCATCTAAATCGATTCATAATTGGCGGAGTAATCGCGTAACAAACATACAACAAAAAAAAACATACAGACGAATTGAGAACCTCCTCCTTTTTGAAGAAGTCTGTTAAACAAAAGCGGAAACCCCACCAGACCATGGGCTACTGCCTCCGCACAAGGTTCCAAGCAACATCCTTGAGTTCCAAGGTCTCAATAAAAACCGGTGGTTCATGGATGGGTTCCATGAACCACCGTGGCAAGCGTAGCTTAACGCACACGGACTTTTTGAAAAACACTCAGTGTAATAAAAACTTTTTTATTTTCCCTTTTAGTTTTGGTACCTAACCCACACAAATTCATTCATTCCTCCCACCTGCTATGTCAATATCAGTGACGGAGTCAAATAATATATCGTCTACATAGACTAAGTGGGGAAAAAATACTTAATATTGAAGCTAACTCAAAAACTACGCAAGCAAAGTTAATATTTATATGGGACCACCTCGGAAGCATGACCTACCAAACAAAAACAGAATCATCTAAATCGATTCATAATTGGCGGAGTAATCGCGTAACAAACATACAACAAAAAAAAACATACAGACGAATTGAGAACCTCCTCCTTTTTGAAGAAGTCTGTTAAACAAAAGCGGAAACCCCACCAGACCATGGGCTACTGCCTCCGCACAAGGTTCCAAGCAACATCCTTGAGTTCCAAGGTCTCAATAAAAACCATGCTAAGGTTACCGCCAACTATATACTTTCACGCGATTTTCAAAAGGTATCACATTTCTGCTTGTTCTTGAAAAGTTGGGTTTTAGGTTCCTCTTTTTATGTTTTTAGGGTTACCGTTCCCTGAAACGTTGTCATTGATTTAGCTCTTTAGCTTATTTACTCAGGCCAATTTGACAGATTGTCTTTTTTTTATAATGACAAAGTGAGTCTGCTAATCGTTGCATCACTTTCTGAACTAAAAATCAAATCGGAATCTCAAAGAACCGCAACTGTACCCTTGCTAATTTCAAAATCTTACTTTTTGTTTGCCTAAATTGGGACACCTTGGATATAGAGTTCAAATCCTTGGCCTGTTATGTCACCGACGGGTCTCCATCGCCGCTTAGTAGTATGGCGGTAGCATCTCCAGGCAAGCTCTCAATCCTCAAACTGGGCATTTATTTCAATTTAAACAGAATGCTATCGAGCACGCCTACAGAATCATCCATATCCTTTGGCGTAAGCGCTTATGCTGGGGGTACATTATCACGTTATCGCGAACTTAACTTTTCTCTCGCACACCGCTCGACGTCTCGCTGAGCAACAGAGAGCGCGCGAAGTATAGTTCGCGATAACGCGACAATGTGGCCCCAGCATTACAACAAAGGCGGATCATAAAAGGCGTCTGAAAAGGTTAGCTGTAATGAACCTTGCTTACTAAGACATGCTCCCATGAAATATTGTGTAGAGGCAAATATCGCTGGAGAAACCTCTCTGCACTATCAAATCCAATAACGAATTCTGCTAGTCCAGGGACTGATCGTAGAAGAACAAAAGAAAGGAACAGTTAAACAATTTACTTACAGGCACTTTTGAATTGTCAAGGAGCCTATTCCAAAACTTAGTAGGTTCCTACGGAGAAGGACGGGCAAGAAGCTCCACGAACACTTTTGCAAATACTCTTACACAAGGCTCTTATGCCGCCCGTGGGCCTCTGACTTGGCCGTCGAGAAATAGCTCTCAGGCATTATGGTTTCCTCACGATGTTTTCCTTTACCGTTTTTGAAGCAAGTGATAATTAATTATACAATACGCACATGAATCCAAAAATTCAGAGATGCGTGGCTTGGTTCGAACTCGAGACCACATCACGGCTGTTAAGCCAGTCTCACCCGATGAGTATTCGACGAAATCGAGAAACGTTTGCTGGGCAGTTTGTTGTACTGTTTTCCTCAAAAAATGTAGGTTAGGAGTAGGTGTTTCTGGGGTCCCCCGACATCTTTTGTATGCGATAACTTTGAAAAGTTAAACTTTAAACAAAAAGAACTCTTAAAAAATCAAACTTTCATCCACGTACATTTAATTTTTTCCTTATTTTTCAAAGGTACCTTGTTACCGTCATTACGAGGAATTTGTGCCCGGTTTATGGCAATAAGCTGCCACCTATTACATGTGATTTAAACATAATTGGTGAAATGTGTGCTATAGATGCATTTCTGCCTAACCCTTGAGGAAATAATTATAGGCGTGATGTTATGGTATGCGTTCCATCAGTTTCCCAACGACACTCCCACAATCTCCTAATCTCTCGACACTCGTGTGGCGATAATATTATACAAAAGTCGCGCCAAGACCTCCCAGGTCAAGGCTGTATTCAGTACTGAAAATCTTTAGAGTACAACGTAAAGTACAACTATTTTCTTTACGTCTCTCGGCAAACTTCGTGTTTCGTCAGTCTTCGGATTTCTATAGTTGCCTTTGCTTCGGTGCAGACCGGATGCTCTCAATCGACTTCCGGAAGTCGAGGGACATTAAGAAAATAGTTTTATTGTACTTAGCAACGCATTTATTAGTACGACACAAATAAAAGGTTCCATTGACCTTATCGAAGGACTATCCTGGCCTTTTCCCAACTACGTTCGGGTTCGCTTCCAGTCTAACCGGATGCAGCTGTATTTTACATGGAGCGACTGCCTATCTGACTTCCACAATCCAGTTACTGGGTAACACGATACACTAGTCAGACTGGTTATCAGACTTTTGGGCTTCTGACGACCCGTAATGACTGTCAACTTGTACTGGGGCCTTTACCCATTGGCCACGACATCACCGCTGCTGGCGCGAAATGCGTCTTGCTTCTGCTACCGTGGCGAGAACAAATGTAGAAGTTATTTAGAGCGTGTCATGGAGGAGACCGGCGCGGGTACATTGGAGCGCCGCCCCGCGCCGCAAGATGCACCGCCCTGTCGTGGCCAAGGCCTAGGATTTATAACTTTTACTGCGTAGGCAGGAGATACGGGAGACCACGTGCTACGATACCAATTTATTTTCCTTCGTTTTTCTTTGTATTCAAAACAAAAGAATAACTTCACGGGATTCATGAATGGATGGAATGATTCTTGGTGATAATTCCTTCCGAGAAATTGTTATCCATGATGGAGGTAAACATTTAGAGAACTTTTATTTTAAGCTTTAAGCAGCAATGGCGATCTACGTCAAACGTCAGGCCCTGGATTTACATACATACATATTTAAACTCACTCCTTCTTACAATGGGGGTAAGCAGAAACTACAGGACACCTTTGTCTCGCTTACGTTCATTCATACATCAGGGGGCATTATTCATAAAACGGCCACATTAGCAATTCCTCTAAAAGCAATTAATTTCTGGAATTTCAAGCTGTCAGTAGCGATTCCTCTAATTTGACACAAAAGCAATTCATAATGTCATTTTACAAATCTCTATAGAAAACTGACAAACAGATGAATTATTTCGTAGTATGAATCGCACGCAGATCATATGCATTTTACGATGATTCATAATATTTTCCTATTATGATTCTGCCAAAGGGCTGTTTTAAGCCCACTGGTCATACACGCACGCCCGGTTGCAAATACTACGCACCTAACCTTTCTGAAGCACATCACCAGTAAGGTCACTATATTTTTTGTCCTCCTAGGGCGTCCCGTCCCGGCGCGGCGTTTCCACTCTTATCTGCCTTGTTAATACCTTTTGTTAGTCGCCTTTGATTCCTTTCAACATAACCAAACCACATACATTTTTCAATTTCTCTTTTCTTGTAAGTAACAGGCATCATCATCTGCCTGCCTTTTCCCAAGTATGTTCTGGTCGGCTTCCAGTGTAACCGGATGCAGCTGAATACCAGAATTTTACATGGAGCGACTGCCTATCTGACCTCCACAACCCAGTAACTCGGTAATACGATACCCCTTGGTAAGACTGGTTGTCAGACTTTCGGGTTTCTGACGACCCGAAAGTCTTTTCTTGTAACAGTATCTTGAAGAAAATCGTCTGTCACTATTTTAATTGCGAAGTTGTACAATTGTCATGTTTTACGTTATATAATTGTTATCTTGTAGATACGTTTGTATCCGATTTCATTATCAGTGACTTGCTATCACAAATAAAGGAGATCGCTAGTTGTATTGTTTTTGTTCTACTGTAGGGCAAAGGCCTTCTCTCATTCTGCCCTTTACCATTAAAATATAACGTCACGCCTGTTCTTGTCCAAGGGTTAGGGAGAGAGGTGTTTAGTATAGTGTCCGACCGAAAGTTCGGTTTTGGTTATGTTTCGGACAAAAAAACGAGTTTCGATTTCGGCGGCAAACCTGCCGAAACTACGACCGAAACCGAAACTGCATTCGGGAGTTCTCGCGCTATGATCAGGTCATGTTCGGCGCGTTAAATTCCATCCAAGCGAGTAAGCGACGAAAAGAGTTTGCCGCGTCCACGTGCCAAATCATGTCGTGACTGGCTAGTGTTTGCAGTTCGTTTTGTTTGTTGTGATTTAAAGATAAAAAAATAAAGACTGACTGATTATAATAACGTTTTCTTTATTTTTCCCTCAAAACATGATCCTTGTAAAGAAGTTTCGGTTTCGGCCGAAACTGACACTTGCTGAAATTCGGTTTCGGTCGTAAAAACCAGTTTCGGTCGGAGACTAGTTTAGTATCTACACCCACATTAAGTCCCATGTAAGAGGGGGCGAGCCTATTGCCATCGACCGGGCACTAATCCAGGCTCCGGGCTGCTACCGAGAACGCCCGATGGGAATCCAAATCAGGTTCTCAGGCTCAGCAGTCGCGTTGGCGACAACTGTACCAACGAGGCAGTGACCTTTAGTTTTTAATAATTCTGGCATAATTCCTATTTTTGTTGTCTTGATTGCACCACCCACCTGTCTTACATCGTATTTATTGCTAAGAACAAAAGCAAACGCACTCGGGCCCCACGACCCGAGCGTTTCGACCCCAAACGGCTCAAAACTGTAGTTACCCATAAGGTTACAGTATTTCCGCCGCTTGGGGGCCTAAGCAGCCGCAGCAGCGTCGCCAGCACAGCCCGCCGTGCACATGAACATGAACATCGCCGTGAACATGGGATGGCGCAAGGGTGTCGACACAGGTTGCGTCCCACACCAGAGGCCTACCCACCTTCCAAGGCAATAACGTCATGCCCTCTGGTCTCTTCCCATCGTCTCATACCAAGTTTGGTTATAATACCGCTAATACGCAACAGGGTGACAAGGGCTCGACGAATAATATAGTTGATGCTGGCGTCCAGTGCTATGGGCAGCCTGCACTCCTGCAGCAGGACAGACCATGGTGCCCGTGACTTTTGACAGCTTCGCCGAAGTGACACCGATGCGAAGCAACACAAGGTGCGCCCGAGCGGAGACACGTAGCGAGCCGAAACGATGAGCCATTCATCATAGTGCCTATAGTGGATGACGAGCGCCTTCCGCCTTGCGATCATGTAGCTTGATCGAAGATTTAATTGACTTTTTTATCAGTTCGAGAAAGGCGGAAGGATTAAATGATATTTATGATAATTATTTCTGTAAATCAGTTCAACGTCTATTATGTTATAAAACTAGATTATGTCTGACTTCTAAACAATTAAGATTATTGTACCAAATTAAAATATTTAAATTAAGATATATTAACATAACGTAACCAAGAAGCTTCAAAAAGAAACCACCACAACATAACAATAAACGCAGACAAAAACACGTTTCTTTGAGTTTTTAACTTTATTTTATTTTTGTTATTTGTTTTTAAGTATAGCGGCTATAGTAGTACACACTCTGTGAACATTTAAATCTCCTCCTATCCATAGATATAACACTGTAATTTGAAACTAATAACTACTAACCCTGTAATTTGAAAATATGGTAAAAGCCAATTATTTTTAAAAGAGTAACTGTGGAGTTTCTTGCCGACTCTTCTCCATAGGAAACGACCAATTGGAACCGTGCAACTACTGACGTTTCATAGGTGCCCATGTAGGTTTATGTGAAATAAAATATTTTGATTTTGATTGATAAGAAATACATATATTTCAATGGTCCTATTCAAAAGTGGTCTTCGTCGCGCGAATACGCGATCATCGCGTCAATATGTTACTTTTGTTAGGAAAACTGGAAAGCGCCCTCTGTCAGCGCGACCACGCGTTTGGTTCACCGACCAAAAAGTGACTTATGAACGCGACGATCGCTTTTAAATAGAACGCGGCCTTAGTAATAGGGACCCGTTGGCACCCTTTGGGTACGGAACCTTAGAACTATTAACTTCGAACTCTTATCGCTCTATAGGTACTATATAACTCGTCAGCACCCCCTTACATGCAGGGGGTCAGATAGGCAGGTCAGACTGGAAACCGACCACAACAGTTGGAGAAAGGCTAGGCTGATGATGAAGCATAAAAAGAACCGACTCTCTGTCAGAGGGAGTGGGCCGTAATCCACGATGCGGGCACAATGCGGTTTGGTGGAGTGTACTGTATGTATTCCTACCGAAACTAATGATTTGAAAAGTTTTTTTTTTACATGTTTCAGGTAGCAATAAAAATTATAGACAAATCAAGATTAGATGAAGATAATTTAAAGAAAACGTTCAGAGAAATAGCCATCATGAAGAAATTAAGGCATCCACATATAGTTCGATTGTATCAGGTAAGGATAGTCCTCTTATTTAATGATTAAATAATAAAAATAATTTATTTATTTATTTATTCTTCAGAAAGCTTACAGTCTAATATCTTTAAAGTAGTTTATGTACAATAGCGCTTACAATTGCCATTTACAAGCTTCCACAAATTAAAAAATACCAGCCTACTACTGTCCCACTGCTGGGAAACGACCTTTTCTCATGCAGTAGGTATGAGCATTGATAATCACGCTTCCTCAAGGCGACAATTCACACTTACAAATCTAACCGATTTTAAATCGAATTAAATAATAATAAAAAATAGATTAAAAAAAACTATTACAATGAAATAGTAACTTTTGTAATTTTTGGTAAGAATAAAAAAGTAATTGCTATGAGCTTTTTTTACGTCTATGGCGTGGGGTGGGAAGGAGTCTGATGCCGCAAATAATTATAGGTAGGTTTTTGAAATTTTTGTCCGTCAGTCCGTTTGTAATGTATTTTCCGGAATGGCGCAAAAACGGCTGAACAGATTTGGATGAAATTTGGCACACAGATAGTTAATTTCGAGAGACGTTCCGTTGGGATATTTTCCTATATTCACGCGGGCGAAGCCGCTGGCAAAAGCTAGTTAGTAACTTATATTATTAATGTTTTCAGGTTATGGAAAGCAGCCACACAATATATTTAGTAACAGAATATGCTCCGAATGGAGAAATTTTCGGTAAGTTTGTAATTATTTAGACAGTTATTTAGATAAAAACCCCAAAACAAATAAAGCAGTTCGTTTGTAGGTGCAACTAGCTTGCGATCGATCGAATAACGATCAAAATCACCGAAATTGCTCCTCCCTCGATCCCACAGGCGATTTTTTCCCACGGCGTTTTTCATCGGGCACTGGACTTTCAACGCACTGCTTAGCGCCGAGAGTTGAAAATCCAAAAGTGTACTTTTTAGACGCGATCCGCTGAACATGAGTGTTGAAAATCCAGTGCGCGATAAAAAAAATCGTCGCGGGAAAGCATCGCCCGGTTATATCTACAGTTTTAATCAAATCAAATCATTTTTTAATTCAGGAATACACCCTAATAAAATTCACAACAGATTATAAAATTAATAATCACCAATTTAATACTATACTCCATTTGAAATAAGATTAGACGTATAGATAAGCCTTTTTTACATTCCGTTCAACCGATTTTGAATTCTATTGCGTTGGTGGCATGACAAATGGCAGCCGCAGTAGATAGTTGGTATTGTGTAACTTTTTTTGCTTTTAATGCTATCCTTATGCCTACGGTATAGAAGTCAAAATCGGTTGAACGGACTGTAAAAGGGTTTGTTTTAATGTCTAATCTTATTTCAAATGGGGTATAGGTACCTACTATGTAATTATCACCAAATCAGTCCTCTTCTGTCCATGTGCAATGTGACAAAATCGGAATATAAATATTGTTTAGGCAAATCCAGTTCTCGCTTCGGTACGAGATGATGCGAAGACAAAACCTTGTCACGCATGCTTATAAGCCTAGCTAGTTCGTTTGTTGCGATATTAATCAATAATTATCTCAACCCCCAGACCACCTCGTATCCCGAGGTCGCATGACGGAGCCCGAAGCGGCGCGCGCGTTCGCACAAATGGTGTCAGCAGTGGGCTACTGCCACGCGCACGGGGTCGTGCACAGGGACCTGAAGGCTGAGAACTTGCTGCTGGATAAGAATATGAATATTAAGGTTAGTATTATTAATTAATAACGATCCTGCATCTATCTGACTAGCATATATGCAACGTCCCGACATCAGTCGTCGGGCAGTTTAGCCCACCAGACGCAACACCCATCAGGTCGGGGATACCCTTTTAAAATAAAAATTGATTTATTTTTTTCTCTTGAACCAAACACAACTGGCTCACCGGAATTCTACTCTTGCATTCCTAATCATAATTTCCGTCGGTTTTTGGCTGAAAACGATGATTTTATTTTTAGGGTTTCGTACCCGAAGTGTGCCAAACGGAACCCTATTACTAAGCCTCCGCTGTCCGTCTGTCTGGCATCGGGCTGTATCTCATGAACCGTAATAGGTCAATTAAAAAAAATATTAAGTTAACAACCTGTAAAAAATCCAGACCCCGGGCTGCTACTGAGCAATTCCAGATGGAAAAACCCAATAACACTTTGTCCGACCCGAGAATCGAACCCAAGACCTCATGCTCAGCAGTAGTGCTTGGACCACTAGAGTAACGAGGCAGTCAACAAAATCATTATTTTTCACGCCTGGTAAGTTTCTATATGAATCCCATATATAAATTGTTTTTTAATAGCTATCTCTTTCAAAACTCTCACTTGAACATTCCTTAACGCTTCAGCGATGAAAGTATTCTCTGAAATATATTCTAGTGATCTAGAGGATATAAAACGTTGTTTTTCATACAAAGAATGTATCTTAGATCTTGCATCGTAATTAATATTCATCTAATAGTACGACTATCTAAAGATTGCCTCGTTGGTCCAGTGGTCGCTAGCACAACTGCTTAGCATTGAGTTCGATTCCCAGGTTGGGAAAACTGTTATTGGGTTTTTCCATCTGGAATTTCTCAGTAGGAATCTGGACTCTGGATCTGTGCCCGGTTGATAGCAATAGGCTCGGCACTTGATTTAACCCTGCAAGCATTTAGCCATAAACAGGTCACAAGTCATGAAACTCCATATAAAAAACGAATAACTTTACCCGACCCGGGGTATCGATCCCGCACTCAGAAGTCTGCGTTTACAACCAATATACCAACTTACCAACTTGTATGGCCTAATCGCACTGCGAATTATATTCGCACGAATTATATTCAGTGTACGGCATTGCAATGAGTGCAATCTTTAAATCGCCAGTGCGTAAAAGGGATAAAAAATTCGCACGATTTTTAATCACTGTGCGGGCTGGCCCTTTTAGTTTCATCAAAGCTAAAATGTACCCAATTTTACAACCCCTAACCTATTTCATTGTAAGTTGTCTATAATAATCCCCCTTTTATCCCCAGCTGGCAGATTTTGGCTTCAGTAACGAGTACACAACAGGATCCCCCCTAGCCACGTGGTGTGGCAGCCCCCCTTATGCGGCCCCCGAGCTGTTCGAGGGCAGACAGTACGACGGACCTAAGGCCGATATTTGGGTAAGCACTGCTGACTATCAAACGGAACTGTTGACTGAGCATACTTTTAGAAATCGAGTAAAGACTCAGGATACAGGCCCACATTACAGAACCTCACTCAAGACTCCCTACAAAATGGTTGAGCTGGATGGTGCTGATCCACATGTCATGTTCGTGAACGGGCGCCGTCAGTTGAGACTGGTCACCTCTTATTTGCCAGAGCTTATTTTTAATCTTAAATTCTGAATTGTTTATGATTATTTTTTATTTTACATTGTTCTCATATATAGAAGCAACATGAACTGATACTGTACCCAGGATTTTGTAATATCTATATCCATATTTAAAAGAGTGTCCTTGAAGTTTCTTGCCCGTTCTTCTCCATAGAGATCTACGTTTTGGAATGGGCAACTAGCTTCAACTTTTTGACTAACTGACTGACTCTTTGACAATTCAAAATTGCCTGTAAATGGTTTAATTGAAATAAATGCATTGAGTTTGAGTTCAAACATTACTTAACACTAGTTTCAACCAATCTAAAGGCTTTAAACGAGTATAAATATTGCTCGAGTCTTGATTGAGGACCCTGATGGCGCTAAGGTAACTCGCGAAATTCAAATTGTCTTACGTTCTTTGCAATTCGCAGGTCAGTGTCAGGTTGTATGTTGATTGAAATATAATTCGCGACCATTACAAATGTTTTCTCTATATTTTCCAGTCACTCGGTGTAGTCCTATACGTGCTAGTATGTGGAGCCCTCCCCTTCGACGGCAGCACACTACAGGAGCTAAGAAGCGTTGTGCTGAGCGGAAAGTTTAGGATACCCTACTTTATGTCACAAGGTGAGTTATAGTGTAATGTAGTGTAGTTGTAGTGTAATGTGGTTGTAACGTTGTTGTAGTGTAGTTGTAGTGTTGTGTAGTGAAGTGTAGTGTAGTTGTAGTCCACATACTAGCACGTATAGCTAGTATGTGGAGCCCAACCGTTCGATGGCAGCACACTTCAGGAGCTAAAAGCGTTGTGCTGAGCGGAAAGTTTAGGATACCCTACTTTATGTCACAAGGTGAGTTATAGTGTAGTTGTAATGTAGTTGAAGAATGAAGGGTGGGCGTCTTGGGGGACTGTCTTATGTAATTTTGACGTTCGAAATGTGCTGATTCTCAGCCTAGTTTGAATAAATGACTTTTGATTTTGAGTTGCAGTGTAGTTGTAATGTAGTTGCGTTCTAGTTGTAGTGTAGTTGTAATGTAGTTGTAGTGTAGTTGTAATGTAGTTGTAGCGTAGTTGTGGTCCTATACGAGCTAGTATGTAGAGCCCGTACCGTTCGACAGAAGCACGGTACACGAGCTAAGAAGAGTGTGCTGAGCAGAAAGTTTAAATGGTGTGGATATTTTTACAGCAGAGATCGGCAGTTCTTTCAGTTATTTTACCTCTCATTTTACATCACAGCGATCGTTATTCTCGCTGCTATTATTATTATTAAATTATTTATTTCATAAATTAAATGAGTATTTTTGTTAGTAATGATCTTACAGCCTATAAGGTTACTGTCAGACGTAAAATGACTGTGTAGTATTTATCCGACTGCCATATCCTTTTCCTACTAATTTCTCTCTCTTGTCCCACAGACTGCGAGCACCTGATCCGTCACATGCTAGTAGTGGAGCCAGAGAAGAGGCTCTCCCTCCGCAGCGTGGTGAGACATAGATGGCTCGCGGCGCACCAGCCGGGGCCGGGGCCCGGCCATTATGGTGAGTACTTTATAGAATACTTACTTAGCCACGAGCCCCTCAGACGATACTTAGCCACGAGCCCCTCAGAAGATACTTAACCACGATCTCCTTTGAAGATTCTTAGACACAAGCCCTTTAACATTAATTAGCCACGAGCCCCTTTAATGTGCGTAGCCACGAGCCCAGGAACTAGTTAGCCCCATAATAACATATATATTGTCGTACAGACGCGTGGGGCGGCGCGTGCTCGTGCCACGTGAACGGCGCCGAGCGCACCGACGCGGCGCAGAGGGACACTGTGGTCGCGCACATGCTCACACTGCCGGGGTTGACGCATCAGCATATTGAACAGGTGAGGAAAATACATTTGGAAAACCAAAGCTTATGTGGAACATAAAACAAGAGAAAGTGGGAATAAAGTTATAGATAGAGCCATCCACGAAGACGCGCCCCGCTCCGCGATCACTGCACTGTAAGCTGTACTTTAGTACGGAGCGGAGCGGAGTGGGGCGCGTCTTCGTGGATGGCTCTATCTATAACTTTATGAGAGCTTCTAAAAACTTACACTAGATGACTCTGTATTAAAAACGTGTCTGTGTGTGGGTAAAACAGTCTATGCGAGCTAAAAGAAACTTCGAAAAAGAAGTTAGTTTGGTCTCAAATTTCAAGTGCCACAAGTTTATTTTTATTTACTCTCAAACGTTATTTCATTGTACCTGTTATTTAGTACATTATGTTTTCCTCCAGGCAATCCAAGAAGACCGATTCGACCACATATCAGCCATCTACCACTTGTTAATGGACAAGTTACAACAGCGGACGAGTGCGAGAAATAGCCTTCAGCATAGAGGTACGATTGACAATGTTAATTTAACTTTTATACACAATGATATAATATCAACAGATATGTTATTCACTCACAAAACAACCGAAAAAAGTGTTCCGCGCAGCAGCGGCAGCACACATACCCACTTTACATTCATTTTACATTTCACTACAAGTAAACATGATAGAAAAGAGATGGCTTGATAAAAACAACAAGAAAAAAAGAGACAGCTAGTGTTGTCAATTCAACTAAGCGTATTACTCGTCGCCATGCGTGCGACGAGTAATGCATGTGAGTAGTGCATGCGTCCCAATTAGGACGTTTTCGAGTCTTCACGATTGCGCGCTCACAAGATATCTGTTTAATATATCATTGTTTATACAATCGACTACCACGCACCTGGCATGCTATATCTCCACCAGGCGTGGTTGACTGGTACAGAATGCCTGTTATGAGCAGAAACCTAACAAAAAATACTAGGCTTAGGATCAGGATAGTATTTCATTAGTATTATTAAGTACATAGCCTAGACCACGGGAATTATATACCTTTCAAATGGTGAAAAAATATTTCAAATAGAGCTCCTATTTGAAAAATTCTTTCACCATTTGTTTCCGGAGATTACCCTCCACATATACATAAACTCACAAAATTCAGTCGCTCTCTTTTTATTAGTAGTAGATTGTGCTCAAAGATGAAGACGTGCTTACTAAGGCACGGATGAGTCTCGATATCACCCATCCACGGATCAACCCCGACAAGCGTAGCTTAACCTGATGGATCGACCCGTGCTTTTTATTTTGAGATATGACAACAAAAAAATAAATACGTGTCGACTTGAGAAACTCCTCCATATTTTTTCATTGGTTAAAAAAAGTAAAATTGTTACAGATTCCCTAGACTCCACGACTGGCCAGCCGCTGGATCTCACTAGCTGTAAGGTAAGTTATCAAAATAATCGTCTTACAACACTTCCTTCCATCTACTCTTTAGGGTTCCGTACCCGAAGGTTGCCAAACGGAACCCTACTACTAAGCCTCTGCTGTCCGTCTGTCTGTCAGCCGGCTGTGTCTCATGAACCGTGATAGGTAGACAGTTGAAATTTACACAGATTGTGTATGTTTTATGCATTAAAAAAAAATACCCCTTATAAGAACTCTATTTTTTTTGCGTTTTATGCTAATAATTAACATCGCAGTTCCGGCCGTTTTTAAGGAAAACTCCTTCACGTCCTTGTTTCATTGTCTATAGTTGAACAATATAATCCGCCATAGAGTTTAATAATTCAAACGATATTGGACCATAAGCTAAATACAAATAAAGTTTAAATTCGTTGTGGTGTGCTGGTACCATATGAAACCAGTCAGGCTTAAGGGTCCTCAAGCTGGTACTGGTACCAACTAGTACCAGCTGGAGATAGTATTTTTTGCTGTCACTTATATTTTGAAAAAACACCCAAAGTTTTTATTTTAGTCTTAAAATAACTCAATAATCCATATTTATTTATATTCATAACATTCTTCTTCCTTCTAGAACGTAGAAGAAGAACAAATGGACGCAGAAGAGTCCACATCACAAGACTGCCTCGTCACAGTTCCCTGTGAGCCGGTAGACTACCTGACCGACCAGCCGGACAACTTAGAGAAGGTAAAGTACTCATAATACACTTTCAATAACAATCCGATGGTTATCGAGATAGAGACCACTCCGTGCCTCGAACAGCACGATAAGCCGTTAGTCCCGGCTGTCATTTGTAGATCTTTGACAGTCGTTACGGGTCGTCGGAAGCCCGGAAGGCTGATATCCAGTCATACCAAGGGGTATCGTATTACCCCGTAACAGGTTTGTGGACGTCAGACAGGCAGTCGGTTCATGCAAAATACTGGTATTCAGCTGCATCCGGTTAGACTGGAAGCCGAACTCAACGTAGTTGGGAAAAGTGTAGGCAGGTGATGACGCAATTACCGCACCTCCTTGTTTTTTGAGGGTGTGTATTGTGGGAAGTCACCAAAGAAGTCATTTGTCATTAAAAGAAGTCTGACACGCCGTTTCGCTCTAGGCGGAGTGGGAGGGCGTGTCAGACTTTTACTGACTAAAACCCACCCGTGTTCCTTCAGTTGCCTGTTGCCAAGGTCCCGGTATCCCTTTCGGACTTTCCCGCAACCCCGCACCTTCTGTTACAACACAATATAAAATTAATTATTAATCTAAAATTATTTGTTTGAATCAATTGTCACTGGACCTACATTTTTTGCGACGAGCTAGCATCACATGAACTTTTTTAATCCATTCAAGAAACAATTTTTCATTTTTGTCAGTTTTTCGATACAAAATCTGTGGAACTTATATTTTATTTCTCGGAAAAAAAGCAATATCTGACAATGGCTTAGATTTTTGATGCCCAATGAGCTCTATTTATTTGTGTAAAAAAATGATAACCCTGAAAAAAATAATCTGGCTTAGGCCATTTAGTCAGTTGCTAAACAGTACAAACACTAAGTATTGGCAGTATAATATCAATGTCATCATCAATATTTATGCCATCAACATCTAAACTCAATTTCTCCATTCCAGTTCGGCTCCACAGTAACTCCAGTGATCGAAGAACCACCTTCTCAGCCAGTGCTGACCAGCTCGGCGGAGACACACGCCACCAGGAGACACACGGTCGGGCCTGGAGACTGTAGGCATACGCAGGTAATGATGGAGAGCTTCTGGAAGTTTGAAAAGTAATTCATCTCGTAATTTTAAGTAACAACAGCCGATGTCCGGCCGTGGAAACTGTAGGTATACCAAGTTAGTGATGGACAGTTTCCAGAAGTCTACAGAGTTAGCGAAACTTCACAGATGTGATGGGTATTGAAATCTAATGTCAAAAAACAAAAAATATTGTAGGAAATGCAGGCTTTTGAGATTCCGCCTAACTATTTCTAAAGAGTCATAAAAACCCCTGTAAGAATTCGACACGTGTTTCACCTCTCAGCGAGGCATCCTAAGGATGACGATTGACTTGTCACGAACCCGAACATGACGTGTTGCCACGCCGAGCACCGGGCGCAGAGATAATGTGAAATAAGACTGTACGGTCAAATTCAATAAGCTAGCGAAACTTAACACGTGATGGGTATCGATGTCTATTGTCTAATGACAAGAAACGAAAATAATTCAAGTAGTAACAGATTACAGCTGATCACGGGGTCAACAACCGCTGACACTTGCAATTATTGCGGTAAAAGTGGTCCAATAAGGTTCAAGCTAATATGAACCTCATCAGAATATGTATAAAGTTCGTATTCATATGAAACTACCAGCTGCGTAGAGTTCTGGATAGAACCAGTAAAGATACGCCGTGCTCCCCCAGGGCGGCGAGCTGGGCGCGTGCGCGGCCAGCGCCGACCTGCGCGCGCCGCTCTACGTGTCGGCGCACTTCACCGTGAGTACACGCGCTGAACGCGAATGTTAACATAAATGTCTAAATCGCACAATTTTAAGATTCCAGACTCGAAGGAACTCGTGGCTAAGTAATAACAGCAGCACGGGTCGATCCATCAGGTTAAGCTACGCTTGCCGGGGTTGGTCCGTGGATGGGTTACCATCTTTTCATACCGAGACTCCTCCGTGCCTCAGAAAGCGCGTTAAGCCGTTATCATTCATGGATCAGTCGTTACGGGTCGTCAGAAGCCCGAAAGTCTGACAACCAGTCTTACGAAGACGCATACCGAGCATGCTTCACTGTATTGAACGTTCTGTCATGGTTTTTTATTTGGTCTGAGATCGTAGAGATCTTTTACAGATATTTTCCCTCCGTTCTTTACTTTCACTAAGTTAACTAGTGACGGAATGTTCCAATAATAATAATGTCCTCCATAAGCCGAGAAAGATAAACAAATCAAGTATCTTGACTTGCCTCGCGAGGTTGTCGACATGTGGGATGTGAACTCTGCGATCATTGTGCCGATAGTCGTATCAGCCGATGGCTTTGCCAAGAGCCTCGACCGACACCTGAGGAGGCTCTCGTTGTGCAGCTGGGTTAAGGGCTTGATTCAGAAAGCGGTACTCTTGGTCACGCCTCGCTTTGTTAGGAGGTTCCTCTCTCAGGAGCCCTGACCGCCGGTAGCTTGGACTCTGTTCCCGATACCGGTGGGCTACTGTTTTTATTGTAATAACCCCCAAGCAACAAGCGCCGCCCAGCGTGTCGCTGCTGCCCAACACCAACTTGGCGGCCAAGACGGCATACTAAGCATGCTTCACTGTACTGTTCCCCCCAGCAACAAGCGCCGCCCAGCGTGTCGCTGCTGCCCAACACCAACTTGGCGGCCAAGACGGCATACTAAGCATGCTTCACTGTACTGTTCCCCCCAGCAACAAGCGCCGCCCAGCGTGTCGCTGCTGCCCAACACCAACTTGGCGGCCAAGCTGCCGGCCGTGCAGCACCAGCCGCCGCGCTACTTCAGCGTCAAGGACCAGCACCTGCTGAAGCCGCCGCACGCCATGCAGACACAAGGTACATACAACTATACAAGAAAACTACATTTTCTTAATTAAAAAAATGTCACCCATCCGAGGACTGGCCTTGGCAAGCGTTGCTTAACCTGGCGGCTTCACGACCACAAGTGGCTCAACGTAAAATATTGTACAGCGTTTGTGATTTTAGTTTCCAAACATGTCAACAAATATGAGTTTTTGGAAAACCAACTTTAATTCCTACACATAAAGTTAAGTTTGCGCTAAATAATAAAAAATAGTCCTCCACACCGTGTTTTCTGCCACAGCGGCCAATCTCAGAGAAGACTAGCCTTCGGCGCGGGAGATATTATAGTGCAGGCGTGTGCGCAGGCACAGGAGCACTCCCTTCCCTCACTCTCATAGTGCGATGGGACGCAATCCGACACGAGCGGAGAGGGGTCAGGCGCAGGCGCGACACGTGCGCACGAGGCACGCGGGTATCACACCGGCAACTTCCAAACTCCGGGCTGTTACTAAGAAATTCCTAATGGAAAAAACCCAATAACACACACATGGCTAAATAATAACACCCGCACGGATCGATCGAAGGTTAAGGTACGCTTGCCGCAGTCTATTAGTGGATGGGTGACCATCCGTTACATATCGAGATCCTTCCGTGCCTCGGAAAGCACGTAAGCTGTTGCCATTCTTAGATCTTTAACAGTCGTTACAGAAGAAGAAGAGAGTTACATAAGTCCAAAAGTCTGACAAGCAGTCTTACCACGGGGTATCGTGTTACCCAGTAACTGGGTGGTGGAGGTCAGATAGGCAGTCGTTTCATGTAAAATACTGGTATTCAACTGCATCCAGTTAGACTGAAAGCTGACATATAGAGCTGACCTTTTGTGCCAATTGTGTTTATAATTAATACATGTCCCCCCAGCGGCCACGTTCGGGCGCCGCGCGTCGGACGGCGGCGCGCACGTGCCGCGCGGGCGCGAGCGCGCCTGCTGCCACTCCGCGCCCACGCACCACGTGAGTATCACTTGTGTGTGTATACCTTACCCACGTCCCCCCAGCGGCCACGTTCGGGCGCCGCGCGTCGGACGGCGGCGCGCACGTGCCGCGCGGGCGCGAGCGCGCCTGCTGCCACTCCGCGCCCACGCACCACGTGAGTATCACTTGTGTGTGTATACCTTACCCACGTCCCCCCAGCGGCCACGTTCGGGCGCCGCGCGTCGGACGGCGGCGCGCACGTGCCGCGCGGGCGCGAGCGCGCCTGCTGCCACTCCGCGCCCACGCACCACGTGAGTATCACTTGTGTGTGTATACCTTACCCACGTCCCCCCAGCGGCCACGTTCGGGCGCCGCGCGTCGGACGGCGGCGCGCACGTGCCGCGCGGGCGCGAGCGCGCCTGCTGCCACTCCGCGCCCACGCACCACGTGAGTATCACTTGTGTGTGTATACCTTACCCACGTCCCCCCAGCGGCCACGTTCGGGCGCCGCGCGTCGGACGGCGGCGCGCACGTGCCGCGCGGGCGCGAGCGCGCCTGCTGCCACTCCGCGCCCACGCACCACGTGAGTATCACTTGTGTGTGTATACCTTACCCACGTCCCCCCAGCGGCCACGTTCGGGCGCCGCGCGTCGGACGGCGGCGCGCACGTGCCGCGCGGGCGCGAGCGCGCCTGCTGCCACTCCGCGCCCACGCACCACGTGAGTATCACTTGTGTGTGTATACCTTACCCACGTCCCCCCAGCGGCCACGTTCGGGCGCCGCGCGTCAAGTAAGGCAAGTGCCAGCTATTTTATACAGGGTGTTAGGGTAAACACCGTTATCCTTGAAACCAGTGGTTTGGTTTCATTTATAGAACGTAACGTAACGTGGTCTCTGCACCACCCTTGGTTGACTTGACTGGTAGAGAATACTAATGCATTAAGTCCGCCTTTGTACCTTTTATTTGAGTGCGGAAAATTTAATGAATAAAATCAATGGAAAAAAACAACTTTTTTTTTTAAAGAAAATCTACGTTTTACCACAATAGTATTTCACGCTAGAGCGCTAGGGCAACGAACTTGCGTCTCAATACGGGTGGGTGGCGTGAGACGTGACCTGACTGGCCGCGAGCCCGACCCCTCCCTCAGTCAGTCAGTCAGCTGTTTCACTAGCGAGCACGGTGTCGGATAGAAACTTTTTTTTACTTTTTGTAAATAACTTTTTTTTTTATTGTTACTTGCTCATTTATTTTTATATTTAAGTCCAAAAAGACTGGGGGGAGTCTAATTCAACCCATGGTTTGAGTGACAACGGTGTTTACTCTTAAACCCTGTATTTGCATCGATGTTTGTTTAATTTTGCCCTTTATGTCCGTCAAAATAAAGTGTAATTTCCATTGTCATTAGAAAATACTTTACTTTTTCTAACATATAAATAATATTCAATCGCACACCCCACAGGTATCAGACAGCGGCACTCCCGCGCGCGCTGAGGACGCGGAGCAATCCGAAGAACAGAACACCGACTCTGCTTACAACACTAATTTATGCAGGTGAGATAGTACACGAAACTGTCCTCCCATAACTATTAACACTGTAATTCTAAAATATTGTAAAAGCCAATTATTTTTTTAAAGAGTAACCGTGGAGTTTCTTGCCGGCTCTTCTCCATAGGAAATGACCAATTGGAACCGTGCACCTAGCTTCTGACGTTTCATAAGTGCCCATGTAGGCTTATGTGAAATAACTATATTTTGATTATGTTACTACTAGATATGCCTCGCGGGTCCACCCGCATTAGTCTTAATCCCTTGGGAAAATCGGGATAAAAAGTATTCTATGTCCTAACCCAGGTCATGGTCTACCCAACAGGCGTGAAAGCGTAACAAATAAACTCACTTTCATGGAGCGACTTTCATTTTACATAGAGCGACTGCCTATCACACCTGCACAACCCAGTAACTGGGGAATGCGACACCCCTTGGTAAGACTGGTTGTTAGACTTTCGGGCTTCTGAGGACCCGTAACGACTGTCAAAGATCCACGAATGACAGCCGGGACCAACGGCTTAACGAGTTTTCCGAGACACGGAGGAGTAAAGATGGTCACCCATCAACGGATCAACCCCGGCAAGCGTAGCTTAACCTGATGGATCGACCGACTCAACAAGAGCTCCTCTCTGTTATAACATTATGATGTCATTTTCATCAGGTATATGATGAACCGAGGCAGCAGTAAACGACATACGATGGCTACACCTGAAGACGCGGCCAATGTTGTCACATCCAGCACTGGCTCTATGGTAAGTTGTCTATTACTTTATGTACCTTTTATTTACAATTTTAAATAAAATATACAATCTAATTCTAACATTATGTACAAAGGGAAAAAAAATATATAAACGAAGGGCATTGCCACGTTGGATGGCAATGCTGATTCTTTGACCTAGAAATTGGCCAGCCCTCTGGTCACGAGAAGAGTCGACCAACCGCTGGGCGATGTCCCGAAATACTCTATGAGCACTGGGACCCCACGGCCCTAGTGTTTCAACCCCAAACAGCTCAAAAACATAGCTACCAATAAGGTTGTTATATTTGCGCCGTTTGAGGTTTTCTGCACCTGCAGCCCCCCGAGCCGCCCCATCACAGCCCGCCGTGCTAGGAAGATGGGTTTATGTACCTACCTTAATGCTACCTATTAATGAGATCAGCTAGTCTACCTTACGGTCATCCATGTTGAGGAAGCGTGGTGATCAATGCTCGTTGCTTCTCTTTATGAGAAGAGGCCTTTGTCCCGCACTGGGACAGTTGCAGGCTGTCATATCTGTGGCGACATCTACATCACCACATGCGAACTACGCATCAAGGACTTGCCGTCACACAAAGATCCTGACGTCACACAAAATCCTGCATCGCGCAATTAGAATTTACCGCGCGATCAACAAGATCCCGACATCAATCGTTGGGCAGTTGCCCGCCAGTCACGACATCCGTCTGGTCGGAGGATCCTCCCTTTTCTATAGAGGATGAGTGAACTTTACACCCTGTTCCTCTAAAGGTTATTTAATCCTTTGTCCAAAGAATAACCATGGATATGAGATAGTTGTTTTATCTTATCATGGTGTCTCGTCTGTTTTCATTTATTTTATGAAAATGAGACAATGTGTAAATGTTATGTTGTTTTTTAAATTTACCAGAATTAACAAAATAATAAATAATAAGTAGTAGTTTTTTTTCTTCAAATTGTTTATATTACCAGCGTGTTTTAATCTGTTAACAAAAATATAATTTACACGCTAAGACCTATTCATTTACAGATAACCAAGATCTTTTCCAAAAATATAAACATAATAATATCTTAAATCGACGCGTCAGTTGACATTTGACAATCCTTGATGTCACTCTAATACGAAAGTTTCACAGCATAACATCTTCTATTCTCCCCTGTACAGCAAAGCGCATCCCCCTCGTCAACAACCAGCATACGCGTCAGAAGAACTGGCTTATTGACCGTCACGGAGCGACCTCCTGGTAAGTGACATACATTATGCTATGTAATGACATACATACAGAATGCGCGCGAGTTCATTAGTATCGGAGTAGAAAATATAACTATTGTAGTAAAAATTTGAAACACAACTGGCGAAGTGTTGGGGTACTATACGCCTCTGTCAACCCCCTTGGGAAATACTGGCGTGATATCATGTTTTGTGAGATGCACACAACTGCTGAACGTGGAGTCCTGGGCCTTATAACACTAAACATTATACAATGCTACACAATTGTTTTATAGAAAATTTTGCGCAACGCAGAAATTACAAACATGTAAATAGTGGACTTGTCACTACAGTTTACATATTTGTAAGGGTTTTCCGGGTTTTGTGGTACATATACTTGCAAAATTTACAAAGGAGAATGGCTTGAAAAATGATTTTTGCAAGGAACAAGATTTATAAAAGTTAATTAATTGACGAAATATCAGAATTTCAATAATACTTTATCAGAGCTCTGTAGCTCTTCATTGACTAAGAATCGAGAGCTGTAATAAGAAATATTCGCCTTGATGAGGTCTCTCCATTTGTAAGTATATATCACTGCTCTTCTGTAACGCTATTGGGAAACCCAACCCAGAAGAGCAGAGGATAGAATCGCCCATTCACATTTGTAAATTGTAACTTATAAATTATAATTGTAAAATTTTAAAGTATAGTGCCTTGGGCTCCACAAAATTCTCAATAACAGCCCGGAGGCGTCGAGATTTGTGCCAAGATTACTACCGATCATTAATGAACTCGCGCGCTCACTGTACATGCAATGTTAGTGTTTTTTTAATTTTGTAATTTAATAGCTTTATGGAATGTTGAGATTTTTTTCACTATAACACCGACTTTCACTATAAAAGTACGCCTACTTTTTATATAATCATCCTTTTTCTATGTATAAAAATCAATTGCCGTGTTTTAGTGGCAAAAACTCGAAATTACTCGACCAACTTGTTTTTGCCTGCCTCAATACTGGTTGGTTTAGGAATAAATCAAATGAACAGCCGAGAAATGGCTGTTTGGTCAAAGCATACAGTACTCAAAGGTATAATAAACAATATGGCTATTTGTTAAGCTGTTTCTTGTAAGTATTACAAATACTACAGATTTAGGAGTAAGAAAACAAAGATTTCTAAATGACTTGGAAAAAAATCCCAGCATCTCCATTTTTTATTTTATTAAAAGTTTGAACAAAGTAGTTAATGTAAGCATGCCGCTAGTAAATTGCATCTATTTTTCGGAACAGTTTTTTTTTTTCATCATTTTGCTATTTTTTTTTACTTTATTTTTCTTTTTATTATTATTTTTTAGTTATTAGCCCAGAATTAGTAATGGAAGTCGAAGCAAGAATGAAGAGGAATTATTTACCGCCTTCAATGCAGTATCAAAGTGGCTATCAAAGTCCCCCAACCCCCACTGGTCCGCCAAATCCTGTACCCCAGTCCCCAACTCAGGGGTCAATTACTGCAGGCATCCCTAATTACTCCCAAAACACTGGCAACCAGAAATCAATGAAACCGTCACTTCAAACAATACCACAAGGCAGTATTATGGGGACCAAAGGCTCTATAATGTCTGGAACACCTATAAGCCAAGCTGTGTCCCCATTTACCCCAACTATGGGACAATTTTCCCCAAGTCATGGTAGTGTGGTACAAAATATGGGTTCAATAACTATTGGTCCACCTCAAAATCAAGGGTCGATAATGTCTGGTACACCAAGTTACGATACAACAAAGACTTTTACTTTCGGTATCAATAATACCTATGGGAGCATCTCTAGTGGTTCCTATAATGGACAGAATGTGAATACTTTTGGATCTATTATAAGTGGGACACCTATGAACCAAGGGGGTTATCAAAACGCCCCTATGTCCCAAGGTTCAATATCGGGTGGTACACCAATGAATCAGGGTTCTTTTCAACCTCCTTCAAATCAGGGGCCGTATCAAACTATGGATCAATATGAGTCCTCATTTTCATGTACACCTATCAAAAAGGGGTCTATAACTGATGGTACACCTATTAATCAGAATCCATTCCAAACTACGCAAATGAATCAAGGTCCTTATCAAAACGCCCCTATATCCCAAGGTTCCATATCTGGTAGTACACATATAAATCAGGGATCCTTTCATCCTCCTTTAAATCAGGGGCCATATCAAACTAGGGATCAGTACGACTCCTTATTTTCATGCACCCCTGTTAAAAAAGGTTCTATCACTGACGGTACATCTATTAATCAGAATCTATGTCAAACTACTCAAATGAATCAGGGTTCATATCAAACTATGGTTCAGTATGACTCCTCATTTTCAAGCACCCCCATCAACAAAAAGGGATCTATTACTGACGGTACCCCTTTTAACCAGAATCCGTTCCAAACTTCACAAATAAATCAGGGTTCATATCAAAACGCCCCTATGAATCAAACTCCATTTTCAAGCACCCCTATAAAAAAGGGGTCAATTACTGATGGCACCCCTATTACAACCCCCTTTCAAAATCCTCCTATGAATCAGGGATCTTTCCAAAATACACCAATTCAAGGTCCTATCACAAGAACCGGATCTTTCTCAAATCCTGCAATAAATCAGCCTTTTGAGAGTACACCTATATACCAAAGCAATTTCACTTCAGATTCCTTTATTTCACCCCCTATCAAAAAGGGGTCAATTACTGAAGGTACCCCTATTCAGGGGCAAGGGTTTTTCACAAGCCAAGAAGCTTTAATGACTCAAAATTCATACCAAAACACCCCAATGGGTCCTACCCCATTAAATCAACCACCTATTAGTATCACCCCCTTGAACCAAGCATACCAAACACCCCCACCGAACCAAGGGTCCTTAATGAATCAATCATCATTCCCGAACCCTACTGTAAGTCCAATTACTGCAAACACCCCTTTTACTCCAACAAATCAGGGATCAATTTCAACTGGTACACCTATGAACCAGGGCCCACAAATGAACCAATTTCAAAATACCCAGGGAGGTATGACCGGTGTTGCGATGCAAACCGGGTCGATAACAGCGGGAACACCGATACCGGTTACTACCGGTAATTACAACCCTAATCAGTATAACACGAAGCAGAGAAAGTACTCCGGGCCACAGCGAGTTAAGTTACAAATGTTAGCAACTGTGCAGGAAATGGGTAATTTTTTCTTTACTTTTTGTACTGTTTTTTTTACAGGTGACGGGTAGTTTTTAAAACGGGTTAAATTATTAAATTAGTATTTTTTGTTCCGACTTTTAAAGGTGAAATGGAGCATTTTTTTTTTTTGAATTATAGTGGGGCTGCTAAAATTTGCAGAACACAGTATTATGTTTCAGTATAAAATAGTGTCGTTGTTTCACAACACTACTTACAATTAAAAGTATTACTTGGAAAGGGTAGAAGTAATGAAACTTGATAGATTTAACACTCGCGTGCCAAAAAACTTATGTAGACCTACACCGTTTGTGCGCGATTTTGTTTTATCTAAGAAAATACGTTAAAGATTTTCAAATCAAACAATAATATTTACGTTTAGAATAATTTACGGAATGACTCACGTGTTAAGAACGTGAATCACGCAGTTTCGAGTTTTACCGGAGTTTTTATTCATGAATTAGCCACGTGACAAGGTCACGTTAAAAAAACGTGAGTGAAACCGGAAAACTGAACAATTCATCTGTTACTTGTCAATTTAAAGGAAAAAAAACAACATTTAGCTAAATAATAGGAATAAAACTGCCTATGAGGCAGTTTTGTCAAGTCTAGTGGTTGCAAACGCTACTGCTGAGTACGAGAACCTGGGTTCGATTCCCAGGTCGAGCAAAGTGTTATTGGGTTATTCCATCAGGAATTTCTTAGCAGCAGCTCGGAGTCTGGATTTGTGCCCGGTTCATGGAAATAGGCTCGCCCCCTATTACATGAGACTTCAACATAACCCGCAAAATGAGGGTGTACTATAGGTACACCTCTGCCTAGCCCTTCGGTGAATACAGGCGTGATGCTATGTTATCTGAGTAGAATAGGATTAAAAAAAAAAAAAAAACATTATTCTTTCCGTTCCGCAATGAATTAACATTATGAAGGGTTTTTTTTAAACATTTAAAACGAAATTAATTATTTTCAGTATTATATCGACGAAGGTAACTTTTTTTTTTTTGTTGTAGTGTGTGTGTACAGTTTTTTTGCATGCGAGTGTAATTTATGTGTATTTTGTTGTATGTGTGTGCGTTTTATGTAGTTGTGTGTGCACTGTTGTGTGGTCGTAGTTGTTGTTTATTTTTTTTTACACTAACTTAAGATTTCTTTTTGATATTTTTGTAAATTGAATATGTGTTATTTGATTTAGAATAATTTATACTTACTATTTTTTTATTGAAATTTAATATCTCATTAGTTTTATAGTGACAATAAGAATGCTTCTTGATGAAACTTTAATACCTGTCCTGGGTTCGATTCCCAAATTGGAGATAAATAGTTTTGAGAAAAATTAATTGTGAATTGGTCTTCGTATCGTCATCACAGCATTTTAAATTCGAAATTAAGGTTATTGAGATGAAAAGAGACTAATGATAACACACTTAAAACAGAAAACATTATCGAGTTTGGAAAGTACAGTCATGATCAAAAATGTGCGAAGAAACCAGTGTTTTTCAAAAAAACAATTCATAGTCTGTCTTTACCGATTACCGTTTTTACGGAGTTGTCGCAACATGTGTGGTGCGCGAGCAGTGGTGGCCCAGTGGCAACGGCCGCGACTTACAAGTTGTGCTCGCTTTTTGTCTTAATTATTTCATCACCACTGCTCTCAAAACGGTGAAGGAAAACATCGTGAGGAAGAAATGTCCTAGAACCAAAAAATACATGACAATGAAAAAAGACATGTGAAATCTACCAACCCGCCCTGGGCCCGCGTGGTGGATCACGGCCCACTCCCTCTCACTGAGAGGAGACCCGTGTCCCAGCAGTGGGAACATTATAAGCTGATGATGCAACATGTCTTTTCCTTCCAAACTTCTCTGTTAGTCTTCAATCTCATTAAATAAATACGATTTTAAACAGAAAAAGGCTTTTGGAATTCCTTAATTGTATGTATATTTTATTTTGCCCTTGACTTTCAAAACTAATAATAGTTATTTAATTTTACTAAAACTGTATCACCACTACAACTACAAGTTCACTTTCAGCGCGCGAACACGCCGAGCGCTACTCCCCGGTGCGTCGCGCCGAATGTTCCCCTCCAAGAGTCGCGCACGACATTGCGTCCGCCAGGCTCGAATATCAGCAGTTACAGGTTAGTTGATCATTCAATGGACGAAGGCTGAAAATCTCCCAAAGAGCTAGCGGGCTATCCTTGGAGTTTCTCAACGTGATCGAATCAGAAATGAAGAGATCCGCAGGAGAACGAAGGTATCCGACATAGCCCGAAGTATTGCCAACCTTAAGTGGCAGTGGGCAGCACATTGCTCACAGAACAGATGGCCGATGGGGCCGAAAGGTTCTGGAGTGGCGACCGCGTACCGGAAAACGTATCGTTTGCAAAGGTGGCCAATGACCTGGTGGAGCCCTCAGGAATCCGCTGGATGCGGGAAGCACAGAACCGGTCGAAGTGGCGGTGCTTGGGGGAGCCCCCATTGTCCTTTCATTTGAAATGATAATGATTATTCATATATAATAATATCTCAACAATGATAACTAGGTCGTGCACGCGTAGCACGACTGCCATACAAACGGGTTTTGTCGACGGAAGAATAGACAAAATGAAAGATTGTGGTTGTTTATTTGCGTTTGTCTATTCTTCCATCGACAAAACCCGTTTGCTGGGTGACATCATCGTGATAGAAATATAAAGAATTCTGGGAAATTTTCTTAAAATCAGCTGATCAGTAGGCATACCCTATAATTTGCCCATTGCGAGCCAGGGCACTAAAATGCTGCATGGGAGAGTTTTGATAACCTATTGAATTGAATCTGTCGGCAAATCCTATGGCGTTCATTTGCGACAACATTACTTTTGCAATAAAAACAGACCGTGGACACAGAATAGTACAGAAGATTCATTCCGCAAAATCATTAAATAAAAAGCTACTCTTGCTACGACACAATAAAGTGTAATTCAGGTCGCACAGCGCTAATTAACTACAGTTATACCTAGAAGTTGCTTGTCTTTCTATCGCGTAAGTCTTTCTAATGACTACGTTACGCTCACTGAATTGGCCCGACAAGACGAGCCGGCCGCGTACTTCTAGCTTCATACCTAAAAGGCTGAGTGCTCCTTCTGTATTATTCTGTGCCGTCGAACAGACATACTTCTTCTTCATTGTCATCATTGATGGAGATGTTGTGGTGGAACCGTGGAAGACAATCTAGTTTAATATTTTGTGGTTTCTTCACAGCGCGGCCTGGAGCGTCGCAGCGGAGGCCCGGGTGCTTCGCCCCCGCACGCTGACGTCAGGTTGCACACGCCAGGGACTTCAATGCCTGGTAAGCAATTATATATATATATATTTTTTTAATCATGACGTAACATAACGCCTTGTTTGCCCGAAGGGTTGCACAAGAGTGTACCTATTATAGTACAACCACATTTCGCCAGTTTATACCATTATATCATTCATTATTAGAAGAGTAAACAAACTTTTCTCGAATTTATTTATTGAAAATAAAATGTTATTCAACCGCCACATTTATTTTTTGACCAATACCCCGCGTCTTGTTTAAAAGCGATCGTCGCGCGAATACACGATCGTTCGAACTTTTATTTCGGTGAACCTGAACTCGTGGTCGCGCATTTTATGTGCCTAATTGAAATAAATTATTTGACTTTAACTTTGGCGCCGACTGAGGGCGCTTTCTGGTTTTCCGAACAGAGTGACACATTCACGCGATTGATCGCGTATTCGCGCGACGTTCGCTTTTACATAGGACGTGGCCTTAGACGTGTAAATAAAATTTATTTTAGCAGTTTTTATCTTGCTCTATTTCCTTTAATTTTACCGATATGGAAATGAATAAAACACTTGGCAGAAAATATATACCTAGGTAATGAGACAATACGTTTCTACGTTTCAAATGGTGTAGTAGTCAGTGGGTTAAACTACTCTGAAACGAACTACGAAAACCGTCCTTATTGCTACCACATAAAGGCGATTTCAAAGTCAACTAATTAGAATTACTATGGACGTGCGGTTGACATCATTTATCTATCCGTCCGCAGGCTCGCCCATCCACCAGGCCGGCTTGCCCCCGCTGGACCTCAGCACGGTGTCGCCCGAGGCGGCGCGCGCCGTGCTGCACGCCAGCCGCAGCGTCGGCGCCGACCCCGCCGCGCTTGAGCTGCACACCACGCTAGTGCTCACTCAGGTAAGTCAGGCGGCGCCCGCCGTGCTGCACGCCAGCCGCAGCGTCGGAGCCGACCCCGCCGCGCTGGAGCTGCACACCACGCTAGTGCTCACTCAGGTAAGTCAGGCGGCGCCCGCCGTGCTGCACGCCAGCCGCAGCGTCGGAGCCGACCCCGCCGCGCTGGAGCTGCACACCACGCTAGTGCTCACTCAGGTAAGTCAGGCGGCGCCCGCCGTGCTGCACGCCAGCCGCAGCGTCGGAGCCGACCCCGCCGCGCTGGAGCTGCACACCACGCTAGTGCTCACTCAGGTAAGTCAGGCGGCGCCCGCCGTGCTGCACGCCAGCCGCAGCGTCGGAGCCGACCCCGCCGCGCTGGAGCTGCACACCACGCTAGTGCTCACTCAGGTAAGTCAGGCGGCGCCCGCCGTGCTGCACGCCAGCCGCAGCGTCGGCGCCGACCCCGCCGCGCTGGAGCTGCACACCACGCTAGTGCTCACTCAGTTAAGTCAGGCGGCGCCCGCCGTGCTGCACGCCAGCCGCAGCGTCGGCGCCGACCCCGCCGCGCTGGAGCTGCACACCACGCTAGTGCTCACTCAGGTAAGTCAGGCGGCGCCCGCCGTGCTGCACGCCAGCCGCAGCGTCGGCGCCGACCCCGCCGCGCTGGAGCTGCACACCACGCTAGTGCTCACTCAGTTAAGTCAGGCGGCGCCCGCCGTGCTGCACGCCAGCCGCAGCGTCGGCGCCGACCCCGCCGCGCTGGAGCTGCACACCACGCTAGTGCTCACTCAGGTAAGTCAGGCGGCGCCCGCCGTGCTGCACGCCAGCCGCAGCGTCGGCGCCGACCCCGCCGCGCTGGAGCTGCACACCACGCTAGTGCTCACTCAGTTAAGTCAGGCGGCGCCCGCCGTGCTGCACGCCAGCCGCAGCGTCGGCGCCGACCCCGCCGCGCTGGAGCTGCACACCACGCTAGTGCTCACTCAGTTAAGTCAGGCGGCGCCCGCCGTGCTGCACGCCAGCCGCAGCGTCGGCGCCGACCCCGCCGCGCTGGAGCTGCACACCACGCTAGTGCTCACTCAGGTAAGTCAGGCGGCGCCCGCCGTGCTGCACGCCAGCCGCAGCGTCGGCGCCGACCCCGCCGCGCTGGAGCTGCACACCACGCTAGTGCTCACTCAGGTAAGTCAGGCGGCGCCCGCCGTGCTGCACGCCAGCCGCAGCGTCGGCGCCGACCCCGCCGCGCTGGAGCTGCACACCACGCTAGTGCTCACTCAGGTAAGTCAGGCGGCGCCCGCCGTGCTGCACGCCAGCCGCAGCGTCGGCGCCGACCCCGCCGCGCTGGAGCTGCACACCACGCTAGTGCTCACTCAGGTAAGTCAGGCGGCGCCCGCCGTGCTGCACGCCAGCCGCAGCGTCGGCGCCGACCCCGCCGCGCTGGAGCTGCACACCACGCTAGTGCTCACTCAGGTAAGTCAGGCGGCGCCCGCCGTGCTGCACGCCAGCCGCAGCGTCGGCGCCGACCCCGCCGCGCTGGAGCTGCACACCACGCTAGTGCTCACTCAGGTAAGTCAGGCGGCGCGCGCCGTGCTGCACGCCAGCCGCAGCGTCGGCGCCTCATGGGACATTATGTGTGAAGTTTCGCCAATTATTATTATTAATTTATATAAACCCAATAGAAAAAATACAGCTCTTGTGCATGTTTCAAATGTCTTAAATAATTTGTTACCAACCCAGAACCTTTGCTCGCTAACTTAAACTCTATCCCATAGACTCAAGTCTCCAAATCCCAAAACACAACTAACTCGAAATCTCTCTCTTCCACAGGACATAGCGCTCAAAATCGGCATCAACCTCCACGCCTTATACTCTCCACACGTCAACATATCCCAAGAAATTATCAAATCAATCCATTCTTACAACAACTTCGCTCTTCTATCCGGACATACGTCACCAGCGAGCCCAGGCTCACCTCTACACCAAATCACTGAAGGTTTAAGTTATCTACATACAGGTTCGATTACTAGAGGTACCCCCCAAGCGTCTGCCACACCCTTAGACCTCCGAAGTAATGTCGACATGGACACAGGACAGTACGTACAGTTACATCCCCTAGTCCACTCACAAATACACATGGTCACACACAGATCGTTAAATAACTCTCCTATATCAAATCCTGGATCCCCTTTAGATATGATACAGGAAGAAATTGGGAATGGGACACATTTGGATAAAGTGTTTCAAGAAAATATGAGGTTTATTCCTTCATTTGCTCCTACGCATCCTCAAATAAGCTTAACAGATTGTTTAGGCTCAGAAATTACTCTCGTAGCGTCGTCTTCTGAGGACAGTATGGATAGTTTAGAGAACACGAAATATTCCTTACCTCAATTCGTGATATCCGAACCGTCAGATTTGGATGACAGGCCTTCAATAACGAAAGGTATTGGACGAAAAGTTAGTCAAGAAACGGAGCCACTACCAGAGCCGAAAGAAGAAATCATTTTGGATAAGGACGCTGAAATGCAGTCGCCGAAAGAAAGTGTCGACGAAACAGCGAAATTTCTGACTGAGGAGATCAAGTACCCGAGACGAGGGAGCGATAAGTCGCTCGGTTTTAGCGACGATTCCTTAAGCAATGATTCGGCTAATGTCTCACCAAACTGTGAACAAAACGTACAATCTATATACTCTAACATAGTCTCTATAAGTTCGGGGTTTAGCGAGAATCGAGGCAGTTTCTCTGAGCACAGAGAATCATTCTCTTTTTCTGATAGAGGGAGTTTCTCTGAAAGGGGAGACTTCGGACGGTCATCATTCTCTGAAAAAAGCGACTTCGGAAGAGGCAGCTTTTCAGAAAAAGGAGAAACTCCAAGATCTTCTTTTTCCGCACAAGGGACTTTAGGAGAAGTCAAAGAATATTACGAAGATGTTTACATGTCCAGAGACAACAGTAGATTATGCCTAGAGAAATGTGACGAGGAAGGGACGCCACCTAGCGAGGAAATAGAAAAACTACAACGATCGACTATGGATTTAAGACTAACAGAAATCTGTAGGCCTGAAGAGAGTCAAAAAATTCCTATACTTTTAAGTCCGCAAAAAGTGTCATGCGTTCAAGAATACTACGAAGTGACGTTATCTACAGTTTGTTCGAAGTTAGATTCGCAAAGAATTGTTGAGTTGTTAAAAGAGGCGATCAATACTAGAGTTCCACCACAGAGTATATTTGTTGAAACTGACCAAAAAGATGGCGATGGAACTTTGACGGGTTATTTGAATTTAGAATATTCGGGTGGGATTCAAATTGAGTTGGTGTTGTGTGAAAATAAAGCAATGGAGAAGAAGGGTTTGAAGATGCGAAGAATATCAGGTGATCAGAGGGAATACGGGAAGCTGTGCGAGCAACTGATTACCAGTCTGACTGTCTAACTATATTTTTTAAATAGCTTCCGGTTTAACAATAAAAAAAAATACAAACCTCTACTTTTCTAATCTAGTGTCACCTGTCAAAGTGACGTTTCAAAGTACAATTTTAACAGCTACTGTCATTTTTTTTTTAACGGTTTTGAACTTTTTGTAATGCATTTAATAATTATTGCCTATCCATTCCTGGAGTGTTTTCTGATGTAAAAGCATACTATGTCGAAATTTTTATGAACAAATGTGGAAAATATATACGCTTCGCTCGACCAAGACGTATCAAATTGTTAAATTCCTTACTGAAAATGTTTTTAAAAACTTAACTCGCCTTTAATGAACAATATTGTTAAAATAATCAACGCCTTTTTTATTTAACCGACTTCAAAAACGAGGTTATGTATTTGATGTTTCTTTTTTAAATATTTTTTCTGGTCTTGGATTCGAGCGAAGCAAAGCGATAAAATAAGTGATACTTGTGCAATATTAGATATGAAACAATTTGAGTACAGTTAGCGAGGAACTGCGTGTTTTTATGTATATATATGTATACGGGATATGCAGTAACCAGAACGTAACGAAAAATGGTCAAAAAGTACGTACATTTATATTTTATCAAATCAAATTCAATAAAAAACATTGTTAAAATTGCCTTTTTTTAATAGTTTGAAGACATGTAAATCTCTGAGCAAAAAATTACAATAAGTTGTCTGTATAAATACTCACCCACTCATTGTCTAATCTAATGAAATAAAAAATAAAAATTTCTCAAAATCTATTTGCTGACTGTACCAAAAACTATTGGATATTTAAAGTAACAATAATTCTTCCTAATTCTTGGGATATTACATTCCGTCTAAACTTTTCTATATTAAAACTTACAGCAACATTTTAGGGCTCATTCATTCGTAGACTGTCATGGCGGTCATTCTTATGTCAAAAATTGGCGCCAGTTCGAGTGTCACTGAAATGTCATTCTTATTTCGAAAGCATCTACAATAATGTAGAATGCTATTTTCATTGATGCAATTATTCAAATGTCTATTCCCTGATTTTTAAAAGCCGGACCAAGTTACTAATCAGTAGATCATTAACCTATACGACACGATACACGATCAATCACAATCTGAATCATTTTGAAGGATATTGCTAATCTATTGCTTCATGTATGTCCGAAAATTTGTCTGCTCAACAACATATGGGAATGAATGTTGCTGAACTGTCAAAATGAAAAAGCGATTGCGATTGATCGTGTGTTACGCGATTAGGGTGCTGGTATTCAATTTCACAGATGAATACAGATCGCTCACTCCGCATTTTATTAAGTAAAATTGAATTCAGTAGTCGTAACGTAGTCAGAAGATACGCGTTAGAAAGAGAGGCAACTTCTAGGTGAATATAACTGTAGGTAATTAGCGCTGTGCGACCTGTATTGAACTTTATTGTGTCGTAGCAAGAGTCGCTTTCTACTTAAATGATTTTGTTGAGTGAACCATATGTATTCATCTGCGACAATGTGCAGACGATAATAAATGCAAACACTGGCAATACTAATGCCAAAGATTATTTTGGAACTATAAAAAAAAACCTACCATCGAAATAAAAATAAGTGAATTTTTCAAACAAACTAAATAGTAGTGTTGGGCCGAGTATGGGTTTTGCTGATCTTTGACTAGCTATAGTGACTAAACTATTGGATATATTTGATAACAATTGTGTATCCGGGCCGGGAACGTCATTAGATAAATGAAGTTTAATTTATTATCGTATTGTCGTCTCCACCTTGTTACATGACTTTAGGCCCTAGAAAAAGTGACATTCTATCAGCGATAACGATGATGGAAAAGGCAAAAATGTATAGGACTGACATAAGCTATCAAAAAGCTTATGTCAATTCTGTTGAAAGTCGTTGTAGAAATACGAAACGCTTTCGAAGCGATTGTCACTTGTCTAGGCCCTCAGGTTACATGAGAATTGGCATCATATTTAATTGTTTTTAAAACCGCAGTTCATTCAGTTTTCCATAAAGATACAAAGATATGGCATTTACTGAAATTGATGGATTAATTTGACCAAGATTATGAACACCGGAATTACGCATAATACATAATGTACATACTAGACTAGTTTACGGTTTATTTAAAATTAATTACGGTTTTTCGGAAAGTTACGGTTTTTTCAACGACTGTCAAATATATTCGGAACAATCGAATCGAATAATTAATTTTAAATTAGCCCGTATTTTATCCAAAAATGAGAAATTTTGCACATATTTGTATATAACGTAATATTTATTTATTATTCCATAAAATTAATTATATAATTAAAAATCCTTTTTCTCCTAGAATTAAAAATTCCATTTTGAGAAAATAATATGATTGTTGCGTTGGTTAGAAAAAGAAAAAGTAAACAACTGTTTTAAAAGTCAGTAAAACAGATAAAATTGTTATTTCATATAACCCTTCCCTTGGCTAAGTCGGGCAAAAACTGCACAATTACTATGCCTTATGAAATAGCTTCTTTTTGCCTTAAAAATCATAATATTCTTCGCATCCGGTTAGACTGGAAGCTGACCACAACATAGTTTGGAAAAGGCTAGACAGACGACAATTTTAGCCTACTCTTGTATGTAAATAAAATACCTCAAAAACTATTTTTTTTTTAATCCAACGCAACAATTTTTCCTTTATGTAAGTCTGTAAATATTATATACCTACACCTAATATTAAATATAATTGAAAAATATATTTACTTTTGTTATATGAAAACTATTACCCAATGACGCAGTGGTTAGGAGATTGGCTATTGCGCTACGGGTCGCAGGTTCGATAGAAAGACATATTTGTATGGCCTACAGATAGTTGATCAATTAAGAAAACATAAAAAAATAGTTTCGAATAAATGTTTTCATACTACAAATGCCAGATATATTTTAAAAAATCAATGATTTTTCTATTCAATCGAATGAGAGATGTATTTTATATTAAAGAAGACTGTGAAGTTAGGTAATAGACTTTTTCTGGACAAAATGTGTCAATGTGAGTAGGCCCATATTACCCACTTTGTGAAGAGCGCAGTTCACAAATGTCCCATTCTGTAATTTCTCAACTTCTAAAATCATCTGTCTTAAGATAATAGACCTCATATTTATTAGCTGTAAGTGTCATATTGCCATAAGTAATAAAAACTAGATATGTAAGTTAAAATCAAACTGTAAATATTACTTTAATAAATTCCGATTCCATAATGTTTTTGTGATGGTTTTATTTCTACATAACATCACGCCTGTATTCCTTCCAGGTGTAGACAGAAGTGTCAAAATCAATCTGCCTGCCTTTTCCCAAGTATGTTGTGGTCGGATTCCTAACTGGATGCAGCTGAATACCAGTATGTTACATGGAGCGACTGCCTCTCTGATCACAACTCAATAACTGGGTAACACGATACCCCTTGGTAAGCACTGGATGTCAGACTTTTGGCCTTCCGACTATACAAACCTTGTGCCAGTTAAGTTTCATGTAATAGGGCAAGTGTATTGCCGATAACCGGATAAACATCCGGATTGGCTACTAGAGAGTTTTAAATTCCTGATGGAAAAGCCCAAAAACAGTATCCGAACTTTTGAACTTTTGTCTGACTTTTACTGACTAAAACCCACCCGTGTTCCTTCAGTTGCCTGTTGCCAAGGTCCCGGTATCCCTTTCGGACTTTCCCGCAACCCTGGCAGGACACTATCCGACGGAGATCAAATCCCGGACCTCAGGTTCAGTAGCGCTTGCGACGACTAGACCAACGAGACATTCAGTAAACAATTTATTACCAGCCAGTGTATTGTCCCACTGCTGGGACAAACTCAAAGTCAAATAATTTATTTCAATTAGGCACATAAAAGGCACTTTTGAACGTCGAAAACAAAGAAATAGAACTGTTTCTCTCTGTGAGAGGGAGTGGGCCGTAATTCACCACGCGGGCCCAGTGCAGGTTGGTAATGGTGCCGATTCCCTTGTTTACAAACTAAACTAAATTTAAGTTCAGTGCATCTTTTTCTTTCTATTTTATTAAGAAAAGGACATCAATTTTAGTTTAGTCCTGTCAAACTGTCACTACCCACTCCGTATAAGCTTAGACGCGATTATAAACTTTCCTACTAAAATTACGTCAATTTACGCCAGGCGCTGATTAATTTGACACGACTAAACTAAAATTAATCTGTCCTTTTCTTAATAAAATAGAAAGAAAAAGATGCACTGAACTTAAATTTAGTTTAGTTTGTGAACAACAGAATCGGCACCTTTAGTTTCCGGCATTTTTAGTTCTAGGACATACCGGTTTCCATACGATGTTTTCATTCACTTTGAAAGCAGTGTAATGAAATTTGTACCAAGTGAAGTGCATTCTACCTGGGTTCGAACTCATGATCTTAACCCGTAAGTCGCGGCTGTTACCACTGGGCCTACTTACTACAGCTATAAAGAGCCAGAATAATGTCAACAAAAGCATTCAAACATATTTAAAATTCCTTTCACATCTCAAGATCATAACAAAATAATTAACTGAACAATTAAACAAAGTAAATTAACAGTCGCTCAATTGACGGGAAGTGTATGCAAAACATGGTAGGTATAATATCCTCTGTCGGTTGCCGCCGTGCACTTCCGGTTCCTCTGAACAATAAAAAGGATATCCCATTATATCGTATTTGCCCCATTTCCGTATGTGGGATGAAGAAAGTGGTGCTGTGTCGTCATTTCCGTTGTCGGGTTGCCGAAAAAAGTTTTGATATTGGCAATGCACGTACGTAGGATATACTTTGTGACACTGATTTTTTAACAGGAGTGCGTCATTAGTCGTTATCCTTACTTCCTTACTAATATTATAAATGCGAAAGTAACTCTGTCTGTCTGTCTGTCGCGCTTTCACGCAAACTACTGAACCGATTTAAATTAAATTTGGTACACCGATAGTCTAGAGCCTGAGAAAGGACATAGGATACTTTTTATCGACATACCACGCGGGCGAAGCCGCTGGTGGAAGCTAGTGTTCTTTTATCTAGGTAACTAATTATTGAATAGATAAACTTCGCATAAAAAACCTCTGGGCCGCCCGGCCGGCCCCATCAGCCCTAGAACCGAATCTATGGAAAGGTCGATTATTATCAGAACAACAGGACACCCAATAATCCAAGTAACAAATAAAAATAATAGCTTGATGAAATGTGATAACAGAAACACATAAAGCTTATCACTTCCTTGATACATAGATTCTATAATACAACGACAGGAAAACGCTTTCCGCCTTAAGATTTCAATCAAATAAAAAAGCGGAAATAACGCATTATTTTGACAATACGAAAAACAGGAAATAACAAATAAAATGACATAGTATAACACCTATTTTTCGATGAGATAGACAGATGTATATACCTTATTGCTAGGTACAACCTACTTAAATATAAGTAACTGACGAAATATAGGTGTACCTACCGGGCACACACAGACTCCGGGCTGGAATATTCCAGATAGAGAAACCCAATAACACTCCCCGAAATCCCGACCCGGGAATCGAACCCAGGACCTCATGCTCAGCAGTAGCGCTTGCGGCCAATAGACCAACGAGGCAGACATCGTGTAGCATCACGCTTGTATCCCCGTAGGGGTAGGCAAAGATCTAAAGAACACACACATTTCCCCAGTAATGTTTAGCATAATCAGCCTATAATGTTCCCACTGCTAGGACACACACAGGCCCTCTCTGTGAGAAGGAGTGGGCTGTAATCCACCACACTGGCCCAGTGCGGGTTGGTAGATGTCATATGTCTTAGAATTTTTGGTTCTAGGACATGCCGGTTTCCTCACGATGTTTTCCTTCACCGTTTTTCTGCCCTGACCTCCTCAACTCAGTTACTGGGTAACACGATACCCCTTGGTAAGTCATGTACTTACTAGAATACCTACTTTATGTATTAGACAAAGCGAAAGGCAGGAAATAACAAATAATTTTGAACTCCATAAATCTTTTAAGTTAATCTGGCATCGTTACAAAACATATCATTAGTGTTAAACCAAAGATGTAATCGAAAAGACTTTATTTTAAAAGCGTTAAGACGTAAAATGCATGGAGGCGGAAGATTAAAAATGCACAGATAAAAAAAGGTTGTTTTATAAATGGCCGCCACGTGTAGGCTGCACGCCACACGCCTCTGTGCCTCCTGCGTCGAAAAAATAGGATGTTCAGGGGTGTGTAACCTTTTATTGATATTCTATTATTTTTGTAATGTAGAGATGAATTAATTATGCATGTGGTTTGGAATAGGGGACTATATTCTAATGGCTTTTATCAAATTATGGTGATTACGCTTTGAACATCCTTTGATACATTACTGATTACTTTAACAGACGATTACAGCATTAAAAATCAATATTGTTCACAATAAGGAATAGGGCACCTCTTCCGGTCACCTGTAAGTGTAGTAAAAGGCGATAATAACGTGCAGAGGCAACTCCTTCAAATGGCCTGCTCTGCTATCTGCTAGTATCAAAAAAGTCCCGACGAATGAACGATTTAAAGTGAATGAGAATTGAGAGACCTAGTCTGGGACGGGAAGTGGACGTTTGCAGGAAGTTATTATGATGGTGAGTATGATGACGATGACGATGACATAATTATACTTATTGAATCCATGTTTTAGCATCATTCAATACGTTACCCGCTTTTTTAAACCTACTTAACTTTTAATAATGTACCATAAAATGTTGACGACACCCACATTTTTTGCAGAACCGACAACCTGTCAAACTTTGACAGCCAACCTCAAACGGATGCGTGCAATTTCTCATTTATAACTCCGAAAATAAGCTGTTGTACCCAAATCCGGCTTTACGCAAGATTTGTGACGAAAATAAGATCCTATTTAGGGCTTATTGTCGCGACAATAAAAGATTTTTTCATGTCATTCTGTACTTCCCGCCGTTTCCGTTATGACATTCTTCTTTTTTTTTTATTGAACGTGTGTCGGCAATGATCATGGTTATTATGCCTTTTTTTTCGAAACCGGAAGTAATTTTACGGTCATCTGGTGTATGTTAACGCTTGTTAGAATCAGAGTAGGTAGTCGCAATGTTAAGTAGCAGTTTCTGACGCAACTACTTACCTATAATTTTAAGTATTTTAGGTATATGTAACTTACTTACTTTTACATTACCTACCCTGCAGTGGGAAATAATAGGCTGGTTATATTATTATATTTATGTTCTTTATTTTTCTTCTCTTTTGAGAGAGTTTACCTACGATCTTACACACGGGCCGGAACCAAGTGTGTAAGGTTTAAATTGAATAGGTGGATGATGATAAAGTAGAAGAAGTCAGGAACTTTCGGGTGATGCGACAGGTGTTAAGGATGGTGGCTTTTTGGAGCATGTAAAGTGTGTGAGAAGGCATGTGTAGAGTGTTAAGACTTTGTGTAAGAGCCTTTGGCACTACACCGGTAGACGAGAGTACTATAGGGACGATATGGACGGTTTGTGCTTTCCATTGCGTTTTTATTTCTATGGCGAGGTCTTGGTACTTATTAAGTTTTTCCGATATTGTAGTTTGAATGTTGTGGGAGTTAGGTATAGCTATATCTATCAAGTAAACTGTTTTATTTATTTTGTCGTGAACGGTGATATCAGGTCTATTGTAATTATACATTACAATAGACCTGTTTTGTCTGTAATTATTGTTCGATCCCAATAGATTTTCTGATTCCTGTTTTCTAAAATGGTTTCAGGTTTGTACTTATAATATGGAATCATCTCACCTATAAGTTTATATTTGTGTGCTAAGTGTTGGTGTATGATTGCGGCAACTTGGTCATGTCGGTGTTTATAATCTGTTTGTGCGAGTGTTTTACAGGCCCCTGTTATGTGTTGAATGGTCTCAGAGGCACTGTTGCAGTGCCTGCATGTGTCTGTCGGCTGATTGGGGTCTTTAATTATGTACTTTCTGTAGTTACGAGCGGCTATAATTTGATCCTGAATCGCAAGCATGAAACCTTCAGTTTCAGGAAACAATTCGCCTCGTTTGAGCCATTCGTTCGACTTAGTTTTATCGACGTGTGGCTGGCTCAGGAATGCTCGGTGTCTTCCATGTAGCGCTTTCATAGACCATGCTGCAATTTTTTGTTGTGTGCTTATGAGATTTTCATTAATTTGAGTGTTTCTATTTTGTAAGTTGAGTGGTGTAAGTTTTTTATCTGCTTCTGTTACATGTTTGTGTAGTGATGAATGTTCTGATTTTTTATGGAAGTAAGATCTGAGTGAAAGTATTTGTTTGTTGTGCAAATTGTGTATGTCAATTATTCCTCTTCCTCCTTCTTGGCGTGGTAGCGTAAGTCGCTGTATGCATGATTTCGGGTGGTGTTTCCTGTGCTTGGTAAAGAGTGTATTGATAGTGCGCTGTAGTTTTCTGATATCGGTTTTGGACCATCGTATAATTCCGAAAGAGTATGTAAGAAAGGGTATTGCGAATGTATTGACAGCTTTACTTGTGTTTCTCGAGTTAAGGTTGGTTTTAAGAATTAGGTTAAGGCGATGTTTAAACTTTTTGAGTAGTTCTTGTTTTGTCATCTTTTGTTCTATCTTTCTGGATTGTTTGAAACCTAGGTATTTGTAAGTACTGTGTTCATCCATTGGCTCAATAGATTTACCTGATCCGAGTGTGTATCTGTTATTTTGTATTTTTCCTTTTACAATTGACAAAATGTTGCATTTGTCTACCCCGAATTGCATACCAATATCATTCGAAAATTCTTGTGTGGTGTCTGCTAAATGAAAAAGTGATTTTTTATCTGCTGCGTACAACTTTATATCATCCATATACATAAGATGTGATAAGGTGAATTGTGTGTTATCGTTTGTTATTTTGAATCCTGTATTAGTCTTATCTAGTAAGTGTGAGAGTGGGTTCAGTGCCATGCAAAACCATAAAGGACTTAGAGCATCGCCTTGAAAAATTCCACGTTTTATGTGGATTGGTTCAGTGGCCAAGGTCGAGGAGGCTTGATTTATTTTAAGTACAGTTTGCCAATTTTGCATGGTAGATTCTAAGAACAATCTGAGTGTGGGGTGGATATTGTAGATATTTAGAACGTGTAACAACCAACTGTGCGGTACTGAATCATAGGCCTTTTGGTAATCGATGAACATGGTATGAATATCTTTTTTGCTTTTCACTGCGCTGTTCATAGCAATCGCATCAATAGTGAGTTGTTCCTTACATCCCTGGCTATTCTTACGACAACCTTTTTGTTGCTCTGCAAGAATATTATGTTTAGATAGATGTTTGTATACTACTTCACTTATACAGGCTGTCAGGACTTTATAAAGAGTTTGTAAGCAAGTGATTGGTCGATATTTGGCTGGGTTTGTGGTGTCGTTCATGTCCTTAGGTATCATGTATGTGACTCCATGTGATAGGTATGTTGGAAGCAAATGTGGTGATTGAATGAATGTGTTTAGGTGGTTATATATGAATGGGTGCATGCTAGTGAATTTCTTATACCAGTAGTTGTGAATATTGTCTGAGCCTGGAGATTTCCAATTGTGTGTGCGTTTGATTATGTCTATAAATGTGTTTATTGGTATGAGTTCAAACTCCATTTCGGGGATTTCAGGTGTTGCCTCCTTAATCCAGTCTGCGTGATTATTATGATATACTGGGTTTTCCCAAATATTAGCCCAAAATTCTCGTAATGCTTCGGGAGGAGGTGTCTCTAGGGTTTGGTTAGTGGTGTCTCTGTTATTTGATGCAAGGTTCCTATAAAATACTTTTTCGTTGTTGATAAATTTTGTGTTTTGCACTTTTCGGTTCGTGCATGTTACATATCTTTTAAGTCTACTGGATGCTGCGTTTAATTTTTGTTTTAAAGTGTCCAGAAAGTGTTCTATTTGTATGTTTGAGTCTTCGTGTTGCGCGTGTATTTGATATTTTTTCTTTATTTCTTCTATTGCTGCTATGAGTTTTTGACTTCTACACCCATTAATAAAATGTGTCAGCCTACCTATATTTGCTCTTAGATTTCCGATTTTCTTTTCTAGCCTAATTTGCCATTTTGGTTTTCTGTGTATGTATGTGCGACGTTCATTTTGAGTAGAGTGTGATACTTTAGCTCCGTTGCATGTAGCTGCCGTCCATGCTCCACAGTAAATTATGGTCTGCAGTGTCGTGAAGTCGGTATCGACATTTGCGTACTTAGGAAGAATTACGGTATTTATATAATTAACTATGGCAGAGAACTTCTTAGAAGTTTTCTGTTTGGGAATATATGGTCTATTAGTGGGGTGTGTATCAGAGAAAAAAAATTTTGCTTGCTGAATCGTGTCTTCTATTTCTGGGTTTGTTTCTGGAGCAGCATGAAAGTTAGTTTGCGTAGGTTCAACTTGCCCAATATCTATGTGGTTCAAGAAATTTTCTTCGTCTGCATTTATAAGAGTTTGAGAAACTATGTCGGCATCTGAGCTATTATTTAGGAATATGTTTTCATTAAGTTGTTCTAATTCGTTCTGCGTTTGTGTATTTAAATAATCATTAATTAAATGTTCTCTAATTTGTGTGTTTGTGTTGTTATTTCTTAATTTTATAGCTGCCTGGTTTTTAATTTCTTCTAATCTATCGGGCTTTATATATTGGTTATTTATAATAGCTCTCACTTGATCAGATAGTCTTTGCTCTGATATATGTGCTAGTTCTGGAAATATATTTATAAACCCCTCTTGTAACTGTTTTCTATAGGCTGTTTTATTTGTTTCTAGTTGTGTGGTAATATAGTATATTCTAATTATTGCTTCATTATATTCGTTCGTCCATTTCATACGTTGGCCAGATTGTTTGTTAATTTGTGTTTTAGACTGTGTAGAGTGCCGTTGTATTTGTGTATGTACCATTTGTAGTTCAGCTCTGACTTCTTCATAAATCTGATCTATTGTGACCTGAGGTAATAGTTTCTTTTGAACTATGGCTCTTCGTTGGTCACCTATCCTTTGTCGGCCTACTTGCATAGTTGGGTATTTTTCTAAGAACTTAGTGTGAAGCGATGGAAGATATGCATTTTTGTCTGTTTCCATATGAGTAAGATGAAGATAAGTGCGTAGGATGAATTTATTCATTTCAATGCTCCATTTCCTACGAGTTGTTGCAGTTCTAGCAGTGGGTACAGTATCGTCGACAAAATTTATCTCCTGTACAACATCCGCTGACTGTATACTGATTGATGATGATGATGGCGTCGGAGTGACGCGGAAAGATTGTGATGATGATGGAATTGATGGAAAAAGAGATGAGGGAGATGACGAAGAGAGTTGTGAAGTTTCGTCATCTATCTGAGGCAGATTCGCCTGAAGTTGTTTTTTTGTTTTAGATCGAGTATTCATGTTATTCCCACGAGTAGCTAGGGACTTAAAAGTCGACTACAGCAGAGCCCTGCGTTCACTGTAGTAAGGGTGAATAAAACTGGAGGTCCCCTATTATCCAGAGTTGGCACACTAGCGACTAGCGCTCTCCCCTAGCCATGCAGCCCTCGGCATGTGCAACCTTGGCTTGGATTGTATCTCTCTTGGTCTGGCTCCTCACCCTAGATCCGTCTCGGCAAAGTAAACTCTACCGGCACTGACCTAGAGCTTGGAGCACGCAAGCCCCACCACGACGTCAACGTAGAGATACGACGGTGGGGATATTATTATTATTATTAATGTAACTTTACCTGTAATGTAAGTAGGTACATGGAATTGGACCACATTTTCACGATCGTCCATCAATGCGCCAGTTGCAGGCCGCGACAGTAATGTCACTGTACTATATCGTAAGTACTTATATCAAGTTGTTTTTAAAGTTTATTTTATTAACGTACCTACTTCGAGTGATCAATGATCCATTTTCAGTTCTCACAAAATGTAATTTGTATTTTTTTTTGTTACAAGATTTTCAGCTGTACCTATTTACAGCCCAGGGTTTAGAGCACCCTGCCAGGGTTGCGGGAAAGTCCGAAAGGGATACCGGCAACAGGCAACTGAAGGAACACGGGTGGGTTTTAGTCAGTAAAAGTCTGACACGCCCTTCCGCTCCGCCCAGAGCGGGAGAAGTCATGATGATTTCCCAACCTCAAAAATTAAAAAAAGGTTTTAGAGCACATCTGATGATAAGCACATCATGCAGGTATCTCATACTGACACAAAGATCATGTTAGCAGACAATTGGACTGGACAACTGTGATTTTCACGAGCTATGCGAACATAAATGCAAGGAACGCAGATTTCAGTGTTGGGCCCTTAGTGTAAGTTGTTCATAATGATGAGCACAATGACTCCTTAACAGGTTGTTGGTGTTTTACCAATAACCCTGTATAGTGCTCTGTGAGTACAATAAGAGATTTCGTGTATGAAAATATACACCGTATGAATAGTTTTAAAGGTTGTACTATGCAAATAGTCTCCGAGTAAAATGGCGGTGTGGCATCCGGAATCCGGACATAATTACGGATAGAACAGCATGAAGAAATTATTAGGACAAAATCAAAATATTTTATTTCACATAAACCTACATAGGCGCTTACGAAACGTCAGAAGCTAGGTGCACGGTTCCAATTGGTCGCTTCCTATTGAGAAGGGCCGGGAAGAAACTCCACGGTTAGGTACTCTTTTAAAAATAATTGGCTTTTACATTATTTCCAAAAATAAACAGAGTTAATAGGTATGGAAATGGAAGGACAGTGTAGGCCTCGCAACATTTGGCTACGGAACCCTAAAAAGCCCTACTAACAATAGGTATGACTATACGTGACCAAGACAACACACTCCTTGGACCTCTACCTACCCCAAGCCGGAACAAACCGTCACTAAATAAAAATAACTCTATTCAACATCTTTCAATTCGCCTGCAGCCACAGACTACTTACAAATCATTCACACATAGGTGAGGTCCAAAACCGAATTTCATCGATAAAAAAACCGTAAAGTTGTTTGTGGACGACATCCTGTCCGGATGTCCGGTTGGACAATGGCCGCGTTATATTGTCACATATTATAGTAACAATAACGTAGTAGTAGTAGTCATTGTTATGGCACGTAATTTTCTTACCTTTTTCTATTTATTTAGGACTGGGTTCAAATTCAAATACCTACAGGGTGTAGACTCTGTATAGTATTATAATATGAATCGACAGGTATGGAGGTTTTTTTCAGTCAATTTGTTTGAGATCACGTTTTCTTACAAACAAAGGGACTTTAAGGGACGATAGTATTCTTTGTGGCAATTAGGGTAAGTAACTTTTATTAAATTTAAAGTCACGTAGGTCACATTTTTTTGTTGTTGTATCAACGTTGTTTTTCTCTGAATGAGAAACTGAGAGTCTTGTAATTGAAATTCCTATATTCAGCAGCATTTCGTTGAAGCTTACGAGGAAAAGACTGATGGTGTCACTATGTCATTGATAATGGTCGTGTGGTGGAGGTGTGATTTTTAAAATTTTTGTTTTCTTTCAATAATGTTACCCAACTGAAAGTCTGCCGTTTGTAATATTACTTACTGTTGAATTGAGGAAACATAAAAGCATAAAACATCCTGCGCATAATCTATGAAACACCTTTCTAATTCCAAAACAATAAAACGACATTTAAAGTCAAATAAAAATCGTAAAAACTCGACCCCAAATAAAAAAAAAACCGTACAAAAAATGAAAAAATCTTTAACAGACGAACGGACGCCACTCCTATAAAAGTTAAACCATTTTATTATAAGATCGTCTGTCTGTCTGTCCGGAAACCGTTTGAGACGGATGTCCACTGTAAACAATGCTGGGCCATATTTGTTAAGACTTTTGTTATATAATAAGAGTTATAAAAGGATTTTTTATAGTTTCCTGAGGGATGAGGTCTTCCTTCCTTGTTTTTGTTTAAATTATTTTTATTTCAATGCTTTTAGGAAATGGGTTGTGTGACAAATTGAGTTCTTCTGTGTAAGTATTAAAATCTTTAATTACGTGAGGTTTTTCCGTTTTGCTAAGTTCCGGTCTTAAAAATTGGTCTTTTTGCAATTGCAATAGCTACGAACCAAGTATTCTTTTATTCCCAGGCTTGTCTCTGACCACTATCTCACCTAATGGTGAATGAAGAGGGTCAACAATTGATGGTTTTCTTTGTCATGTTGCTGCCACGATAGTTATTCTTGTTGGGCCAAAACTTTGCCACTTCTACGGCCACGTCGCTCTCGGTAGCAGCGCAGAGGGCAGGATAGGAGGAGCAGCATAGTTTGTGACACAGCTCCACATCCACACCGTGGTGCTGGTGCAAGATTGCTTGCCTACAAATAGGTAACCTATTGACTCGAGACTTGAAACCTACCAAGTCAGTAGGTACTTACCGAGCTGTTGTCATTGAGAAATCACACCATTTCATTGAAAGTTTAAATGCCCCAATTCCACAAGCAATGTAACTTAGCATTGACCCTAGCTCCGAATCATACCGTAATAGACTGCCGCATGCCGTAGAGTCATCGAATATCTTTCTAAACCGAATGTTCATCGATAACTGCACTTTATTTCGTTTTCAATTTACCGTAATATTACTTTTCTGCGTGTAAAAGTCCATAGAAAGTGCCGTTGTCTAAAACATCTTGTGTTTGTAACACGATCGCTTGGCTAAGGTGTGGTGTACATTTTTTTCAATTAAAAGGCAGGTGTCTGCTACATATTGTGGAGCGACACGAGCTTGGCTACGCTTGAGGTTGAACGAGTGTAATAAAGAAGTGTGACTAAAACGGTGAAAACATCTTGAGAGCAAACGTATGGCGTAGAACCAAAAATTATAGGACATGTGAGTCCTCCAACCCTCTCTGGGTCCACCCGGTTGATAACAGCTATACGGCCTGATCATTTGGAGTTAAAAGAAGGCCTGAGTCCCAGCAGTGGGACGATTCCTGCTAAACTCCTCATTATCATCATAGCTCGTTCTTTTCATGTTCGTTTGGTTAGTGCTACTGCTGAGCATAAGAGGTCTTACATTAAGGTCCTAGGTTAGATTTCCAGGACGGGCAAAGTGCTATTGCGTTTTTTCTTTGGAATTTCTCAGCAGCAGTGTGGATGTGTCCCCCAATCTGGATGCGTGCCCGGTTGATGATAATAGGATCGCGAAATGTGGGTACATTGCGTTTTTTTTTTTGTATACTTAATTATTAATAGTGCAACTTCTGAACCAAATACAGGGTCAAATTAAATTAGCTAGCGAAACTTCACAAACGTGATGAGTATCCACGATCAATTTAAAAGAAATATAGTTTCTTATCGGCAGCGCTCGTAGACCACAAAAAAGAAAAACATCAAATCATTTTTATTTTGTCGTGTTTAGATTCCGATAGTTCGATACCATTCATGACTGCGGAGTTTCGCTTGCAAATTTAATTTGACCCTGTATATTAGTAGGTACGTAATTTCATGAAAACACACACTTTAAAATCATCACACAGCATCACTTTTTGAAAAATACCATCTGGCTAAGTGTATAATCATTCCTAATGAAGGCTCTATGAAAAAGTACGACATAATTAGCGTAATATCATGAAAAAAGGTCGTTCTAAATTGCGGCCGCCATCCGGTATTCGACGAAACATATTTGCGCGGGAAACCGAAAATAGCGTCCGCGTCGGAAACGCGCGTCCCTAATTATGTTAACTTAATCATTTTAAATATATTTTGCAGAATAACCACCACCAAATATCAACCTTATTGTAATTTAATAGAGTGTATTATCTGTTAGAATTGGTGTGGAGTTAAGCTGTTAACGAATATGTCAATTATGCGGAAACGATTAGTTTCAGAGGCACATGCTGACAGGCAGGATGCGAGAAATTCATTATCGATTTTTAAAAGCAAAACCTTGTATCTCTTTCACGCTAATAGCTGTAAAATTATGAGAGAGCGAGACAGAGTTTTGTATCCAGCCGCAGTGGCGCATGCTTGCAAATATCATTGAAAATCAGAAACGTCATAAATGTACATGCCTTTCAATCAAAATCTAACCTTATCTCCATGTTTTAGAGTTTACAATCACCTGAATGTAATTGAACGAAAGACCATCTGTGGTCTCAAGTTTGCGTCAGACATCTGCATTCATTCAAAGGTTGAGGAACGACCGACCGAACATCATTCAATGTTCGACGCTGGTCGCGAGCAGTGGTGTTTGTAGAAAAAAACCGTAAACATTTACGATATTTTTATGGACGATATAATATTATTGTGTTGGAATATAAGTGTCAAACTGTATTGATAGTGGTGATTTTGTGATTTAAACAATTTTCTGTGAAAAAAGGATTGCTTTCGCTATTTTAACGCGTCTGTGGTAAGTTGATATTTACCTAAGTATTTATTACCTATATTTAATTTATGTATTTATTTTATTATTAATTTGTTGGCATGTTTAACAAAAAAATTGCCAAGAAAACCGTTAGTAAGTATCTAAATAAATAATTTTGAATTGATAAATGATTCATGTAGTTAACTAGGTTGGTAAGTAGATACATTAACTTGAAAGTTTTTTTTTAGTTTTATGTTCTAAAAGTTTTCCTACTTACTGTATATTCGTGTAAAAAATTGAATAAGTAATTGTAACTAAAAACCAAACCATTTCACAATTTAAAAAAAACCGTAAGTAAATAAAATAAAACAGTAGGTACTTCACAAAAAAAAAATATGCATCGTCATTTTTAAAATTCAAAATATTCCCTTTGTACGTAGGTACAAAAAAAAAATATCAAAAAAAGAAACAATACTTACATAATTTCATCACTACATTTCCAATATCTAGTCAAACTAGACTGAGAATCAGTGCTTTCGTCAACGTCAAAATTACGTGTATCAGTAGGATTTACAGTCCCTCAAACCCCTTCTTCAAACTCCACAACAGCACAGCTGTCTGTTCATTATCTACTTTGAAAAAATAAATCAAAAAATCATCATTAGATTTTAAATCAAATAAAACTCTCACAATAGGTATTCAGAGCGTAACATTTCGCTAAAATCGATACCTACTGCAATAAAATCTGCAAAGATTTGTCAATGACAGTGACAGTTGACCGATTCGCACGAGCATTTTTTTTTCGCGCACTGGATTTTCAACTTTCAGTATTGAGCCGAGCATTGAGAATCCAATAAAGCGCATCGCAGCGCGTCAAGAAAACAGTCTGCGGGATTTACAACTCTCGGCGCTAAGTAGAGCGTTGAAAATGAGAGTGCGCGGAAAAAAATCCTATCGATACAGTCAATTATTTCTTCAATTCTGTGTAAACGTTTCCTAAGACAAATCGCAATCCTTTGTAAAAGTTTCCTAAGACAAATCACAATTCTAATTTTATTATTATTTCGAAAGTTAGCCTCGAAAAGTGTTACAAAAATGTTTCTCAGGAGCTGTGATGTGTCGCCAGGCGGTGAATATTGCAGACACATAAAAAGATCACGCCTCTTTATCGTGGGTTGGCAGAAACTTAACTTTTCACCATTAATGATCATCATCTGTCTGCCTTACTGTGTTGGGGTTGGCTTCCAGTCTAACCGGAAGTAGCTGAATACTTACCAGTATTTTACATGGAGCGCTGCATATGCCTGCAGAAACTTAGCACTTATGCTTATAACATCACGCATGTAATCCCCAAGGGGTTTATCTCTTTAACAAGCCGGTGGTGTATCTACCGCCTTATCCAAAGAATCAATACCGACCCAAACTTACGCATTAGAAAAAGACTTTTCAATTCCAACTTTCATATTTGAAAGCGTTCACGCTTTTCGCACAATGCACTACGTAACACATTCTTGGTCGCACCATTCGCGTGTTCACTTGGGCGAGTAAGTACTTACTATTATTATGGCATAATTACTCATTTCCCTCATAAAACTAGCGATTGAATGCATATTGTTGGCTATAACTTCCCATTCTTGTTATGTTTATGGTTTTTTCCGAGTTTTCCCGCCTAGGTTTGAAGTCAAAAGAGGCCCATGATGATTGTAACTAAAACCCCTATTGAATTTGATAATAATTAGGCGAAACTCGTGAATCAAATCGTTCTCAAGAAACTAACAACATGATAAAAACAAATACCCAGACACACACATTACCTTTGCCTCATTATTCACGTAAAAAAAACAATTCCCGCCATTGTTTTTGACACATATTCACACAGGAAGTCGGAAAGCGCGGGAAAGCGAAATAATAGCGGGAAGACGAAGCAACAATGGGGTAATTACTCGAAATTGCAGCCATTTTGGTAAGATGGCAGATTAGAAAGTAGAATAATGATAGTTCTGTTTACAGCGTGGCGTAACGGATGGGAAGGTATATTTCCTGTAAATGTATCAATTTGACAAGGGATTTTTGTGGAAATTGAGATGTCATCCGCCATTTTTTTAAACATAGCATTCGTCTGTCTATAATTCAGCGATTTCCTGGGCGTAACTCATAACTCTAAATAATTCAAATGAAAAAATAAGTATCAATTTCAAAGTAAAAAATCCATAATTTTGATTCATAAATTCGCGTCACCATTAGATCGCGCATCTCCCCATACATATGAGGGTAGGTAGATGTATTTTTACGCGGTACCCCGTTCAGCATTCTTTCGTCCAAAAAAAGGGCATTGTCAGCCATATTTTCCCAAGCCAATTTTCTCCTAAAACCTGGAAATTCAACCCAGACCCACAATCTGTACTACTTACACCACCTATGTTTATTTAAACAGCTTAACTTGTGTAACACGTGCGAGCTATGTATAGTTGTGTATAAACAGTAACTAGATCCCACTGACAGCTGACAGAAGCAGCTGATACTCTGCTTCTGATACTGAGGATGTTGTGTTGTCGTGTAGGAGGTAGTTATATCCTTTGATTTTGTAAGATGGATGGAACAAACCTTTGACATGGAACTTATATTAACGGGCGAAATATGAGTGTAGTAGAGTAGGTATCCTACACCGTTCTCTGGCTACGTTTTCAGGGAATACCGGAGTGATATAAAGTTTAATAAGCAACTAGTTCAATAGCGCCAGGGTAGCTCGCAAAATTCAATTTTTCTTACGTTTTTTGCAATTTGCTGGCCAGTACTACAAACTGTACAGGTACCGGTTTTCATTTCATTTTAATTATTCATAAACAATCAAAGTCTAAGTCAAATCATTTATTTCAAATAGGCACATATAAGGCACTTTTGAACGTCAAAAACAAAGAAATAGAACTGATTCTACAGTTGCCCCTTCCAAAAGGTAGTTTTCGTATGGAGAAGAATGGGCAAGAAACTCCACCGTTACTCTTTTAAAAATGTTTTACAATATTTTCAATTGCCATTGTGTTCAATCCAGGCATATACAATTAGGTATACATGCAATTTGTGTAAGATTTTAGGTAGGTATGTACTAAAACAGAATTATAATAATTAGAATCATCAATACAACTCTAAGTTTGAAGAATTGACCTCAAATGTCATGATTTCATGAAATGTCATTTAACAGGGCATTTTGAACTTAGAGAGTTGTATTATTGATTGTAATTTTGTATTAATGATTATAATTTTGTAAATACATCTATGTTACGGTCGCGAATCTTATTTTGGTTGTAAAATACAATCTGACACTGACCTGCAAATTGCAAAAAACCTCAGAAAATTTCAATTTCGCGTAGCTCCGTATACGTATGCTACAAGGATCTCTTGGCGTTTGAATGACTTTGAAACGGGGGCGCTGTTGGTAAACACAAAAAGTTTTGTAAATTAGTAAGAACCTACTTATTTTTAAAATACAAAATGGTGGCGTTATTTCCGATTACGGCCAGGCGCCGAAAGATACTTTTATAGATAATTGTGCTCGGACAAGACAGTAAAATCTTTCAATCTTGACTAATGACTCAAATACGCCGCAGATGACGACAACCTATTATTTGAACCAGAAACAAAACACAGACTGTTTTATCAAACAATTACAATTACTAATCACAACATTGATTAGTCACTACGCAGTTTTTTACAATGACTCATTGTATCGTCATTCTTATAATGATTAGGTCGGAGTGTTTCCCGTAATTCATCATCCGCCTAGCCTTTTAGAACCGAGTTTTTCTAACAGACAGCTGTGCTGCTGCCTATCTGAACTTCACAACCCAGTCGCTTGATTCCTAATCAATATAAAATACCAAGTAACGGCCCACAGCGATCCTAAACATCTGTCAAATAAATACATAATTAAGGGTTTAATAAATAATTGTGTTTTCATAAAAAAGACGATGTATTGAGCGGAAGCGCGCGCGCCACCGTCTTCCCGCCAAACGGACGGACGCGCCATAATCGAAATCGACACTTCCGCCCGTTTCAAAAAAGGAACGCATTGTCGGTTTTTTTTTATTATCCGTTGGCAAAGATATTACGTTTGTCTGCCTTGTTGCATCCTCGTTTTGAATGGGCCCTTTATTTTATTAATGGGGCACCAATTATGTAATTGTTTGGGTGTTGTTATCTCCGAAACTGGTGGACCGATTTGGATGGTTTTATTGGTTATTTATTTGGTGTTAGGTTGGCGTGTGATAAGTGTGTTTTAAACGGTAAAACGAATCATTCTTCCTGTAGGGTAATAATTAATCTATCAATAAAATAATTCCGTGACATATTAACCGACTTAAGATCAACTAGCTGTCTATTACGACTTCGTCTGCGTGTATTTTTTTTATTTTATACAATGTCAGGTTGACAAGTAGCCTTGTCTTACTCCAGGGTGGGCACTGGAGGAGGATAAGGCTACTGGTCAACCCTGTTGTTTATGTTATTTGAACCCTGGCCCCCAGGCCAGGGTTCAAATTCCCAATGGGATCGAAATCGCCTACAATAACTTCATACATAATTATTATTTAAACGTACAATTGGTCAAATTCACCAAATAATAGCCGATCCCAGGCGGATATAGGACAAAAATCGGGAAATAACCCACAATAGGCTGAATTATAACAAAACCTATTCAAGATGGCGGATATGGCGGGCATTTTGCTACCGGAAACGGATGTGGCGAACGCTAATAGTAGTAATGGCGACATTTTTGTGTGTTACATAATTAGGAGGATGCGGGTATTGTAACATTATGAATTAAATAAATAAAAGGACGGATGGATCGAATTGTGATTTGTGAGTTAAGCTGCGGTCGGTACGGTTAAATGTTGGATGGGTGACCGTTTAAAATTAATTATAGACTAACTACCTCGTTGGTCTATAGAGGTCGGAATGGCGACTGTTGAGAATTCGGTCTTGGGATCGATCCCCGGTTCGGGCAATGTTCCGTTGCGAATTTCTCAGTAGCAGCCCGGAATTTGGATTTGTATCAAGGCAGGGCTCATCGCACCTCCTCACACGAGACTTAAACATAACTTGTGAAATGTAGACGTAGCATTTTCTTCGTCGTATCGACGGCACGACATCGACAGTGTGTCGGCCCAGACCTTCGCCATTTCCACATCTTCGGTGGCAGTGCAAAGGTCGCTATAAACTAAACCATCTGCTTCTTTTATTTCCAGATCTTCATCTCCAACAATGCCTACTCAAGCTCGGTGCGACAGAGTTCCTCCCCCTCACGCCAAATGGGATGCCTTAGACCTCAGGGTACTGCAAGAAGATGACCTCCCTCTTGGTAAGTAACTTCGCCTAAACTTTTTATTAAAATTGGCAATGAAGCCGACAAACCTTTTAGATTGTAAGTGATAATACCCGCCTATTGACATCTTACCATAGACATCGTAGATGCGTCGCCATACCAGAGACTAAGCTGAAATGTGTCATGTGCCTGTACAGTTCGTTTATTATAACTTGACCCGTGATATACAATGCGTTCATTATAACTTGACCCGTGATATATAATGCGTTCATTATAACTTGACCCGTGATATACAATGTGTTCATTATAATTTAACCCGTGATATACAGTGCGTTCATTATAATTTGACCCGTGATATACAATGCGTTCATTATAACTTGACCCGTGATAGACAATGTGTTCATTATAATTTGACCCGTGATATACAGTGCGTTCATTATAATTTAACCCGTGATATACAGTGCGTTCATTATAATTTGACCCGTGATATACAATGCGTTCATTATAATTTGACCCGTGATATACAGTGCGTTCATTATAATTTGACCCGTGTCCAATCAATGCGTTCATTATAATTTGACCCGTGTCCAATCAATCGCGTCACGGGGCAAGTTATAATGAACGTTCTAATCACACCGGCACCCATACATACCCTTCAAACCACAGCAAGGCTCCCGTAGACAGGCGTGATGCGATGGTGGTTTCGGGATGTGTGCTATTTAAAAAAAATTCACAGCTTCTCCAATAGCAGCTGTCTAAATGATTGTCACTTCAGCCTGTTTATTCTGTGACTCATGTCCACTATTTTGCACTCTATATGTAAAATACTGGTATTCAGCTGCATCCGGTTAGACTGGAAGCCGACACCAACAAAGTTAGAAAAAGGCTAGGCAGATGATGATGATGCCGACTACTTGGATCCCTGAGAGAAACTCCAAATAGTCCACTCAATTGCTCGCTGAGCGAATATGACTAAATCTCCTTATTTTAACACATTCTTTGTCTTTCTTTCCACAGACCCTCGGTCCTGGGGTCGCGCTGAGGTCGGCACCTGGGTGGCTCGACGTGGAGGTCTACCCGAAAGGTTCCCGATGAACGGAAAGGCGCTGTGTCTCATGTCCAAAGACATGTTCGCTTCCAGAGTGCCTCATAGTGGTCATGCTTTACATCAGGTTGGTAGAATGGTTTTTAAAAGCTTTAAGCTTGCTCTGTGCGAACCTATGTGTTTCCGGTTACTCCAATTGTCATCCATTTTTCAAGCACTTCCTGGCATCCGATTGAGTTGAAACTTGGCATACTTACATAACAACCGAGACATTTTGACAAAATGATACCATGGAGCTGGTCTGATGATGGAGCCGGAAGTTGGACATAGGAACTCCACAATCAAACAAGATAGGATCATCGTTTTTGGACTCATTAGCTATGTATTAAAAAGTGCTTTGACACTAGGTGCTGTTCAGGGTTTGATGATGGAGCCGGAAGGTGGCCCTGGGAAAACCTTTTGTAGTTCATTAAAATCTTGTTTTTAAAAAGATTTTTGCTTATATTTTATTATATATTACGTTGACGAACATCACGCTTGTTATCCACAAGGGGTAGGCAGAGATGTATGGTGCAGTCGACCTCTTCGTTGCCTTATTTACTCACTAGCTTTTGCCCCCTGCTTCGCCCGCGTGAAGGTCATAAATTATCCCACGAGAACCTACTACTGGGATAAAAAGCCTATGTCCTAATCCAGGTCATGGTCTACCCCTTTTTTTTTTTTTTTTTGGTGGGAAATCATCATATGACTTCTCCCGCTCTGGGTGAAGCGGAAGGGCGTGTCAGACTCTTACTGACTAAAACCCACCCGTGTTTCTTCAGTTGCCTGTTGCCAGGGTCCCGGTATCCCTTTCGGACTATTCCGCAACCCTGGCAGGCATCGGTCCTAACGGACCCCGTCAGGTGTGCTGACATCTCTTTGAGGCGCGCGTGGAACACGACGCGCCATCGACCCGGGCCTGGTCCTTATCGGACCGTCCGCAAGCCCGCGCCTATGGTGGCCGGGAATCCACCTGGGATTCCTGACGCCCAGGGTGTCTCCAGCGGCGGCGGTTAAGGGCGTGAGGGCGCAAGCTTTGCCTCTCCCTCACGCGTTCCGCCTCCTCCTTCGCGAGCATCACTGCTTCGCAGAAGGAGGTGACCGCCTCCCATGCCCTCTCGCTCCGTACCATGGCCTGGACCAGGGCCGGACGCGAGAGGTCAGTGCCGCGAATCGCCTCCACGAGGACACGGCGGTGCTCCGCCCAAGCTGGGCACACTTCCACCGTATGCTCCACCGTGTCCTCCGGACGATCCGCACAGTGGTGACACCCGGGCGTTTCCTCCCGCCTATGGTCTACCCCTGTGCCAAACTTCAAATTTGAAATTCGTTCAGCCGATTTAGCCTGGAAGCGTAACAATCAAACAAATGAGCTTGTTTGTTTGTGTGTGTATATTTCATAATCCCTAGATCTTCCACAAATTAAATATAAAACTAAAATAACTTTTCATTTGTTACAGGATTTCAGAAGAAGATTAGCAAAAGCTTTAGCGCTCCAAGAATTAATTGAAAAGATGTCTTCACACTGACTGCAAGACGGAATATAATCTTTTAGAGGCTCATTAAGATAACCGAAATGCTGATTAGTGCATAACCTCCACGCGTGGCGATACTGAAATGTACGTAATGTACGTGTGGCGTACCCCGGACAGTCCGTCTCGCTATCATCTTGCTGACCACGGCATGAGATGTTCTTCTATAGTTCGTGAGGACACGAGAGTTACCTCTACTACTTATCATCACCTGTCTGCCTTTTCCCGCGATGTTGTGCTCAGCTTCCAGTCTAACAGGATGCAGTATTTTACATGTAGCGACTGCCTATCTGACCTCCACAACCCAGCTAACGGGTAACACGATACCTCTTGGTAAGACTGGTTGTCAGACTTTTTGGCTTCTGACTACCCATAACGACTGTCAAAGATCTATGAATGACAGGCGGGACCAACGGTTTAACGTGCTTTCCGAGCCATGGAAGTGTCTCGGTTTGTAATGAATGGTCACCCATCCACGAACTGACCGCGGCAAGTGTAGCTTAACCTTCGATAGACCCGTGCGGCTAGCAAGCTACGAGCCACGAATACACGTCTTGGTAAGACTGGAATAGCCTTGACCCACTGCGGAGTGACATCTTAAATTCTTTAACAGTTTGCAAAAACACGTTTAAAGTTTTGCAACATTCACGATGTCATCTGATAGAGCGTCACGATTTGGCAGACAACACAAGGTAACATTACAAAATACAAAAAGTGTTTGGGAAAAATTGCGCAACAAAAGTTGCTGTGTTTGTTACTCTTAGCTCATTCTCTCACAGCTAAATAGTTTCTTGTAATGAAAAACATTAATTAATGCTCTGGCCATATTGAGGCGGATCCTGCGCTGGGTCATCTTCATTTTCCCAACTATGTCGGGGTCTACGTCCAGTCTAACCGGATACAGCTGAATACCAGTATTTGTTATATGGAATGACTGCATATTTTATCTCGCTGCGGGATGTGGGACGAAATTCGCTCACGCCAATTGTGAACTAACTTGTAATAATCCTTTCACAGTTATTTAACCCGGGATTTTGCATTACTGTCAAAATAATAGTGATCTTTATTGTCGTTACAATAAGGTCGCTGTTGGGTTGCCGCTGTCAGACGTTAAATATTTGTGAAAGAAGTGTATGGAGGTATTCAAACTGTAGCGAATATTATTCTTAATCATTTTAAAATATTCGAAACGCGTATTCGCGTCCCGCAGCCCGTGCGGGATTCGCCTTAGTATAGCCAGAGCTTACAAGAAAATGTCGGGTAAAAAACTGAATAAGAATAATTGACCTTTTTTTATATAACATCACGGCTGTATTCCCCGCAGGGTTAGGCAGAGGTGTGTTATAGTGCACCCACATTTCGCCAGTCTATCGTCAAAATCGTCAGTAATTATTTAGATATGCAATAATTATCTCATCAGTACAGCTTTGGTTTCTTAAGAAAGCGGTAAACGGTCACACAATAATGGCTGTCCAAATACAGAGCGTTTTCTGAAACCTTAATGTCAATTATAGAGCGTTTTCTGACACCTTAATGTCAAATACAGGTGAAAATGACAGATTTTCATAACGGCCGATATAATAATTACTTATGACAGAACCGCTTTCCAAGGAAACTAAAGCCTATTGCCTATTTTAATAATCCTATTTTATAATAATTGTTAATACTATAACATTTGCACTTAATGTTCCTATAAGATAGTTCATTTTTGTATATTTTTTTAGTCAATTTACTTAAAAGTTGGTGATACACTTGGAATTCTGCTTACTTCGTGGACTTTAGGCACCTGTCCCACCGCTGACGATTAGCGAGCAGCGAGTAGAGCTAACAACTAACGAACTAACTAACTAAAACGAGTTGGCGAGCAACGATCATCTACTACTGTGCGAGCGTCGCTGAGCGAGTAATCTCTTTGATAGATCTTGTCGCTGCGACAAATAAGTACTCGCCTGCCTTGTTAACAGTCAATGATCGACGACGACGACGATGACGATCTTCATGCTACTATTATTTCGTTTAATGAGTAAACAGAATTTTAAGTGTGTTATCATGATACTACATGTTGATAAATACGGTTACATACATCTTAAAACCATTTTTCTAATTCAAACCTGTCTATAAATAAAGCAGCGGTTTCCTAGAACAGCGGCGACCGCATGAAAATCTGTCATTTTCACCAGTATTTTTGACATTTAGCTGTCAAAAAACGCTTTGTATTTGGACAGCCGTTTGTGTCACCGTTCCCCGAAACTAAAGCTTAACCGAATTTTACGGTCGTTTTTTTCGAATGTGTGTAACCGAAAATAATGTTAAATAATCAGTATTAATAAACCAATTGTTATTTAATAAATAGTTAATAATTATTATTTGTGTTTGTATATTAGCATTGTACTTCTAGTCAAGGATGTAAATATAATAATTATGGAAATTATAACAAGAGATTTTCATTTGACATAACATTACGCCTGGACCTATAACTACGACAGTTACCTGCAGCGGTGTAAGTATAAACTACAGCCACATTTCGCGCAACTTTAAGGTTAGGATTGTAGAATCCTGTTTGTCCCGTATCCCGCGAAATTAATTTTACCATAGCAAATATGTATTTACAGAATTATAATATATTATGCTGTTCCTAACTATACTAGCTGGTATCTCCTAACCCAGATCATGATCTACCCATGTGCCAAATTTCATCCAAATCCGTTCAGCCGTTTTAGCGTGAAGTTTAACAAGCAAACAAACAAACTCGCTTTTGCATTTATAATATTATACTAGCTTCAGCCTGCGGCTTCACCCGCAAGGTATGTCGATAAGAAGTAGCCTATGTCTTTCCCCAGGGTGCCATCTATCTCCTTGCCAAAATTCCTACAGCAAACCGCAGGGCGCAGCAAGTAATTAAATATAAGTTAGAATTGGTCTCAAATGCAAATTTCATGATTTCATGAAAAATCTATTCAATAGACTAATTATTATTATTGTAACGAGAGATGTATTAATGAATGATTATAATTCTGTAAGTAACATAGTTACGGTCTCGAATCTTTAGGTCAAGATACAACAGAGGTACGGTACTTAATTAATTTAATTGTCATTGCTCCATTTTTTATTCTTTTTACCTATTGTTGTACAGTAATCGTATTCTAGGTGCATCGTATTCACATTTATATAATTGATGTATACGAAATATTGTAAAACATTTTTTTAAAGAGTAACGTTGGAGTTTCTTGCCCATTCTTCTCCATAAGAAAACTACCTTTTGGAAGGGGCTACTAGAATCAGTTCTAATTCTTTGTTTTTGACGTTCAAAAGTGCCTTTATAGTGCCTATTTGAAATAAATTGTTTGACTTTGACTTTACGAAATTAAATGACAATTTTATTAAAGAAGGTAAGAGACCCCGCGCTGTCCTAACCGTGCGTTTGCATTGGCGAAACATTTTCGACAAAACGTGTTGAAATCTTTATCTTCTGTCAATTTCCATACAATTTTTGACAGGAACTAGAGATTTACGCATGTTTTGTTGTAATGTTTCGCCAGTGCAAATGCAAACGCACGGTAATTTACACATTTTGTCCTCCATTCTGTCGTACCAATGTCGGTGCCCATGGACCGCTAGTAAGAACTATCAACCTTTACAATTTGCTCAACAAAAACTTAAATTCAAAAATTCAAACCTCGACATATTTCATGACTCCATGGTTGGTATTCGGAAAAAAATGCTTGGCAATTTTCATATAACTTCATAAAATATTTTAAAGTTGAATAGGTATTTAAATTGTATGTATGTTATGTTCATCCCATTAATTCATCATCATAATGTTATATACACCTATAATTTGTGTATACATTATGATTACAGTAATACCTTTCCTAATGATAAGTATTATTTTTTAACCAATGTAGAATGTATATGCTGTTGGTGTTCTTTAATAAATAGAGAAAACATCAATAATTCCAGAAATATTTAATTCATTTAAAATTAGTACGTATTTGTTAAAATTTGGGCACAAGATCTTTGACGGCGTTAGTCACGGTGCTAGCAGCGCCATCTACAGCGTCTTGCAGTAACTTGGGACCAGATTCAGTCAGCTTTTTGACTATACCATCGAAATCTGTTTTAAATTCCTCAGCTACTTTATTTACGACTCCTTTAAACTCTTCTAGAGTTACGTTGTTTTGGTCAGTGACGTCACTAAAAAAGCCGCGAATATTATCTTCTTGTTCTTTTGACTGGTTTCCTGTTGCTGAAACAAAAGTAATAATCAAAATAAAAATATTATATTAAAAGTCGAAGTCAAATCATTTATTTCAAACAGGCACTTTTATGGCACTATTCAACGTCAAAATTGACGGAAAAATAGAACTGTTTCTAGAGGCACCTTTTAAAGGGTAGTTTCCTAAGGAGAAGAATGGGCCAGAAACTTCACCGTCACTCTTTTAAAATGTTTTATAATATTTTGTATAAGTATCACAATAATAATAAAAAATATAATTATGTGGTAATAGATCGACGAGAGCGCCGGGCGTGCAATGATTGTTGATATCGCTGTCCCTTATGACGAGAATCTCGTGAAAGCTGAGAAAGATAAAAAAATCAAGTATCTTGACTTAGCACACGAGGTTGTCGTTTATGTGGGACGTGGACTCTGCAATCATTGTACCGATAATCGTTACGGTCAATAGCTTAATAACGGAGAGCCTCGACCAATATTTCAGGAGGCTCTCATTGTGCGGCTGGGTCAAGGGCTTGAGTGAGTCAGAAAGCAGTACTCCTGGACACGGCACATAGTAAGGAGGTTCTGTCTCTAGAGCCCTGACCACCGGCAGCTTGGACCCTGATCCTGAAGCCAATGGCCTACTATTTAAAAAAATGTGAGTAACCAGCTAATTAAAAAGTATGTAACCAGCTAATTGCCCATTTCAAAACGTAGATCTCTATGGAGAAAAACAGGCAAGAAACTCAAAGGATCTTTTGTATACGTAGATATTACAAAATCCTGACTACAGTATTATTGTTGCTTTTATATGTGAGAACAATGTCAAACAAAAAATAATCAAAAACAATTCAAAATATAAGATTAGATTAAAAATAAGCACTGGCAATTAAGAGAAGATCAGTCTCAACTGACGGCGCCCGTTCACGAACGCCGTGGAGGATGGTGGATCAGCACCATTCAGCTCAACTATTTTGTAGGGAACCGAATGATCCAACACACGCGCCACCATCAGCGAGACATTTAAGTGAGCATGACATACTCTCATCTGCCATGCTCTTTCAAGTCAACATACAAGTCATGATACCATATTAAACGCCTCCATGGTACTCACATTTACAAAAAAACCTCGTGAAAGCTGAGAAAGAGAAACGAATAAAATATCTCGATTTAGCACACGAGGTTGTCAACATGTGATTCAGATTAAGATTAATTTATTTGCAAAAACATGCATAGATTTGAAACATGTATACATAGATACATGGTATTTTATTTTATTTTATTTTATTTTATATTTTTATTTTATTTTATTTTATTTTATTTTATTTTATTTTATTTTATTTTATTTTATTTTATTTTATTTTATTTTATTTTATTTTATTTTATTTTATTTTATTTTATTTTATTTTATTTTATTTTATTTTATTTTATTTTATTTTATTTTATTTTATTTTATTTTATTGGACATAAAACAGTTACATGTTAAAATTTTGGTAAACAACGAACTAGAGTGATAGAGGTAAACATGTAACCCACACCAATGTCCGCGGAATAAAATATTGTGGAGAAATAGAACAGAACCACGTATCTACTAGAGGCAAATCAGGATAGGAAGAAATAATGAATTATTGTGCAAGCAATTGAATAGCCATTCTTTTAAATTTTGTTTGAGATAGCGAGAATATATCAAGATCGAAAAAGTGTATGTTATATGTTGCTAAGAGAACTAAGTTTTGAACGGTAACATTTGTAGTGAATGGAACGCAAGAATTTTTTTTGGACCATTTCAAGCCTTTGCTTATATTTATCATATAGGGGACACCATATTGGGGCTGCGTATTCCGGTTGGGATCGTATTAAGATTGTATATAGGATTATGAGCGTATGCGGTCGTTTGAAATCAGTTGATGCTCGCATAACGAAACCGTACATTCTATAGGCTTTGTTAATAATGTTTTCAATGTGAAGGTCGAAATGCAATTTTGAGTCGAGTGTAACTCCTAAATCGCGACTGTGGTCAACTTTTTTAAGGGAAGTGCCATGTAAAGTGTAACAGTATTTGATTAGATTTTTTTTTTGTATCATGCTTATTAAAGCTGTACTCTGTTTTTTTTTTTTTGCCTCTACATGTTTCTCCATGACTGGGATACAAATTAAGTCGACAGGCTAAGTTTTCAAAATAAAAATTCAAAGAATATTATTGTATATAAATCAACAAGTTAACATCAAACCTTTCCAGTCCCACAATTACTACTGACACTAAATTATACCCATAGAATTTATTCTGTACTAAGACCATTAATATCTAAATTTAAATTATTATTTTTTGTCAATAATCATGCGATTCAAAATAAATAGAAGAGATTCAGTCAGTATCTTCAGAGCGATTTATCATTTAAAAATTCATTATAATTATAATAGGCTTTTTCTGTCAGTGTTTTTTTTAATGATTTCATATACTGGTCTGTGTTTAATTTCTTAACACAGTTAGGGATAATAAATAAATTATTGGCGCTCTGCATACAACGCTTTTATACAGTAGCACTGTGTTAGCTGGCTGAACACGACACATTTCACTATTATCCCGGTGATTATGTATTATAATGTCCGATGTTCGAGGAAACAAATTTATTGGGGTTAGTTCTGACAAATAGGGCTATTTCCAAAATATAAAGTGACGGAAGTGTGAGTATTTTATGCTTTGTAAAAAGTGGCTTACAGCTGCAGCAAAGTACGGACTTTGGATACCGAACAAGACACGTAGGCATCGCTTTTGCTATAATGCAAAAGCGATGCCTACGTGCCTTATTGTGCATCGCTTTTGCATTGTAAATGCCATATCTTTATTTGGTGAGTTGCTCCAAAAGATAAATCTGTCTTCAGATTCAACAAGTCCATAATAAGCTGAGAGTATTTTTTTTGGACGAATGTGAATAATGTGTATTAAAAATGAAATAAAGGAATGTAATTATAATTGTGAAGACGATACACCCAGACAATGATCTGTAAATAACACCATAATCGCTTGATTTTGAAGTAATTGGAGTAAATCATTAATGTAAAATAAAAAGAGTAATGGGTCCAATATCGAACCTTGCGGAACGCCCATTGCCATTTCATACCCCAATAAGTTTACGCCGTAAGCCGTAACTTGAACCTCTCTATCTTTCAGGTACGATCCTAGTGAACAGTATTCCTAATCCCATAGTGCTCTAGTTTCAGCAGAAGCGTCACATGGTTTACACAATCGAACGCCTCCGAGAGGTCACAAAAGATTCCGATGGCATTTTGTGTTTCTTCCCAGACATGAAAATTTATCTTTAATGGGGTGACACCGGCGTCAGTGGTACACACGGCTACATATCAAATTATACATTTCCAGTATAAGATGATCTCGCATTGTATAGCAGTTCGGTAAAATAAGAGGTCAGCTTATACTGGAAATTTATAGCTTGATATGTAGCCGTGTATATGTTATAGACCAAGTGATTATTAGGGCATTATAAAAAATGCCCGGGCAATTTGAAAAATGCCCAGTATGATAACAACTATTGAAATAATCAAATCGACCTGGCATTTTTTATTATGCTAGTCACCTATGGGGCAGCACAATTAAAACCAGGTTTTATTACTATTATTTTGATTTCAAACGTAGAATCAATATTTAAAATCATATAAAATATTTCCATTTATATGACACTCTGCTGACCTATGATAACTTTACTATAATTCAATACCTGTGTATTATTAGATTGCCCAAAGACCACACGGCAATATTTATAATGACGAGGCAATGTGATAAAGATGAAGTTCAAATTATAATTAATTATTTTGCCCTAAGTACCTTGTCATTATTCATAATGCGCGGGAATTATGAAGAATGCCCGTATTTATTACTTGGTTCATAACATATACAACGCCTTTTGGTGAAACCATACTTTTGTTCATGAAATTTTTATTAAAGTGATATATCATTTGATTGAGCATCAACTTTTCAAACACCTTACTTAGAGCTGGGAGAATTGACACATGCCTATATTTGTTGGGTTCTTTACTATCACCGGATTTTTACAATGGAACTACTTTACTGTGTTTCAAGAGAACCGGAAAGACTCCGTAGATTGTTATTATTTGGTCAATTATAAGTTTTTTTAAACACTTACCGCTTTATGAAGTCTCGACAAAAACAATCACATCAATCTCTTTGATTTCAATATTCTTCTCATTTAGAAAGAGTATTTTCTATTTATGTATATCGAGATGGTTTTTACCTGCATAATGTCATGCTTATACAACGTGCCGCTACAATGGTGACATTAATTTAACACACGGGTAGGGCTAGTGGCCAGTAATCATAACAATTATAATAAATGTTTTAATATTAATGTAATTTATAAGTATCTTTATGGAATAAAATAAAATAATTGGTCAATTGTTTTTTTTTTTTTTCACACAAACTAAATAATAAAACCATAACCAAAATTGAGATCACTCATGTAAAAGATTCACTCATGAAGCTACCTACCAGCTGGCTTACGTTCTATCGGTCCGATTCTTTGTCGGCATAATTTCTAAGAAATTGCACGGCTTTCCTTCTATTCGCCTACATATTAATGATAAGTGACCCCGGCAAATGACCTCTTCGCTACAGTTCTTTAAGTACAGGTTGCTTCAAGATAGTAATTTAGAAAAATTTAAATAAAGCAATAAATAAAAACGTTTAATCAAATTCGAATATTTTCTTATAATTAATACGCGAAATCGTATACGTGTGTTAAATTAATGTCACCATTAAAGCGGCACGCTGTATATTTCCCAAAGGACAAAGGAAGGGTGTATAGTAAGTACACCCACATTTCGCCAGTTATGTTTAAGTCTCATGTTAGGACACGAGCCTATTGCTATCAACTGTGCTGTCGAGAATTTCTCCAGACTGAGAAATTCCTCCAAAAATTAAATACCTAATACTGCTCGACCTGAAAAGCAAGCCCAGGACCTCATCCTCAGCAGTACCTACCTGGCCCTCGCGACCACTAGACCAACGAAGCAAGGAAAATATCAATAAAAGAAAATATCAATCATTCCAGAAATATTTTATTGCAGAAAAATGAGTAAGTATTTGTTATTTTTTCGGAATAAGATCCTTCATAGCACTAGTTAGGGTACTAGTGGCGCCACCTACAGCGTCTCGCAGCAATTTGGGTCCAGTTTCTGCCAGCTGTTTTGCTAAGCCATCGAAGTTCGTTTTAAACTCATCAGCCATTTTATTCAGAACTCCTTTAAACTCTTCTAAACTCACTTTGTTTTTGTCGACGACATCGCTAAAAAAGCTGCGGATCTTAGCTTCACGGTCCTTAACTGCGTCTGGTATTATTTTTGCTGCAACAAAAGTTCATAATCATCATCTGTTTAGCCTTTTCCCAACACGTCAGGGTCACCTTCCAGTCTAGCCAGAAACAGCACCCTAATTGCGTAGATTACCACACGATCAATATCACAATTTGTTTAATTTTGAAATTTCAGCAACACTCATTGCGTTACGTTATAGTTGTTGAGCAGACAAATTTTTCGAACTTATGAAACTATGGATATTAGCAATATCCTTCAAAATGATTCAGATTATGATTGATCGCGTGTTACTACGTAAGTAGGATGCAGTTACATTTTTTAAAAGTAGCGACTGCCTGTCTTATCTCCGCAACCCAGTTACTGTGTAACACGAAACCTCTAGACAAGAGTGATTGTTTACGCCAAAATTAATATTTATAAAAAAAAAATAACGACACAACCCTAATTAACGAAAATACTCTTTTTTTATCTATGCTAAATCAAAATCTACCTAGCCTTTTCCCAACTGTGTCGGGGTCTACTTCAAGTCTACCCGGATACAGCTGAATACCAGTATTTTACATGGAGCGACTGCATAACTGAGGTAAACATCAAACATAAAAAATAAATAAAAAAATACATACGATGAATGACAACTGTCGAAAGTTTTCCTTCACCGTTGTCACCGTTAACGTTAACGTCACTTACATCAGATGCAAAAATTTACGTTTCGTTAACCACGATTTTTTAACCGACTTCTTCAAAAAGGAGGAGGTTCTCAATTGGCCTGTATTTTTAACCCCCGACTGAAAAAGAGGGGTGTTATAAGTTTAACGTGTGTATCTGTGTGTCTGTGTATCTGTGTATCTGTGTGTCTGTCTGTTCCATCGTAGCTGCCAAACGGCTGAACCGATTTTGTTTTTTTTTGTTTTGTTTGAAAGGTGACTTGATCAAGAGTGTTCTTAGCTATGATTCAAGAAAATCGGTTCAGCCGTTTGAAGATTATCAGCTCTTTTCTAGTTGATGAATGGATGTGAGCATCTTTCGCAGGTCTAATCGATTGGAAATTTAGAATTCTGTTACTTCAATGATATTAGAAGAATATAGTAACCTTGAACTGATGGTGCAGCATCACCTGGATGCAGGATACCCAACTCCCTCACCAACTTACAGCAGAGGTATCGTGTTTGGGCTCATTGGAAAGGTCTCAAAAAATAGGTTACAGATGGATGGTGATCAGGGTCTGATGATAAGAGTAGGAAAGAGAAATGAGACTAAATTAGTAACTAGCTTCATTGTGGTAAAAGTACGTACAGCTACGCAGATTTCGGCGAGCCGCGTGTTGATCGTAGCGTTTCTACTAGTAATATAATATGAAATTTAAAAAACTGGAAAATAAAGTTAAATTTAAAATTTAAAAAACCCCCGACAAAAACAAAGCATTTAAAAAGTAAAAAAATAATATGTATTGGCCCTTTAAGTTTAATATAAAAGTTGTAGGTAATATTTTAAAATAGGAAATTAACAGCAGCTATCCTTTCTACAATAGCATATATTCATTATTCCTAGTGTATGTTGGCGTTTTCATTAGCCGTCCCCCCCGACGCGACGACGCTTGGATCAAAATATTACCTACAACTTTTATATTAAACTTAAAGGGCCAATTCATATTATTTTTTTACTTTTTAAATGCTTTGTTATTGTCAGGGGTTTTTTAAATTTTAAATTTAACTTTTTTTTTTTTTGTATGTAGGTTACGCGATTACTCCACCAAATATGAATCGATTTTGATGCTTCTATAATTTACGAACCGTTATTAGTTAAAATTAAAACTCATGTGTTTTTATTTCTTATCATTAAGGTAAAATTAACTTACGAATCTATTTAATTGCCAAGTTTGGCAATAAAAAAGCTACCATTGGTAAGCAAAACGATTCGTTTTAGTTTATAGGGACCGAGCATAAGTATATGTGGATGATGTTATATTATGTTCCTGTCACTGTTGTTTAAGTACATAGCAAGAAGTGGTACTTATTCGAATTTGAGTGGGGTAGCACAACTAATAAGTGAAACTGAAAAATAAAAAGTTTAAAAAAAAAAAAAGTCGGTGGCAAAAACCAAAAATATAAAACCAAAGACACCGACTTTGGTTTGAAATTAAAGTAATTTTGCAGTTTCTAGTGTATTTTTGGTAGGTATTTTTTTTTGTAAAAAAGGTTTTTATCCTCCTTGCTCGCTAACTGGTTCTTTGCTTGCTTCTCGTTAATCACTGGTGGTGGGACAGATGCCTTAACCTAACACGCTGTAAACCGCAGAGCACGGAGACGCTTCGGTGGCCGCTACTAAAGGCAGCGTTGCGGGTACCATTCCGTAGCCGACCGCAGGCGGCAGCAGGCGACGACGTGTCGCTGCGACACGACAGGTTTCTATGAATTTGTATGAAATACCTTCCGTAGCCAGCGACACGTCGCCGGTTAATTGCCTGCTACTGGTACCTGCGATCGACTACGGAATAGTACCTTTTAACACTTTCCATTAAAACCAAGCGTGTCACAGACACTGACTGGCTTTGAAGATGGTCCGTGACAGAAGTTGTGCACTTAAGGACTCAACCACCACACCTTTGGCGCCACGAATTGTATTAGTTTTACCATCTCTAGACCCTGCTGGCGCGGCGGCGCGCCAGACACAAACAAGCAGATGGTATCGATGGTGTGTCCTCTACATTATTAGAGGCATCGCAGCACAATCAGCCTATAATGTTCCCACTGCTGGGACACAGGCCTCCTCTCTGTGAGTGGGAGTGCAATCCGCCACGCAGGCCCAGTGCGGGTTGGTAGATGTCACATGTCTTCGAATTTTTGGTTCTAGCACAGTTTCCTCACAATGTTTTTCTTTACCGTGTTGAGAGCACTGGTGATGAAATAATTTACACAAAGTAAAGCGCCTGTCAGTGTTCGAACCTACAAATCGTAAGTCGTGGCCGTTACCACTGGGCCACCACTGCTCACCAGGCATCGCAGACGAAGCTGAAATGTCTCGTGTACCTGTAGCTAATATAATAGCTGCACCCATTGCTGGGACACGGCGCCTCTGTAAGATGGATGCGCCGAAATCCTCCACGCGGGCCCAGTGTGGGTTGGTGGATGTCATATGTTTCCGAATTTTTGGTTCTAGGTTTCGATGTTTTCCTCCACCGTTTGGAGAGCATTGGTAACGGAATAGGTATTTTATACAAAGCAAAGACAAACTCAAGTCTGGGTCGTTTCCACGGGGTCACTGCTGCAAAATCCTACAAAACCTTTGATTATAAATCAATAGGTACTTACATTCTTTCAACCACTTCACTAAACCGTCCACATTATTCTGTCCGCTTTTCTGCAGATTGGCGAAGGTGGCTTCCATGATTTTCTGCTATTTCTTCTTGCCTTTTTGTTTTTTACTACAAAATAATAATTGTAAAAAAAAACAAAATGACAATTTTTTGCTGACGCTTGGCATTCTCTTATGTCGAAATTGTTGTTACATCTATGGGACCATGGAATTGACAGTAGAACTAAAAAGTTGGAACATCTATGACGCCATGGATTTGACCTAAAAAGGCACGCATACCACCGTAAGATTGTGAGAACAGTGCTACAATATAAATATTGTGACCGTGCGGCGTGCACTACCTCGTATTCGATTCGTATTAAAACTGCTCAGACCAAATAAAAAACCCAGACAGATCGCTGAGAACTATACAGTAGAAGCATACCAAAACTACACCTTATTCTATTCTTTCACCTCCGCTCAGTGCTACGCACACATTTACAACCTTTTACAATCAAACTACACCCCACCAAGTGCACAAATGTTTACGAAACCGGCCTCACGTCACTGTTGACTGCGCTCTGTCTTGGTTTTTTATTTGGTCCGAGGGTCTGATAAACTGTAGAAAAATTGTGAACAGCGTGAAATGGGTTAGGTTAGGTTAGAACTGTCACCAACCGGCGAGCCGAGTGATTGCTGCTTCCAAGTTGCTCGAAGCGACGCCGACGTAGGCTACTATGTAATAGCACAAGGTGCTTTAAGTCACAAGCAAGTTTGATACCAGAATGTGGACACCATTAGCAGACTAAGGTGTGTGGAGGGGGACAAACTGCCCCTGGTCCGGTGGTCTAGTGTTCCCGATCCTGGAAGACGCGATTCTCTCGTTTACACTCGTAGCTTGACGTAATCGTGCCGCTATTATGTTGCACATAAAATGATAAAATATTTTTATAAGTAGCTGTTACATTAAATAAGTTCTCCTTATAAATTGCTACAACGGAATGCATGGCTGATGCTGATTTGTCAATGTCAACGATAGTTGTCACGTCAAATTGAAGTCATATTTTATTGTTAATTTTTTACATTTACTTAACAAGGAAAATTTGCTCACCTACGTCGAGCTAATTATGTTATTCAATAAAAACAGAATGACTGCCAATGATTTTATTAGTAAACTAATGACTACCTCAATAACATCAAGGCTTATCAGGATGGAGAAGATGAAGAGGAAGTGTGATTGTCGTAATGAGTGCGGGCGGTACTGCACCAACCATAGCCCAACCACGTAATGAGTGCGGGCGGTACTGCACCAACCATAGCCCAACCAAGTAAAGAGTGCGGGCGGTACTGCACCAACCATAGCCCAACCAAGTAAAGAGTGCGGGCGGTACTGCACCAACCATAGCCCAACCACGTAATCGGTACTGCACCAACCATAGCCCAACCAAGTAAAGAGTGCGGGCGGTACTGCACCAACCATAGCCCAACCAAGTGACTTTAAAGATAACCGAAGAATTATCCAGAGATTTAACGGCTGACAACTTTAAAAGGCTGTCAAATTTAAAATTGAAGTTTACCGTGCAATGGACATACAACTGCCCAACGATTGATGTTGGGTTCTTGTATATATTTCCACTGCACGGTAAACTTTAACTGCGCGATGCAGGATTTATGAGACGTCAGGATTTTCCGTCACAAGTTTAACATTTTGATCTATTGGCGCGCCTTGGGGTATGACTGAGTCGTATGCCGTGACGGCAAACGACATGGCGCTCTGTTATGCCGTCACACCCTCTCTCCGCCGCCAGCCGCTCGCACCTGCGTGTCCACGCATCGATTTTAACATTACGTGCTTCTGTATGTCACAGATTACTATAAACCGCTATATACATATACTATACATCGTTGCCTTAGTTCCATAGATACGCACAAAGCGCTAGTGTCGCAAAGCTGATAGTGTTTGCAGCAAAAAACGGATGTCATATCGATTTCATGCTGATAGTGATGTACAATGCTCGATTGTGAGAGTTGGTTTGATGAATTTACATACATTCATAAACTCACATCTTCTTTCCATGGGGGTAGGCAGAAACCGGAACGCCACCTGCTATGATCCTTACATATCTACTCCTTTTGATTAATTTAATGATTATTGTATTTTGGTAAATTATTTGTCCGGTCGTACGGTCCCGGGTCGCGGATCATATTTTGATCAACGCGTAACGTACAACTTGCCTATTGCAAATTTTACTTTCAAGAACTATGGCGCTTTTGCCTTAATATTTATAAACTAAGTTTTTTTTTTTTCATAGGTGCCTGCTTTTAATATGAATCTGACTAGAGGAATCAGGGAATACAAATAGTTTAGTTTACAAGTAGTAACACTAAACTTTGTGTTCGTACAACTTACAGTATTTAAAATAGCGCCAATTTATGACAGCCAAGAACACAAAACAGTTTTTATTCTAATGCTGAACTCCTTGTCGAAAATGTCGACCAATCAAATCGGAGTTTGTATCGAGTATATTTACGCAAGGAGGTTGTATAGAGATGGAGGTCGAATCTATTGGTGTATTCTAAAATTAAACAACAAAACAGTGATTAAAAGTGTTTTTTATTCACTGTTTCAGTGAATAAAATAAGCTTATGGGCTGGTGCCCGTCATTATCAGAATCGGCCATGTCTTCAATAAGTGGTAATGTGGGTAGGAACCAACAAAGAATCACTTGAGTCACAATCAAAGTTGTTTAATCGCACAAAATATGTTCCTTACAGAATTTCACTAAAATCTATTCACTAATAATTAGGAAATCACTAAATCAATCAGTTTTAATTATTGTTTAAACAAAAAAGGGATAAGATTACGCGGAACAAAAGCGATTCGTCGGATACGTGGTGCGCTTGCGTTGACGTCGGTAAAAACTGACGTTCAATATGGCCGCGCTGACCATCGCTTCGACGCTCCGCCAGACTGACAGTTGTCAAATCTCGTTCCGACGTATCTCAACAGATGGCGCTAGCAATGCGCCGTCACGGCCGGACTGACTTTCGACCGTCCTCGGGCGGATCAGATTGCAGTCCTGTAACAATCACACAATCAATCGAACGAGTGTCAGTAAATCTACCCGCTCGCCCAACCTGACAAACTATGACTGCTAAACATAACATTACTTTCATACTGACTGTAACTGTCTCAGAATAAAAGAAAGCGTGTGTCCCTTCGACCATTTATAGACCGGACGGCACCTTTCTCTAAACAGTTAACACGCAATGCACTTAAAACTCGATCAGCATGTCCTATCAACCAACCCTCAGGTCTGGCCCGGACGATACCGTCGTGTTGCGATCAACTTTCCACACAATATTAACCTGGACTGGACGGGTGTGTCCTTTCGACCAGCCACTCGTGCATGGCCCGGACGACACTGTCCCTTCGACCAGTGAACACTTAAGGTTGGACCGGATGAATGTGTCCCCTCGACCAGCCGCTATCAGCTGCATGGCCCGGACGACATTATCCCTTCGACCACCTTCACGTTATTCGATAACTGCTCCCAACGTCCCAACATAGTCAACATAGCAAATAATGATTAGAGATTACACATACCTATAAGTTATGGACTGTCTTGCTCTGCGTGAAATTGGACTTCATGCTCAATGATTTCATGATCTGAGATGTTACTAAGGGTATCAGACTCTGCTGTAAGTGTGTCTGATCCTGCGGAAAGGGTATCGGAGCTTGCTGTTAATGTTTCAGAACTACTTAGTCTGTCGAGGTGACCGTTATTGAGTTCAACGTTTTCCGGCGCCGTCATGGCCTCCTCCTCAATCATCAAACTAGTAGATATTTCAACTAACCCGTCATGGCCCCGAGGTACTGCACGCAAGTTCTCATGCGCGTATTTAAAAGTACGATGTGAACCAATTATGCTTTTTAACTCGTAACGGTCATTGTCTAATACTGCGGTTATTACATAAGGACCCCTAAACTTCCTATCTAATTTGGTTTGGTTTCGTTCGCTACTTTTGATAAATACGAAATCGCCTTTAGAAAACGGCTTGATGGTGGCTCGACCTTGGTTAAATCGTATAGTATCGGATGCGGCTGCCCTTTGTATGTTATTAGACGCATCTTGCCTAGCTGAGTCAAGGTCGATTCGTTGTTCTTGTTCTGGATCTGGACTGGAAGACCTAATTTTCGACATACCTAGCGATTGGGAACGGATACCGAACATGAGTTCTGTTGGCGTAAATTTGGTGACTGTAGACTTAGTACTATTAAGCGCTAACTGAACATTTCCTAACTCGTCACGCCACGCTTTATTGGGATCGTTCTCGATAATCGTTAGCAAACTTTTCAAGGTGCGCATCACGCGTTCTACTTGTCCGTTTGCCCTGCTGGACCCCGTTGCTATAAAATGCAGCTTAATATTATATTCTGAACAAAAGTGCTTAAAATCCTGGCTAATGTAACACCTGCCCTGATCGGCTATAATGCGCTTAGGTGCTCCAAAAAGGCAAACGGCATTTTTAAGGGCTTGGACTGCACTGGCTGCGTCCAATGAAGAGGTATGCTCTAATAACACGTATTTAGTGAACGCGTCAATAATTACCGAACAATATTCCTTACGGTCACTTTTTCCACTTAGTTTCCCGGTGAAGTCTATATGAATCGTGTGCCACGGTACCGCAACTTTTGGAATGGAATGTAGCTGCATAGGCTGAGCACCTGAGGGACCTTTTGATGCCTTGCAGACAATGCAAGAGTCAATAAATTTCCTAACGCACTTGGACATCTGAGGGAACCAGTACTGTTCATACAGTTTGTCCAGTGTTTTATCATTACCCAGATGTTGTAATTCATTATGAACGTGATTGATCAAGGTCCATACTAAGGAACGAGGGACAACTGGCAGCCATGAAATAATCTTGTTTCTTACAACCTTCCTATAAAGAATGCCATCCCTAACGTCATATGTCTGACCAACCGTTTCAGGAAAATCGTTATTATTGTGCTTGTTGATCAAGTCTTGGATCTCTGCATCACGTTTTTGTTCTACAGAAAGCCAACCCTGATGCAATTCTACAAAATGTATTGTCTTGGCTGTGGGTTTTGAAGAAACTTGCAATGTGGAAGCTAAGCTATTGGGGTCTGGCAAGGGATTTCTAGAGAGGTAATCCGCGTGTTCCATGCCACGACCTTCGCGATATACGATGTCGAAATCGTAGGCTTGTAAAAACGCCCACCAGCGATGAACACGTGGGGTTAGATCAGTTTTAGATTTCGATGCTTTCAGTGAGTTGCAGTCCGTGAAAACCTTGAAACGTCGGCCATATAAATAATGCCGAAAGTGTTCTACCGCTCGTACGACTGCCAGTGTTTCTAGTTCGTACGAATGGTAGCGGGACTCTACTTCAGATGTACGTCGGCTAAAGTATTCTATAACATGAGGCAGGTCTTTCTTTTTTTGCATTAGGATTGCCCCATAGCCTTCGGAGCTGGCGTCGCAATGCAACTCAACGGGTAAGTCCGGGTTAAAAATCATCAGAATTGGTTCGGAGGTAAGTATCTCTATAACGGTATTACGGATCTTTTCATGTTTCTCTTCCCATTTTACAGGACCTTTCAGTTTTGTTAAGGGATACAACGGGCCAACAATGTTTGTAAATCCAGGGATGAATTTTCGGAAATATGACGCAAGACCTAAAAATTTACGTACTTGCGTCGCAGTTTTAGGCTGAGGAGAGTCTATTAGAGCCTGTATCTTGCGCGAGTTTGGTCCCACCTCTCCGCACTGGAGAGAATAACCCAAGAAATCAATTTTCTTTTTCATAAACTTACATTTTTTAAGGTTTAATGAGAAACCAGCGGTAGAGAGAGCATTTAAGGTTTCATTTAGACGTTTAAGACCCTCGGTTATGTCATCAGAATAGCACAATACGTCGTCCATGTAAATCAAAGGCTTATCCTTCAGCTGATGGACAGCCCTTGTGATGCAGCGTTGATAAACTGAAGGGGCATTGCGTAACCCGAAGGGCATCGCGAGATATTCGTACTGCCCCTCGGGTGTGACAAACGCTGTCTTTTCTACTGAGTCATGGTGGATAACAATTTGATGAAATCCTGATGCCATATCTAAGGATGTGAAATAATGGGCACCACTGAGCTGATCTATTTGTTCCTCAATACGAGGGAGGGGGTAGTGTTCAGGTCGTGTATTTGAGTTAAGCTCCCGATAATCGACACACATTCTCTCGGTGTTATCTTTTTTCTTCACCAAGAGAATTGGACTGGCGAATGGTGATGAGCTTTCCCGAATTACACCCGCATCGAGGAGCTCTTGAACCTTTTCCCTAACAATTTGCTTTTCAATTGGTGCTAACCTATATGGGCGTCTTTGTACAGTTTTATGTGGGTCTACTAAAACAATTTCCAACTCTCCACTGTTCACGCGCCTATGGGGAACACCTTCTACGAAGCAGCTAGCATATTGGTTCAATAGTTTAATAAGGGCGTCTCTATCATCACCTGTCAAATCCGTATCTATCTGGGTAAAGTCTGGCTGGGTAGCAATCAACTCACAAACATTAGCTTGTTCCTCCAAGTGAAATGTTAAGTTATCATTATTAATTTTGACGCTCACACCTTTTTCTAAAATGTCCCTACCTATTATAACAGGGTCTATAAGACAAGAGTCTGGTACTACATGAAATGTCAAGATTTGTAAAATTTCTCCAAGATTTACCTCACTCACAATTTGTGACGTACATTTTATTTCATCGCCGCCAATGCCTGTAAGATACACGAGATTATTGTGCACAGTACCTGGGAACTTACTAGAAAAGCTTTCTTTTATCAAAGAGCAAGACGATCCGCTATCAAATAAAAAGGAGACTGGCTCACCAGATGACGTCCTCAAGGTACCCATCGACAACCGTTTCTCGCAGAGATTGACCTCTTTCCTTGCAGCAGCTCCACCACCTTTCCCCTTTTCTTGACAATTCGTTGCTATGTGTCCTGGATTACCGCAACTATAGCAGGTTACGGTCGAAGTCTTCTCGGGAGCACGTGCGGCAGTTGAGGGATCTTGCTGTTTAGTCTTCACAGAAGAATCTTCTCGTCGCTTTCTACAGTCGGCTTGCCGATGTCCAGGGATTCCACACCAATGACATTTACCGGGAAATCTTGCGTCCGCAATTCTAGGTCGCTTGAAATCAGGTTCTTGGATTTCAGTAACCTCCGATCTTCGCTTTAGTGAAATGCCACTTAAGATTCTAAATAGCTGAGCTTTGGTAGTGACAGCATGTGCATTTAACTCGCGGCGTATCAAACCATCCTTCTGACATAAGACCGATATGACAAATCCGGTTATAACATCTTCTGGCATTCGGGTCTTAGGTATAGATTCGATCATATTCCACAAGCGTAGGCCAGTTTCTGATGCGGTTTCCTTTGCTCCAATTTGAAACCTTAATACTTCATCAAAGTAGTCTTGAAATAATTTCGGTCTACAAAATCTGGCCAATAAACTTTGTTTTACAGCCTCCCATGTAAGCTCATTCAAATTTAACTTGGTCAAGCAAGAGGCTGCGCGGCCTTTTAGTGCACCAGTAAGAGCGAGAAGCAAGTCCACACCTTTTAGATGTCTACTCATGACTATAAGTTCTGTAATCTTGCACCAACCTTCTATATCCGCGTCGGCATCTTCTGGATTAAACTGTACGAGCTGCACTGCACTGGACTGGGCGCTAGCACTTGCCACTGGCGGTTGCGACGTTGCTAATATACGAGTAAGAAGGGTTTCCATATTACTCAACAACCGCAAGGCGCTATTTTCGTCAGGCGGTCGTTTTTCCTCGGTCGGTAGCACGTGGGATCCCACTTCTGATATGGGCTGGTGCCCGTCATTATCAGAATCGGCCATGTCTTCAATAAGTGGTAATGTGGGTAGGAACCAACAAAGAATCACTTGAGTCACAATCAAAGTTGTTTAATCGCACAAAATATGTTCCTTACAGAATTTCACTAAAATCTATTCACTAATAATTAGGAAATCACTAAATCAATCAGTTTTAATTATTGTTTAAACAAAAAAGGGATAAGATTACGCGGAACAAAAGCGATTCGTCGGATACGTGGTGCGCTTGCGTTGACGTCGGTAAAAACTGACGTTCAATATGGCCGCGCTGACCATCGCTTCGACGCTCCGCCAGACTGACAGTTGTCAAATCTCGTTCCGACGTATCTCAACAGATGGCGCTAGCAATGCGCCGTCAAGCTTTTTAGAGGGGGAATGGTATAATAGTATAATAAGCAATTAGTGAATAAAGGATGGATTTGAAGCGAGGGCCATAGATGAATCTTGAGCAGTGAAGGATTCTAACGACTGAATCACGACCGTAGGGAGTGATTCATGATGATTGAATCACGAGCATAGCGAGTGATTTACAAGTGTTAGAATCCTGAGTGATTCATGGCATGGTGGGAAGAGGTAAAGGCTGGTGATGACTATTAACCTTTTTTTACAGTAAAAGAAGGCCAGACAAAGGAACAGGAAGAAACAATTCGCAGCTTTTTTAACGATGTTGTTAACAAAAACAAAGTAGACATAGAGGAGTTTAAAAATATCGTGAATAAAACAGCTGATGAATTTACTACGACTTTCGAACTGATAGCAAAACAGTTGGCTTTAACTGCTCCCATGTTGCTGCAGGAGGTTATAGATGGCGCCACTAGTACCCTAACTAGAGTTGTGGAAGATCTTGTTCCAAAAAAATAACAAAATATCTTATTATGTAATTTTCTTTAACACAATATATACAATATATTTCTGGAATATTATTGTTATTATTTTATTCTTATTTTCCTGTCCTCGTTGATTTACTGGTGGCAAGCACTTTGTGGTATTAAGGGCGGCAGAAGTGATCCACCCGGGCCCCAGGTCCTGGGGCCCCCAAACTTTGAGGTAAAAAGTTTTAATCAAATTCCAAACAAGGGCAAAATATGTTTAATAAGAAGCAGTTGGAGGGCCCTTACATACTCTATGCATAACATAAATGTAGGGTGCTAACATAACATGTTCGAGCTCGCTTCGTTCGCTCTTGTGTACGCACGGCTTAACATAAAGCTATACATTTCCAGTATAAGATGATCTCGCATTGTATAGGATTTCCGTACATACGTAGCTATGTGTACCTAAATATCTACATATCTTTGAAATTATGCTTTGAGTTTGAAGGCTGCCGTTTGCTGCCATTGAAAAGTCTCAAAATCACAGAATTCACAGTCGTAGCAGTGGTCTTTATTTTCGTTGTCCAAATACCCTCTGCCCTATGAGAGTGCGTTTCATCGTATAGGGCCTATGCCGTAATGTAGGAACTTTAACAACGGACCTATTAAGTAGCGCCGTAACGTACAAAAATGTTCTTCCTACAATAGTGGAGCCTTTACGGCATGGGAACTATTTGATGAAACGCACTATACAGCATATGATACACATAAGATAGTTCTGTCTCAGGTAGTGCACATGTTCAGAGGTCAGGAATTCGTTAGTGCGGGATTGGTGTCAAAACACGTCCACTGCTGGACATAGGCCTCGCCCAAGCGTCGCCTTATCCGCCGGTCCTGTGTTACTCGCATCCAGTAGACTTAGGCGCCTGAATGACAATGACAGGGGTTGGTGAACATTCGTGAAATTGTCACAGAAATTGTATTGACCAAACAAGATGGCGGCGCGTGTTAGTTCAGATTTCGGCCACGCGCCGGAATAACCTTGTAGCGTTGTACCTACTTTGTTTCTCTAATGTGTTTTAGACCGAATGACATAATTTGTTGGTGATTTGATGGATGTCAACTTCATGTCAGCTGTGGATAATCTGAAAGCAAAAATTGTTATGTAACAAATTTTTTTAAAGAAAAAGAACAAAAATCTAAAAATATGGCAAACATGGAAGCAGTATTTAGAGATCTTGAAAAGGCTGGAAAGACTGATGTCGAAAATTTAATACAATGGATGAAAGCTTGTAAATATAACACCATTTATATGCTACTCCCCCTCACAGAGAGGAGGCCTGTGTCTCAGTCCCAGCAGTGGGAACATGATTATGATGAATACTAGGGTGCACATCTTGTGTACTATATCTACCGGGTCGATGGCTAGTCTTCGCTGAAATTGGCCACTATGGCCGAAATTCAGGAGCACTCTTAGGGAGCACTATTATTAATTACAAGCTATACAACCCGTGCGCATTAACATGGCACCTGGCTCAATGACGTTTGGAGCTCCCCTCACTTCCCCGCACGGCGACGGCGGCGTGCCGCACGGGTAGCGGGGGGAGTATTGAGTTCCGAGGCAGGTGCCATGTTAATGCGCACGGGTTGTACCTTTAGTTACCGTACCAGTTATTACGGGTACTCAGAAGACTACGGACTAGCCGTAATAACTGGTAATACTCGGACTTCTGACAGATGTCCGAAATTCTGACAGCCAGTCTTACCAGGGTGTGTCATCCACTAGGTTTGTGTTTTGGAGGCCTGATAGGCAGTTGCTCCATGTAAAATACTTGTCTTCAGCTGCATCCGGTTATACTGGACCCTAATATAGCTTGGAAACTTGGTACTGGTAAAGGGCGCAGCGTAGCTTCCATAATGTGGACAGGCGACTTGGTGAAGGTCACGGGAATCCGCGGGATGAGGGAAGCACAGGGCCGGTTGTGCCTTAGGGTGTGCAGCACTTACAACTTAAATTTTCGTTCAGCAGTAGACTTCTTTTAACTAGGATGACGATGATGATGTCATTAATAATTCCGCAAGAGGTTCGAATTTTTTTGGAGTCGGTGATGCTGTTTACCTGCCCATCTGATCACGCTCAGAGACGTTCATTAGATCCTCAAACGTGCAGGTGTATGGACACTTGGGACCTTCCCCAGCAAGTGGGTCATTTTCTCGACAGCACCACACTCGCATTAGGTGTTGGACGGTCTGTTATCCCCCATTTTGCCAAGGAGTATTTGGAGCGGCCTACCTTGGTGTGCTTTCCGTATAGGCCGCTGCAATTCAGGTCCAGGTATCCGATATTCCAGGGGTTTAAGTCTGGTGGTGGTGGGTGCTGTTCTTAACACAGCTCTTGCTTCTCACTTAATTGGTGGTTGATCTTGGATGTGGCCTGTGTTAGTCCGTGTATACCGAGGAAAACTCTTCCTGCTCTTTAGTCTACCCGACTGTTGTTTCTTACAGAGGGTCGGATGGTTTTATTTTATTATGACCCTGTTGTGTCCCACAGTCCCACTGCAGGGCAAAGCAAATGACATTTTTAAATTCATATTATGTACTTTCTGAGTTAATCTTGTACATTATTATTAAAGTAATATAATTATGTAAATAATATAAGTCTGAAATCACCCGTCTTAAGCAACCAAGGTTCCTTCTCTGTATGAGAAGAGCCGTTGCCCAGCAGTTGGACAGTAATAGGCTGGTAATACATATTATCTATAAAGTTAATGATAATGATCGTTGTTGTGAATTTAATTATCCTTCCTTAATATTATATTTAAGTTTTTTTTCGAATAACTGCAAATCCTACATACATCGATATCTATACGGCGCATCGTACATCACTATCAGCATGAAATCCGTCCGCAGACGACAACCGTTTTTTGCAGCAAACACAGGGTACCAGCTTTTTGCGGGAAAGTCCAAAAGGGAAACGTCCCGGTTTCCCTTTTGGACTTTCCCGCAAAAAGCTTATGACAACCACAGGCACAAGCTTATGACAACCTTATGACAATAACAGGCAACTGAAGGAACACGGTGTGGGTTATAGTTGGTAAAAGTCTGACACGACCTCCCGCTACGGCCAGAGCGGGAGAATTCATTTGATGAATTCCCAAACTCATGGTACCAGCTTTGCGACACTAGCGCTTTGTGCGTTGCTATGGAACTAAGGCAACGATTAAACAGCTGTCCTATCTGTAAGAAAGGTGATCGGTGAAGGAAAACATTTTGAGGAAATCGGCATGTCGTGGAACCAAAAATTCGTAGACATGTGATAATAGGTATAGGTAGGTATTTACCAACCGGCACTGGGCCCGCGTGGTAGATTACAGCACTAGATTACCCACGGAGGCCTGTGTCCCAGCAGTGGGAACATTAAAGGCTGATTATGGTCCTATCTGTAGAATTTAAAAGTAAAAAAGAAAGTACCTATTGAAGTAGTTTTGTTTAAAATTTTATACATAATTTTCTTTTACCTAAATGCAATGAATATGTAAATAAATGACTAATTTTAAATCAAATGTATTTTGTATAATAATGACTAGAAATGGTTTTTATTTTAGTGGCATGCCTTTTGCGTATCTTTCCTGTTGACAGCGATGCGGACGAATTTTTTGATGCCCTATGATTCTTCCCCTCCTTTTTAATATACTTGTACAGTCTTTGACATAGCTCGGGACCACGGTCGGCCGGCTGAATGTTATAGTAGATACTGATGACCTGCAAATTGCAAAAAAAAACATAAGATCCGGGCTACCTTAGCACATCCGTTCGTTTAAGCTATGGTTTTTCAGAATAGCAGTGGCCGCCACAAAGATATATCGGCCGCAGTGACGGCTGTCATGACAATGATGCCAGTGGGGTTTGACTTGACGGTTTCAAACAATGCTCTCTCACTCCACCGCAGTCTTGGGAAACCCTAGGTGGTGAGGTGGAGGAGCATTCATATTTTCACCTCTTCAATCAAATTTTCAACACCTTTTCAGCTAAGTTAATCGAAACTGCAAATGATCCGAATGTACGCAAGCTCTTCAAAGAAGCCGCTGACCAAAAGCGTGTAGAGCTGGTCCAGTTCAAAGAAATCGTCGCTCAATTAGCTAAAGAACAGTCGAAAACTGTCGAACAGCTGTCGAAGCAACTCGCTGCTGAGGGACCGAAGATTGTCGATGCAGCCATAATAGGGCTTCAAGCGTTTAAAGAGGCTTTGAAGAAGTAACAGCAATAAATTCATTGTTGCACTAAAGTGTTGTTTTTGTCAATTTTGTTTAGAGTAAAAAAAGTTTAAACTTTGTTAAACGTTTCATACGAATGTGGACCTTATTCTTTCGCGTTGAATGTTTATGTTCGTCGAAGTGGTAGTGAGCAAGCGTCGCACACGGTGCTCCGAAGTTTATAGATGCAGCCATAATAGGGCTTCAGGCTTTTAAAGAGGCTTTGAAGGCCGGGAGGGCTTAATGGCTTTTGAATTATTTGAATTAAATCCTTTGTTGAACTGAACCGTTGTTTTGCTTAGACACAGCTACACTGTTGCGATGCTTAGGGCAGGCCTATGTCCAGCTGTGGATTTCTGCTATAATTTGAAGGAATTGTGTATCTTGGGTTTTTTATTTACATCATGTTGTGGTCGACTTTCAGTCTAACCGAATCCAGCTGGATACCATTGTTTTCCATGGAGCGACTGCCTATCTGACTTCCACAACCCAGCTCCTGGTTTTTTTTTTAATATTGTTCTCTTACACACGAGCGGCACTTTGCCAACGGCAGAGGCAACAGCAGCCTCGACGCGTGCGCCGCTGGTGTAGGTATATATAGGTACAGGTATATGAGCACTAAACAATCTTCATCTCTTTAACCTCCTTTCCAGCTAAGCTAATTGAAAGTGGAAACGACCCGAAGGTTCGCAAGCTCTTCAAAGACGCCACCGACCAACAGCATGTAGAGCTTGCGAAGTTCAAAGAAGTCGTCGCCAAATTAGCTGAAGAACAGTCGAAGACTTTCGACCAGCTGTCGAAGCAACTCGCTGCTGAGGGGCCGAAGATTATCGATGCAGCCATAGTAGGGCTCCAGGCTTTCGCAGAGGCTCTGAAGGCCGGCAAGTAACAGCTTTTGAATTAAATTCTTTGTTGAACTAAAGTGTTGTTTTTGTCAATTTTGTCCGAGTACCTACCAATCATATAATTATGATTGCATTTTAACGCAATTTGAATTGACATTGTTTTACAGGGTGTTAGCGTAAACACCGTTATCCTTGAAACCAGTGGTTTAGTTTCGTTTATAAATCGTAAAATCAATGGAAAATAACAACTTTTTTATTATTATTAATTTAAATTTTACCCTTTTACCTTATGGCGCTAGCAGCTGGCAACGAACTTGCGTCCGCGGCCGCGAGCGCGACCACTCCCTCAGTCGCTAGCGAGCACGGTGTCGGATAGAAACTTTTTAAAATCTTTTAATGACAATAACGTTTTTTTTTGTTGTTAGGTACTCGGTCATTTATTTTTATATTTAAGTCAAATAACCATGGTTTGAGTGACTACAACGGTATTTACCCTTACACCCTGTATATGTATCTACGTGTTTCATACGAATACGGACCCATATTTGTTTCGCACTTAATCTGGGGGCACTTAGTGCCCCCTCCAAGATGAGCCAAGCGAAGCGCAAGGAGTTACATTTATCTCCTTAAATTTCTCTTTGAACAAACTTGAGATATTATTATACGTAGGTAGATAATGGAAAAGGACAAAGCTACACTATTTCTGTCTCTGAGTGCGTGTCAGTTTTTTCAAGGTCATGAACATGTGTAGCGCTAGAAACTTTGGCATTCATAGCGTCTTCGTGGCGTATTTCCATTCTGTACAAGGCCAAAATCAAAATCAATATATTTTATTTCATTTAAACCTACATTCCGCATGGTCGGCTACGCTCGGAAATGCAGAGTAGCTCTGCTAGCAACCCTCCTCCATCCCAGAATGTCATGCATGCCCCTGTCGAAGCTCCACTGCGCGAAAACCAACATGATGAGGAGGAGGACGCCAGGGCTATATCTGCAGATAACTTATGCAATGTGGAATTAGGGAGCGCACTGGAGGATGCGATCCGTGAGTACCGGTTCACATCACCTGCCCTTAGACCGCGGCTACCACGTTTGCCCATGAATAAAAGAAACAGAGCGCTGGTGTGTGCTCTGGATGCACTGTTACCAAATTTTATTGAAGGCAGCGCAGACCTTTGCAATACACACTCAATCTAGTATTGCACGGCTGTTGCGGCATGTCGTATTGCTCGTGTCAAATTCCCAAACACTGACAGAGCTGTACGACCGAAACCTGCCGCACCTGCCTGGCAGTGCAGGATTGAGCGTCGTCATCGGGAAGCTCATCTGCTTCAGGGAGGGCAATACACGCCCAAGAGTGATGCGCTTTGTGAGGCGGGCCATCTCGGGAACTAGTATCAGCCCTCGAGAATATGTTTCGTGTGTCACAGAGCGCATCGACTTCCTGAAGCAGAAAGTTTATGCATTGGCAAACCGTATCCGTCGGTATAGGCGAAGAGTAGACCGGTACACTCAGAACCGTATGTTCCAGAGCGATAAAAGGTGGGTATACAGAGCATGGGAGTGACCCATTCCCACTCAAGGTTTGACTGACGCGCGCCTATCAGATAATGAGACCATGAGTGCTTTTGGCGAAGCATCTGGTCGGTGCCCGTCAGTCATACTGAAGGTGATTGGATGCGTGTTGTTGAGCGGGCGTGTGATTAAATACCGGACATGCAGGCCATTACCATCAGTCCCGTGGATGTGGCCCGTGCAGTCCGTCCATTGCCTAACTGGAAATCTCCAGGAGTCCTCCAGGACTGCACAATTTCTGGATTAAATGGCTACAAAGATCACACGCCTGCTTAGCTTCGCAATTCCAGTCATCTCTAGGGACTGGGTCGCTACCACTGTTCTTTACCACAGGAGTTACCCACCTGCTCCACAAATCGGGTAGTACTGCGGAACCTAAAAACTATAGACCAATTACATGTTTACCGACGACGGTCTATAAAGTTCTTACATCCATTCTTAGAGCAAAAATTGCACAACATATTTATAGCAACTCAATTATGTCTGTGTCTCAGAATGGATGCAAGAATGAGTCCCGCGGTACTAAGGAGCTGCTCCTTATAGACATGGCCATAAGCCAACAGGTGCGTAGATCCCGGAAGGATTTGTCGACATGCTGGATAGATTATAAGAAAGCCTATGATTCGGTGCCACATACATCGCTCATTAGGTTGCTGGAGTTGTACAAAATAGACGCAACTCTACGTACCTTTTTGATGTCGTGTATGGGGCAATGGAGAACAACCCTTCTCTATCCAGGATGCCGACAGATACGGGGGATCGATGAACCGATCAGGATTGAGCGGGGAATATTCCAGGGCGATAGTTTGAGTCCGCTTTGGTTTTGCTTAGCCTTGAATCCTCTAAGCACACTGCTGGAGGATTCAGGTCTAGGCTATCGGTTGAGAAGGGGCGGCCAGGTGATATCTCACCTCCTTTACATGGATGACCTGAAACTCTTCGCCCCCAACAATTTGCGACTGATGGAGCTACTGAAGGTAACAGAAACATTTAGTAGCGACATCAGGATGGAATTTGGTGTGGACAAATGTGCAGTCATGCATGTAAAGCGAGGGGGGATTATGGAATCCGTGGGAATCCAACTCTCGGAGTCCATACACCTTAGATCCCTCTCCTCAACCGAAACCTACAAGTATTTGGGTATGTCGGAAGCATTAATCATCAATGTTGCCGACATTAAACAATCGTTGAGGGAGCGCTTCTTTGGCCGCCTGAATAAAGTGTTAAATAGTCTTTTATCAGGCGTATCCAAGGTACGAGCCGTCAACGGTTGGGTCATGCCGGTTTTGATGTATTCTTTTGGCATACTCAAATGGACTCAGACGGAACTTGATGCCCTGGATAGGAAGGTCCGTACACTGCTGACGGCAAATGGGATGCATCACCCACGGTCATCAGTGATGAGACTGTACATCCCGCGGAAGTGTGGGGGTCGTGGTTTCTTAAATGCCAAGACCCTCCACAACCGCGAGATTTGCAGTCTCAGGGAATATTTCCTTCAAACTGACGTGGGGATGCACCGAGATGTGGTTGCAGTGGACAAGGGCCTTACCCCGCTCTCCTTGGCGAAAGAGAACTGGCGCAAACCTACAGTAAAACTTGATACTAACGACCGTAAGGAAGTGTGGCAAGGCAAAGAGCTACACGGACGCTTTTTCCGGGCTCTCCATGGGCCTGAAGTAGACTTTCTGGCGTCTGTATCCTGGCTACGCTTCGGCGACCTCTTCGGGGAAACCGAAGGTTTTGTCTGTGCGATTATGGATGAAGTCATCATGACGAATAATTACCGGAAATATATTGTCAAGGACGGTACGGTTGACATCTGTCGGGCATGCCACTGTCCCGGTGAATCAATCCGACATATTGTTTCCGGTTGTTCTCGTCTTGCTAACGGCGAGTACTTGCACAGACACAATCTAGTAGCTAGGATTATCCACCAGCAACTTGCCTTGCAGTACAACCTTGTGGAGTATGAAGTACCATACTACAGGTATGTGCCCGACCCAGTTCTCGAAAATGGTCACGCCACATTGTACTGGGATCGATCTATCATCACTGACAGGACTATCGTAGCCAATAAGCCTGATATTGTGGTGATAGATCGACGAGAGCGCCGTGCAATGATTGTTGATATCGCTGTCCCTCATGACGAGAATCTGTCAAGTATCTTGACTTAGCACACGAGGTTGTCGACATGTGGGACGTGGACTCTGCAATTATTGTACCGATAATCGTTACGGTCAATGGCTTAATAGCGAAGAGCCTCGACCAACATCTCAGGAGGCTCGCATTGCGCGGCTGGGTCATGGGCTTGATTCAGAAAGCAGTACTCCTAGACACCGCACGCATAGTGAGGAGGTTCCTCTCTCTAGAGCCCTAATTACCGGCAGCTTGGACCCTGATCCTGGTGCCGATGGGCTACTAGTTTTATATTTTTAAATGTTTTTTATTTTTTTAATGTTTTTTATAAAAATATTTAAAAATGTAAAAATTATGTATTGAAAAAGTTATAAATGAAAATAACACCACCGCCGTATCTCTACGTTGACATCGTGGTGGGGCTTGCGCGCTCCGAACTCTGGGTCTGAGCCGGCAGAGTTTACTTTGCCGGAACGGATCTAGAGTGAGGAGCCAGACCAAGAGAGATACAAAAACCCGCAGGGCAGCATGTGGCGAGCTGTTGGGCAGTTGCAAAATCAAAATCGAAATCAAAATATTTTATTTCACATAAATAGGTTTATGTGAAATAAAATATTTTGATTTCGATTTTGATTTTGCAACTGCCCATGGGCACTTATGAAACGTCAGAAGCTAGGTGCACGGTTCCAATTGGTCGTTTCCTATGGAGAAGAGCCGGCAAGAAACTCCACGGTTACTCTTTTAAAAATAATTGGCTTTTACAATATTTTCAAATTACAGTGTTAGTAGGCATGGGAGGATAATGTAGGCCTTTCAACAAGTAAGTACCAGGTACTTAACAAAATAGATGTTCAGTAAATCTACAGTCCAATAAGCCTACAAAGTTCTCACATTCACAAAATAGAAAATAATCTATATAAAAGACAAACAATAAAAATAAAAAAAAAACCTATTTCAGCCAAATGACGTGATTGCTATTACAACTGTAACAAATTGAATAATTATCATGTCCACAAAAGCCACTAGGAGTTGAAATTAAATTGGAGGTATCTATAATAATAGGAATAATGTCAAATACAATGATTATGTCAAGGATGAATGTAAAGAGAATAAACATGGTAATTTGGGAGCAGTTAATAGACTCTTACATAATTATGCCGTTTATAAGGTACCAGGGAAGCCACATGTGCAGAAGGAATTATTGCCAAACTTCCTTGTCAAACTCAAACTCAAACTCAAAGCATTTATTTCAATTAAACCATTTATAGGCACTTTTGAATTGTCAAGGAGTCAGTCAGTCAGAAATATGAAGCTAGTTGCCCATTCCAAAGCGTAGTAGGTACCTATGGAGAAGAACAGGCAAGAAACTCCACGGACACTCTTTTAAATCAAAATATTGTTACAATATAATGGTTCCATTATTCATGTTGAAATTATACATGTGAGAACAATGTAGAAAGCACGTTAAAAGCGTCCGCAATTACAAAATAAGCACAATTCAAAAATTAAAATAAGCCATGGCAGCTAAGAAATGACCAGTCACAACTGACGGCGCCCGTTCACGAACATGACGCATGGATCAGCACCATTCAGCTCAACCATTTTGAAGGGAGCTAAATGATCCAACACATACGCCACCATCAGCGAGACATTTGAGTGAGCATGACATTCCCAGCCGCCAGGGCACATTCAAGTCAATGAAAGACAAAATACCCGGTAAATGGTAGCTCTATAGTACATAGTACTCACACCTGTGCAATTATATAATACAAAGGAGAGATTGAGTTTATACAATGCAAAGATAGTCTTACAATCTTCAGCAGCTCCAACAGCATTTTCGAATGTTAATTAGTTAGTTGTGGTTGTGGAGCAGGACCAGCATTAAGCCAAGCATTTTTATCAGAGATGTAATCCATCAACTTATAATATGCCTGCCTACATAGTGTGCGTTTTATACAAGTTTTGAATTTCGTCTCATTCAGTTGAAGTATGTGGGGAGGGATTTTATTGTAACATTTTAAACAGTACCCCATGAAAGATGAGTCTACTTTAGCCAGTCTGAAACCTGGTTGAACTAATAAGTCCCTATTTCTAGTGCTATAATTATGTCTATCGCCTCTTTTACTAAAAAGATGTAAATTTTTTCTTACGTGCAAGATGTTTTCATATATATATTGACAAGGTACCGTCATGATGTTAATATCCTTAAACAGTTCCCTTAAAGAATCGCGCCTGCGTAGATTATAAATGGCTCTGATCGCTATTTTCTGCAGAATAAAGATAGACTCGATGTCTGCAGCTCGTCCCCATAGTAAAATACCGTAAGACATTATGCTATGAAAGTAACTAAAATAGACTAGCCTCGCGGTATCTACATCAGTAAATTGACGGATTTTTCTGACAGCATATGCTGCTGTACTCAGCCGTCCTGCAAGAGATGTTAAATGAGGACCCCATTGTAGCCTTGAGTCGAGCGTGATCCCCAGGAAAACAGTTTTATCGACGAATTCTAGTTTCTCTTGATTCAATATAATCTCACAATCCCTACTTTTGACATTTGGTAAAGAAAATTTTATGCACTTAGTCTTTTTTCCATTGAATACTAAATTATTAGCAGTGAACCAATTTTGGACCTGCAGTAGGGCGTTATTTACTTCGTCAAAATTTGTAGCACGTCTATCTACCTTAAAAATTAAGGAAGTATCGTCAGCAAATAACACCATGTGTGGCAGATTTTTTAATAAATGGAGTAGATCATTAATGTACACTAAAAAGAGGAAAGGACCCAAAATCGAGCCTTGTGGAACACCCATTTTTACTTTTAAACCTAGTGAGTTGATACCGTTTATTTGAACTTGCTGTTGTCTATCATTTAAATAAGATTTTACTAAACTGAGCGCAAGTTTACCTAGTCCGTAATGCTCAAGTTTCAAGAGTAAGGTTTCGTGATCGACGCAATCAAATGCCTTGGAGAGGTCACAAAAGATTCCTATGGCGTCTTGGGCTTCTTCCCACGCGTTAAAAATGTGTCGTAATAAGGTTACACCGGCGTCAGTCGTACAACGTCCTTTGGTGAAACCGTACTGTTGGTCGTGAAGGATTTTATTTGTGTTAAAATGATTGAGCATTTGATTCAGCATTACCTTTTCAAACACCTTGCTGAAAACCGGCAGCACGGATACGGGCCTATAATTATTGGATTCTTTACCGTCCCCGGATTTGAAAAGTGGTATTACCTTACTGTATTTCATTAAATCCGGGAAGACTCCTTGATCCACACACAAATTAAATATTAAGGCTAAGTAAGGCGCTATGGTCTCAATTATGGAGGTACAGACTTTAATGGACATTCACCAAAGATCCTCGGTCAATTTGATCTTGATTTGCTTAAAAGCTTTTATTACTGTAACGGGGTTAATATGCTTAAAGTTAAAATCAATCAGGCAGGCTGGAACGTTCGCCCTTACTAAATCAAAAGAGAGCGATGGCGAGGAGTTTAAGGTTTCAGTAGTTTTAAGTGGGATACTGGTAAAGAAATGTACAAATTCTTGAGCCACTTCTTTGCTATCGCAAATGAGACCACCACTTGACGTCTCCAGTGTGTAATCGGAATTATGCTTTTTGCTCCTATTCGTTTCATTATTGATAATTTTCCAAACCGTCTGTATTTTATTGTCCGCTGATTTAACTTTGTTGCTAATGTATAAGGCTTTAGCTGCCTTACAAGTGCTCTTAAAAGTTCTAGAATAAGTAGCAACATACTTATTAAAACTTTCCGTGTTAATATAAGGCTTAAGGCCATACAGTTCGAAAAGTCTTTCCCTACTTTTCCTGAGTCCTTTAGTTGCCCAATCACTAAATAAAAACTTAGGGCTGATAGTTTTAGTGATTTTCTTAAAAGTATTATTGAACTCGGTTTGGACTACCGAAAAGAATTCTTTATACAGAATATTGACATTGTTTATTGAAAGGTCCTGATTACTTAATTTACAAACTAAAGTGCTATTAAATTTATTTAAATTAACAGCGGTAACTGGTCTGAATTGTAACTGCACTTTTTTTATGGGTAAGTTGGATTCAAAAGTTACTGTTTGCCCACTGTGATCAGAAGGGAGATAATTAACGATGGCTTTATCTAAATAGTCGCAGGAACAAAACACATTATCAATACATGTAGCAGTAGTCGTAGTTATTCGGGTTGGCTCTACAAACACATTTGACAAGTTGAAGGATTTAAACAAATTTAATAATCTACTGGTATTAGAATTATTTTCTAAAATATTTCTATAATATTAAAGTCCCCGCAGATAATTACCGATTTATTCCCAGTTGCAAGTTTTGACAAAACATCTACCATTACTGACTCAAATAAAGAGTAGTTTTGATAATTTGGGGGTCTGTAAACGCACACTATAACATGCTTATCTAGCTCAACACAAGACAGCTCAATGCTATGTTCAACCGATAGTTCAACTATGTCGTTACGGGTTTTTGATTTAATACAACTTTTAATTAAGATTAGTGAACCACCACGCAGCATTGATTTTCGGTTAAAACAACTGGCCACACTATAATTTTCATAATTAATTAACATTTCATAGTCTTTTAACCAATGCTCAGTTAAACAAATAATGTCAAACATTGTTTTTTCTAAAAACAATTCAATTTCCAATTGTTTGGAAGAAAAACTCTGAATATTTTGATGAAATAATTTCAAGGATTTCTGCTTAGCCCCTTTTGTGCAGTTACCTTTGTTAGTGCTAGAAAATACCTTTTTGTTATTAAGTGCAACTATACTGCTATTGGTACCTTCTGTTGTCTTACAAACTAGTTTAAATTACTAATTTGAAACACCTTATCATTAGTGCTATTACTAATTGTGGTGCTAATTAAACATGACTTCGACATACTAGTTATGTCTGGGTTAATATTAAAAGCTAATAGCCTAGCTATTTGACGTCTAAAACTAATGGGCAGATACACAGTATCCCTAGTCGACCTAAGCTTATCAACAAAAATGTTGGTGTCAAAAAATATAAACTTGTCACTATGGTGACTAACTAAAAAATGCATGTAATTATTTAATATATGTATGAAGTTATTTTGCCTATTTGACAAGTGCTCAAAGTATGGAAAAGCACACAATATTATTTTCTTACAATTTAACTTCAGTAGCTCGGTGACACTGTCAGTGATATCATCTTTTTTAACATTTAAACTATTACCTATAAGAACAGTTATAATGGCATTAGGGTCATATTCATTCCTAGTTATTGTAGACATTATTTGATTAAAGGAAGTCTGAGGCATGCAATAGTTTTGAGAAGAATGACTCAGGTTGTTACTAAGTAATTTTCCTAACCCTTTTCCAAAACTATCAGAAAACATAATGGAGCAGCAACAAACTTTACTACTACAAGTGAGAGAACTAGCTTCTGTCTGAAATACTTGCAATGGACCTTGTTCAGCACCTGGTGTAACCCCACCGGGAATCGAGACCTGATCACTTCCTGACTGGTATGGGTCCTCTGTTGCCTCCGGTTGGTGAGTGCCAAGATTCGACTCACTATGCAGTGAAATTTCAGGGGTGCTGATAGACAGCGGGTCCACTTTGTCTGCATTAGAGTTGCACATGTCCACTAACTCATTAGCTGCAAGGATGTGCTCCTGAATTTGTTTTTCAGACCTCACATACTTAGTATAGAGTGAATGAAGTGAAGCTTCTAGTACCTGAATTTCAGACTGTAAGTGTTGAGTGTCAAACTCATAAATGTTCTTACTGTCTTCTAATTTTATTTGGTAGTTATTTAATTTATTTGTAAGAAAACCACGTTCTTTCCTTAACTTAATATTATTGGAACTGTGTTTTTGTTGTTTCCTATATTTATTGCATTTATTTATGATTCTATTTAGCCTTGCATATTTTTTAATTTTATTTTGACTTAATTTATAACTACTATTATTATGTTTCATTAAAGAATCTTCAGTGAGGTCTATTGTTATTAATGAGTGCTGGTTGCAATTAGTGTTTAATAATTCACTATACAAATTATTCGTTTCCCTAGCCTGAGTACATTCTTTTTGTTTCTGTAACTTATAAATTTGTGTATTTGCATGACCTAATTCTTCCTCTTCTGTCATCAACGTAGTCTTTAATCTTATAATATGCTTTTTTGATAAGGACACGTTTGATATGGGTTTTAAATTTTCCATCGCTAAGTTCTGTAACCAACTTTGGCAACTTGTTATAAAAGCGGATACTGTTTATAAGAAATGACTTGCTTGTTTTAGTTAATCTAAATTTGGGTATGACAATTTCGTGTCCACTACGTGTATTTATATTATGGAAATCGCTTCTTATTTTGAAAAGTCCTAAGTTTTTGCGAACATACAAAATACTTTCAAAGATATAGAGAGAAGACAGAGTCAGTATATCAATTTCTTTGAATTCGTTGCGACCCCATGGACCCTATCTCCTGGGAGAAGTCTTGTTCCTCACCTCTGGCTTGCCTTTATTGGCTGGCTGGAGTGAACACTGACGAGGAGGAACAGAGTTCCCACCTCATTCTTGCCTTCATTGGCCGGCTTGAGTGGAGACTCGCAAAAGCAAACGTGCTCGGAGGAAGGAAGTATTCCAGTAAGTGCTCGTAGGGATCTCGACCATCTTCCGGGCTCTGGGATTGTTCTGAAAGCCGTGGAATACCTCTCCACTCCTCAAGCACCTCAGGAAGTGTTACCCCCTTGTTGCTACGTCACTATGTGCTAGCGACTGCTTTCGGGGGCCCATTATTGAGTGTGCAAGTCACCCCCTGCCATTTTATCCGTGTATATATAAAACATTGATCAGGCAGGGGCCATAGTCCTTCCATAGTTCCAGGTTACCAGTCCACTTTAGCAACCCAAACTCATAATCCATTATCTTTGTTTCCCAATCTTGCAATAGTCCTACTCCAACCGGGGATTGTCCTTGGCTGCATTTGTATAGTGCGATGTTGCGAACAGGGATAATCGTCGGTTGGTGCCTCATTCCATTAAAAACGTCTAACGGGCCTTTAGGGGTATGAGGAACAGGGTGTAAAGTTCACTCATACTCCTTAGAAAAGGGAGGATCCTCCAACCAGACGGGTGTTGTGTCTGGCGGGCAACTGCCCAACGATTGATGTTGGGTTCTCGTATATATGTCCACTGCACGGTAAACTTTAATTGCGCGATGCAGGATTTATGTGACGTCTGTCTGACGTCAGGTCTTTGATGCGTAGTTCGCATGTGGCGATGTAGATACCGCCACAGGCCTCTGCAAGTTGGCTTCGGCCCCTCGTACGCCTTCCAAAAGACCGGGACCCCAATGGTCTCGAGATACATAAACATATAAAAATAATAATAACAATACATTTATTTGTTAGAATATCGTTGTTACATAGGTGTTACACATAATATGATGTCCATAATATTCTGCTGTTTCCAGCATACAAATATTTCAAAGAATTAAAAATTTACAACAAACCATTCAATGTCGAGAATATGGAAACGTTAACTGCTATCAAATACAATGTCAGGGTTAATTTGCCTATATTAGCATAACAATGCTAGTTCAGGACAACCGCCTGCAATTTTGATGTTATGTTAAAATTAATAACTTTGCTCGGGACAAGCCAACAAAGTCGTCGCCGTCGATGACGATTCCCCCACCCCTACCCCCGTAGTGCAAGTAGCCGGTACAGCGCCTAGTAGCGCTACCGTAGCGCCCGTAGCTTCCCCCTCCACCTCGCCCGCCGCGACCGTCGCACAAGTTGCGCCCTCCGTCCCATCCACTTCGGGCATTAAAAAGCCCCTTCCCCCACCCCCCGTGTTCATTCAGGACCAAATGGTGTCTAGACAGTAAGATAGTCTACACCAACGCTAGATCTACCCTACAGGGTATAAAAGTCATGGTCCCTACTTCCCGCGATTACCGGGAATTAACTAAGCTCCTAAGAGCTAGAGGTGTATCTTTTCACACCTTCTCGCTTCCCGAGGAAAAACAAATTAGGGTCGTAATAAAGCGCATCCCTAAGGAAATATCTCCAGCCGACGTAAAAGCCGACCTTCAGTCGCAAAACGTCCCCGTGGACGAAGTCCACCGCATGCACCGCTCGCGTGGCGGTGAAGTATACGACATGCTACTAGTAGTATGTTCCCCCGTAGAAGGGCATCACCCTATTTTTAACTTAAAGTCACTGTGTAACCTCGTAGGTTTTATAATAGAAAAGCCGCGTAAAAACGGCACAGTAGGGCAATGTCATCGTTGCCAGTTATATGGTCATTCGCAAAAGCACTGCCATGCGAAACCCAGGTGCGTAAAGTGCCTGGGCGAGCACGGCACTGTCGATTGCGATCGACCTAAAGATCGTTCCCTCTGCCTCAGCCCTCCCAGCTGTTTGCTATGTGGCCAAGAAGGGCACCCAGCCAACTACCGTGGCTGCTCTAAAGCCCCTAAATCAAGTTCTCCCAAGCTGAACAAGCGTGCTGACAATCGTCAGCATAGGGAATTCCCTCCCATTCCCTCTTCTCAAATGCCCGAGAGGCTTAGCCCCCAAAGACCTAGTCCCTGGAACATGCTCCAGCACCAGCATTCCTTCCCCAACTTGGCCACCGCGAAACCCCCCCACCCCCAAACCCCCCTATATTCCCTTATGGACCCCCGCAATCGCATCAATCGCCCTCCCGCCCCCCAGCGCATCATGCGCCCCCCGCACACTATGCGCCCCCCTCCCCCCCCGTGCCCTCCGCGCCCTCTGCGAAACCCGCACCCGCTCCTAAAGCATCGCTTCCCGCGGCCTCCCATAACTCTGGCTCAGATCCGTTCAACGTGATCTCGTCCACCTATATGACTATCTTGTCCCCCCGCGCAATTAGACCGCCAGAGGGCGTCGTCACGTAAACATCGAGTTCCGCTATAAAATTCTTTAAAAATTAAAAATTCAGCCGTATTATGGTAATTCTATTAAGATTGTCATACCACTAGTGTGAATAACTTGTGTTACTGTTATCTCGACGTAATTATCGCATATAACAAAACTATAAGTGTTGTGATAGTTGAACCAAAACTCAGATTGTGTGGAGTTTTAAAGTGCGTCAAAAGTATTACGGAGCGCAAATAACTACCGTGGACAAAGTATCAGTGATAAGTGACTAAATTCTCGAATAAAAAACACAAATCAAAGAAGTGAAAAATTCCACAAGTATTGTGACCAAAGTCCAACCTAATTCAAATCCATAACGAACTTTTTAAATCCAACCTGATATGGATCATTAATTTCACCACAAATAGCACATGCATATTGGCCGTGAGTGATAAACGCGGACCGGTGCGCAGGAGTTCTCGAGTTCGCGCCTCACCAAGCGCAAGTAGTTTTTGTATTAATTTCGTTGTTGCCTGGCTTTGTCATTCAGCTACCTAACAAAAAATTGACAAAAGCGTCGCCTATGGCCAAGTAGCGGTACCACATCGGATCTTTAAATACATATCGACCATTCGACTACTCCAAATCAATATTAATAACGCCACCTAGTAGTATATCTGTTAATTACAGTGACTCAACTAAGACGAATGTTACCTCAGCCCACTACGTCTATTAATACTTCAAATAGTGGCCGCAAGATGCCAGTACTCGTCGTATGTCACAAATGTAAAAAGCATGTTGACATAAAAAAAACTGCTCTATGTTTTGTCTGCAAGAATAGATATGAACCAGACTGCGATGGTTATCCTGAGCAAACATACCGGTTAATGAATCAGGAGTCCAAAAACAGATGGCGCTGCAAGTTATGTATTAGAAAAATGGCTTCTTGTTCTAAAGATGCATCAAATATAACTATGAGAAAAAAACCGGCCATATCTACCACGGAGTCGTCCCCAGATACACAAACAAAGCAAAGGATTAACAAATTACCCTCTAAACAAGATTCTCATGTCCTCACTGACTATGACACTTCCTACGAATCGGATACTTCACCGAATATACACTCAAAAAGTGTAGACGGAACAACGACTAATTTGTCATCATTTTCGGAGATGCAAGATACAATAGTCCAGCTGACTGCAAAACTAGAAAGTACGGAACACGAGTTAGAAAATACCATATTAGAAAATAATGATTTAAATAAACAATTGAATAAGTTAACAACTGAAATTAAAATATTGAAGAAGCTATGTCATTCTTCATCAATGATAGAAAGCAGCCCCTTAAATAATGACAAAAAGAAAAAACACTCTCGCTTCAGTCTAAACGTAGCATCTACACCGTCTTCGCCGAGAATCACAGATAACGACAAATATGCTTCTCCTCAATGTCTACAACAAAAAATAATTACGCTAGAAGAAAACCTTCTAAACGCTAAAGATGAGATAAACAGGCTAACCACACAAATACAGCTACTGGAACAATCTCTCAGCACTACATCAAAACCAGAGTTGACTTTAACAATTTCAACCCATCCCACCAAAGATGTCAAATCAGACCTACAACAGCGCTTAACTGGAAAAACAATAGCCATTTTCGGCTCGCAACAATGCGTAGGTCTAGCTGCTGCCCTACAACATTCAAGAAAGTCTACACAGTTTGAAAAGTATAGAGTCTTTGCCCAAACGATGCCAAACGCATATAGCGACACAATAGTTAAGTGCTGTATAAAGGCTAACCTCCGACCAGAAGACAAAATCGTAATATGTCTGGGTGAAAATGATCACAACGTCGGACCAGTGTTGTCTCAGCTTAAAAATGTTCTTAAGTCATTTCATAAGCATAGTGTTATTGTATTAAATGTGTTCAAAAATGACCATCTAAATGTCAACAAATTGAACAATAGTATGAAAAATATTTGTAAATACTACCAAAACAGTAATTTCACGAATAGCACACATTTCAACTTGCCTGACATTTGCAAATCAATTAATTATATAGTTGATTGTGAAGACTACGATAGAAAATACCTAAATCCAGTCGAAATTAGGAAGATCCTTGTTAGTAGCAAACCATGCTTTTTACCTAAAATGAAGTCAAATGCGCCCAAAAAAGGTACTATTCCTTTTTATTTTAAAATTATCAACAGCGAAGAACTCAGAGTGAATAATTTTACTAGTACGCCATCCGTAAAACCTAAAAAAGGTACCATACCTTTCTACTTTCAACCTAACACAAAAACGACACATTTTTTTCGTGCCAAAAAACACAACGCCTAATTCACATAGTTTTAAAATCCTCCACCAAAACATTGCAAGTGTACTGTCGAAACAAGAGCTTCTAGAATTAACGTTACAGGAGATGAGAGACTTAAAGAATGACCCACATGTGATTTGCCTCTCCGAAACATTTATTAAAAAAGGAGAAGAGAGCTATCTCAAGTTACACAATTACGGAATGGCAACGAATTTTAGCAGGGAAAACCATCGAGGAGGCACTTGCATACTGATCAGAAAAGGTATAGGATTTAAAGAATTACCATTAAAAGCGTATGCATCAGTAAATACTTTCGAGGCATGCGGAATAGAGTTAACTGAGGAAAAATTGGTAATTATTTGTTTATACAGAACCCCTCAGTCTGACCCGAACCAATTTTTAACTAAGTTAAACAACATTTTGCAATACTTAGTCACAAAATACAACTCGAAAACGCGGATAGTTTTAGCAGGCGACTTCAATATAAATACTTTTAAAAGAGGCAAAATCACACAAGACCTGCAAGACCTAGCACACACCCACAACATAAAAATTCATATTAACGTAGCCACTCGCAAATGTTCTTGTATAGACCACATATTAAGTAATATACCTGACGCAATCGCACAAGTACTACCACTTCATCTCTCGGATCACGACACAGCGCAAATGTTAAGTTTTCCGTTGCGAGTCCAGACAAGAGCCGCAATATTCCATACTTACAAAAGAGATTATAGTTTAAACAATATACATAAATTTAGAGAATGTTTACAAAATCTATCGTGGTCAGATGTATATCTAGAAAATGATACAAATACGGCATTCGATCGCTTTCATGAACTAATATGCCTGTTTCATAAACTCTGTTTTCCAAAAGTAAGGGTTAGGATAAATACAAACAATAATGGTAAACGAACGTGGATGACTAAGGGTCTTAAAGTATGTTCTAAAACTAAACGATTCTTAAGATACCAATACTATAAGAATAAAAATAGAACTAACAAGGTTAAATACACAACATACTCCAATTTATTTCAAAAATGTATAGATAATGCTAAACGGAATGCTAATATTAAGTTTATAAATAACAATAAAAACAAATGTAAAGCCACGTGGTCCGTTGTAAAGAATGAAATACACAGTATGAACTCTGGGGACAATATTGATCACATACGGATTGACAACGCTATACTCACAAAACCTACAGAAATAGCCTCTGCCTTTAACAATCACTATATAAACGGTTTTCCAGTACAAAATCGTATAAATAGTCATCGCAATGAAAACATCACTGCTAACTCGATGTTTCTCACTCCTATGTCTGAAAGTGAGGTAAGGCAACATATATTATCATTAAATAATACCAACTCTGAAGGCTACGATGAATTAAACACCAAAATCATTAAAGCATGTGCCAATGAAGTGAGTGGAGTGTTGACATATCTGATTAACTTATCCTTTTCACAGGGAGTATTCCCAAACGCTTTGAAATGGTCTATTATGAAACCATTGTTCAAAAAGGGTGAAAAATATGATGTGAACAATTATCGCCCTATAACGCTAATACCCATCTTGTCAAAAATATATGAGAAATGTATGTACCATAGATTAATAAACTACTGCGAGAAATTTAATATTATAAGAAAAGAACAATTCGGTTTTCAAAAACGTAAATCTACTACATTAGCCATCTTTTCACTTTTGAAAACCATACTAAATGGTATAAACAATAACCAGCTGGTAACAGGACTATTTTTTGACTTATCAAAGGCGTTTGATTTAGTTTCACATGTTAACCTATTACAAAAATTGGAGGCTCTCGGAATTAGGGGACTGTCACATCAATGGATATCTTCATACCTAACTGACAGACAACAGTTCGTCACCGTCACCAAAGTCGACGGAAATGGAGATATGTTATTGTATACGTCTGAGTATAAATATATCAAACGAGGCGTGCCCCAAGGTAGCATATTGGGGCCCATCTTATTTCTCCTCTATATAAATGATATTGTTAATGTGACTAAGCACAGATGCTTTCTTTATGCTGATGACATTTCTATAATTGTTACTGCTGACAAAAAATATAAATCCATTACTGACCATGAAATTGACATAAATGAAACAATTGCTGACTTAATTAATTGGTTAAATAACAATAATTTATCTATTAATCTTGACAAATCTGTATATATACAATTTAACAAATATTATAATAATAAATTCAATTTTAAGATGGATATACCAAAAATTAACCAGGTCACAAAAACTAAGTTTTTAGGTGTAGTAATGGATGAGCATTTAGACTGGAAGGCACAGGTTGAGCATGTATGTGGAAAAGTGAATAAATTTGTGTATGCCCTTAGAAAGATTAAGAAGATAACAAATTCAAAAACGGCTGTAATGTCATATCGAGCGTATGTGGAATCCTCGTTGCGGTATGGAATAATAAAATGGGGAAATAGTACCGACTTTAATAGAGCATTTATCGCTCAAAAGAAATGTATACGAGCCATATACGGGATTCCATCGGATGAATCATGTAAACCAATATTTAAAAAGCTTGGTTTGCTACCATTGCCTTCAATATATGTGTATGAAGTATGTATGTTTGTACAGAAACATAGAGAACTGTTCAAAACAGCGGAAGATATATGTTCACGAAGTCGGCGTGATCAATTCAGGCTGGTACTAGACGAGATGCCCCGGTGTGCTAAATATAATAAAAACTGTGTAGCTATGTGTGTGCGTATATTCAACAAATTACCAAATACGTTTAAAGATCTAAATTACAGACTTTTAAAAATTAAATTGTATAACTGGCTGAATGAAAATAGTTTCTATAGTGTTAAAGAATTTCTCGAACATAAACTGTAATGTTGATACTATAATTTTGCATGCTTTAATATTAAGCAAAACATGATTGGACTCAATTTGTACTGTAACAACTTTTAATACCGTGTTTTCTGCAAATAAATATTATTATTATTATTATAATTCAAATGGCCGTCGAACTCGACGCAGCCAAACGTAAGCGCGACTTCGCTCAGATCATAGTGATCTATAATGCGTATCCCGAGATAACGCAAGCCCTCTTTTCCCTAGCTAATCCAACCCATAATGGATAAAGCCATCGTAGCTAGGTTCAAACCCCGATCCCTCAGAATAGGATATTTCAATGCCAATGGCATCTGTTGAGGCTGTGACCTCGTCCCCTTATTTATGAGGATAGTGTGGAGCTGGAGATAAACAACTACAGCTTCGAATATAATGCTTCTATATTTTATGATAGAAAATAAATGTTAACATTTAACAATGGCGTCCGGACCGCGACAAATATACTGATACGAAATTACGAATGTTGACAACATCCGCTCTTAGTGGCTGCTGCGGTCGAACTGTCGCGCGCCGCCACCCGGCCGGAGGCGCTAGCGCGCGTGTAAGAAAGAGACGCCGTGGCGGGAGCAGCTACCCCTCTCCTCCCGCGTCCCGCTCATGCGTGGTTGGGGCGCGTGTCCGCGCCAACAGGCTCCCCCCGTTGGAACTTGTTCCAAAGTCTGAAGTGGGCAGCAGGCAGAGCCTATTGTAGGCTCGTCGAAGCACTCCCGATGCTGTCTTGACGTCAGCGACACGTGTGATGCCGTCGGACCCGGGGTGCAGATTTGTGATGCGGCCGAGTCGCCAATGGTTTGGTGGGAGGCGGTCATCCTTGACCACAACCAGGTCTCCCAGCTGCAGCAGTTCCTGATCATGGCGCTGCCATTTTGCACGTTTCTGTAATTCTGAAAGATATTCTGTCTGATATCGGTTCCAAAAATGAGCCGCTAAGGCTTGTGCCCTTTTATATCGAGGCAAGGTACTGATCTGTGTCTCTCTTTCTGTGTCCACCTGAGTGGGCAACAACATGATTGTTCGTCCAATTAAAAAATGAGAGGGAGTCAGTGGAGTCATGTCGTTGGGATCAGAAGATAATGGCGTAAGAGGGCGTGAATTTAAAATCCCTTCAATTTGAATTAAGACTGTGTTTAACTCTTCGTAAGTTAAATGGGCTAGGGATAGAATCCTTTTAAGAAGGAGTTTAACGGACTTAACTGCGCCTTCAGCTAAGCCGTTGAAATGTGGGCTGTAGGCAGGAGTGAATTTGAAATTAATTGCCTGCTCTGCTGCACTTAAACTAATGTCATTACACCTTGATTTTAGAAAGGTTGAGAGTTCATTGTAGGCTCCTACAAAGTTTGTACCATTATCCGAGTATATGTTAACAGGCCGACCTCTGCGAGCGATAAATCTATTTAATGCAGCTATAAATGCTTCAGTACTTAGATCAGTGACTAGTTCAACATGAACTGCCCTCACTGCCAAGCACACAAATATACAAATGTACGATTTTATAAGTTGGCAGCCCCTACCCTTTCTGTTGGCAATTAGAATAGGCCCAGCATAATCGACAGCTGTGTTACTGAATGGATGTTCACTATGAACGCGTTCTTTGGGCAGATCCGCCATGATTGGCTGAATCGTTCTGCCGGCGAATCTACAACACTTATGACACTCATGTGTGATTTTTCTGGCAAGACTGCGACCGCCTATTACCCAGAATCTTTGTCTCAATGTGGCAAGCAGTAATTGAGGTCCTGCGTGCATTAATAGTGTATGATAATGTCTGAATAGAATTTGGGTAACATAATGTGAAGCATGAATTAAAATAGGATGTTTAACATCATAGGTATAATTTGAATTTGATAATCTACCTCCAACTCTTATTACATTTTCATGTGACATGAATGGGTTAAGATTAAGTAACTGTGACCTTTTTAAAGACTGGCCTTTTTTTAATGTAGAGTATTCATCTGAAAACTTATCTAGTTGAATAAGTTTACATAATAGTAATGTGGCTGAACTTAACTCAGAAATAGTCAGGAATGTAGTAGGTTTATTAAGAGGATGCCTACAGTTGTTTATGAACCGTAATATGTAAGCAGTAACACGTTGCAATTTGCTAAATCTTGAAAACTTATGAATAAATTTGTTTTCTTCACAAACAAGATTGCACAGCACTTTCGTTTCTGGTAGGTTAATCGGGATGGTAGGGGTTTGAGTTGGCCATTGTGGTTTTGGTTGTGTTAAAAATTGTGGTCCTGTCCACCACAGTTTAGAGCTTTCCAGCTGAGTAGCATTGCATCCTCTAGATCCTATGTCTGCTGGATTAATTTTAGTGGGAATGTAATTCCAATCCTTTGCATTGGTAGCATCAGTTATTTCGTTGATTCTATTGCAAACAAATGCCTTTAAAGATGACTTTGGTGTTCGTATCCAACCCAAGACAATTGTGGAGTCACACCAGAATGTGCATGCATGTATATTTAATCTTAGAGCGTTTTTAACCTTCATTGCTAAGCGAACTGCTATTAGAGCTCCACTAAGCTCTAATCGTGGTATAGTCATGCCCTTCAGAGGTGCTACCTTGCTTTTAGCCATGACGAGATGGACCATAACGTTGCCATCCTTTGAGACTGACCGAACATAAACACAAGCACTATATGCTTGCAAGGAAGCATCGCTAAAGGTATGTAGCTCATAGCTTACAGCTTGATCGCATACAATAAGCCTGGGTATAATAATTTTGTTTAATTGTAACAGCGATTTCAAAAATTTCAACCATCTTTCTGTAAATTCCGGTGGCAATGAGTCATCCCACGCAATTTTTGAAGCCCATAATTCTTGCAAAATTACCTTGGCCTGTAAGATGCAAGGATTTACAAGACCTAATGGATCAAAAACCTGTCCTACTGTTGACAATACAGATCGTTTGCTTATTTTATTCTTTAAAGGATCACTAACTGTTGCAAAACTAAAAGTGTCGGCCATGCAAGACCATCGTAGACCTAATATTTTAGCATGATCATCATTGACTAATTTGAGCAAGTGATCATCAACGCTACCTTCGTTTATGCTGTTCAATATGCACATGTTATTTGAACGCCATTTTCTTAAGTGAAATTGACCCCTTTTTAATTCTTTAATAACTCCTTGACATATTTGTAGTAACTCTTCTTCTGAATTGTGGCCTGATATAAAGTCGTCCACATAGAAGTCGTGTAATATTGTTTCACGTACTAGAGGAGAAGAACACTCCTGACCTAGTTGCACTAGACACCGTGTGGCCATATATGGAGCGGCTGCAGTGCCATACGTCACAGTATTAAGCTTGTAAGTATCTATTTTGTGAGTGGCATCAAACCGCCACAAGATTTGTTGAAGACAGCGCTGCTCTGGTGCTACCAGTACGCAACGGTACATTTTTTCGCAATCAGATGTAACAACATATTTGTGTTGCCTAAATCGGATTAATATATCTATTAGACTGTCTTGGACTGTAGGACCTACATACTGTATGTCATTAAATGACAACTGTGAAGTAGTCTTTGCTGACGCATCGAATACAACTCTTAGTTTAGTAGTTAAACTAGTGTCTCTAACCACACCATGATGTGGCATGAAATACGACCATTTATCGGTACTATGATTAGCTAAAGACATGTGACCGAGGTCAATGTACTCTTTAATGAAATTTGAGTATTTTTCTTTGTATAATGGGTCACGTTTGAACTTTCTTTCCAAAGACTGAAACCTAGATAAAGCTTGTTCGAATGAGTCACCTAATGTTTCTGGTGACTGTTTTAAAGGAACTTGAACAACAAAATGACCATCTTTCTCACGAGTGGTTGTTTTTATAAAATTTAGTTCACACTCATTTTCCTCCTTTGTTGTTGTACGGGGTGATGAAACAGATTCTAATTCGAAAAATCTATCTAATTGTTGTTGAAGGTAGCCATCATTTATAAAATGACATTGTGCCATGTTTGAATAGGCGGTGGGCTTATTACCTTTAGTTTCTTGTTTATGCATCACACCTGACACCAACCAACCGACCCTTGTATCAATGAGAACTGGTTTATTCCTGCCTAAAGATATGCGTTTTGTACCTAATATGTTCCAAAAGATTTCAGCATTCAACAATATGTCTATTTCTAAAGGAATGTTGAAACTAGGGTCAGCTAATTTTAAATTCTTTGGAATGTTCAGCTGTGAGATATCAAAATGTGTGGTAGGTAATAATTGAGTTATCCCTGGTACAATAAAACAATCAATGATGTTTATGTATGACTCAGTGCGTGACGATATAGTCAAACTAGAACGTTTAGTTACGTGTAATGATTGACTTAAACCTTCCACTGAAATTGAAGTAGACTTAACTGGTAAGTTAAGTCGGTGACATAGCTTCTCTGTAATAAAGTTAGATGTGCTGCCATTATCCAGTAAGGCACGGACAGTATGTTTTCTACCATTACAATCAATAATGTCTATGAGTGCTGTAGACAGCAATACACAACCATTATGTGTAGATGACAAGACAACGTCAGCTTGAATTGTTGAATCTATATTGGAGTGGCCATCCTCCTGTGAGGCTAACACGACACATTTGTCTTGAGACTCGGTAGTATTTGACTCCTGTGAAAGTGCAGGTTCGTCTATGTGCAATGCGGTGTTATGTTGTTTGGTGCATACTCTGCATGGCCCAAATTTACAATCCTGAGGTCCATGTCCTTGTCTTAAGCAATTGTTGCACAGGTTGAGCTTTTTAGCCTCGGCAATTCGACCCGTCACAGACAATGACATGAACTGAGGACATGTGTAGATAGGATGGTTTTCCTTGCACCGAGGACATGTATATGAATCCATTGTTCGTTTTTTGTGTTTTTGATTAGCAATGAATGTTTTCGGTTTAGCATTTAAAGGTTCACTGTGCTTACGGGTGATCCTATTGGTATGGTCTAATGTTTCTAAAAGTTCAGCACGCCCTTTAACAAAATCAATAAATTGTTCTAAAGTGGGTATTTTACATTTTTGAAGGTTCAGGTGTTCTTTCCATGTCCTGTTAGTTGTACTGTCTAATTTTTTACACATAATATGAATAATGATAAGATCCCAATTTTGAATGTTGACCTCTAACATTTTTAAAGACCTAAGGTTTTTATTTACAGTATCTATGAGGCTCCTCAACGCTGAGGAAGATTCTTTTGTAATGTTTTCAAAATCAAATAATGCATCAATGTGATTGTTGATGAGCAAGTTGTTATTCTGATAACGTTCACATAACAATGACCATGCTGTATCATAGTTATTTTCTGAAAAATCTAAAGAAGTAATAACGTTCGCAGCCTTGTCTTTTAATGCCGACCGTAAATAATGAAATTTAGTAATTTTAGGTATTTTGCCATTAGCATGAATGAGAGATACATAAGTGTCATGAAATTCTAACCAATTTTCATATTCACCAAAGGTAGGTAGATGTATTGTAGGTAATTTTAAGTTTAAGCTTGGCCCACCTGCAGTGAGGACAGAACCTGTTACTGAAGACTCCGAGTCGTGCTCCGCTTCCGTAGAGACCGGCCTGCCAAGCACCTCTCGTGCCTTGCCGACTGCCGCGAAGTATTGCGTCTCGAAGCGCTCGCGTTCACTGTATTCATCTTGACACTCAGCATCTGTAATGTCCGGCAAACTTTCGATTTGAATCTGTATGGAATCATATTACCATAGCACTCTTCAATCTTTTGCAACCTAGCCCCAAGCTCCCTGAGTTGAACGTTACTAGGCTTTTCACATGTACACATGATTAACAGATATTTCTCAAACTGTGTAAGTTTAGCTTTATATGAAGCACGTTTTTTTCTTAATTCTTTTAGGTTAGGCATTGCAAACAGATAAATTGTCTAAATTATATTGAAAACACCAAGCCGTAGGTAAATGCACAGAAAAATGTGAAACTCTTAAGATCAAGCCGTAGGTAAATGCATAGAAAACGTGAAACTCTCAAGGTAGGTGTAATGACAGCAGGTTATACTTAAATGCAAGCGTGCAGATGCAGGCAAGAAGCGGGTAGCGTACGCTCGGACAGGCAAGCAGCCACCGTTCGACTTCAGAGCAAGGGCGCAGCCCCGGTGCAGGCGAAGACAGCAAGCAACGCGCGACACGTGGCGTCGTTGCTCTGCTCGGCCTTGGCGCAACTCCTGTTGGAATGCGACAAATAATGTTATAAGGAAATAATGTTATTAATGTAAAACGAGTTCCTAACTGGGGACGGGATAATCACAGTTCTTAATGTATTACTAATGACTTATTGCTTTAATGAGAATAAGTCACAATGGGTAGGTACCGAGGTACTGTGTTCATGAAACGCAAGGGTCAACAAATGAATGACTGTTGATGGTATTATGGGATAATTAATGATATATCCACTTAATGACTTTAACCTTGGGAAGATAATTGGAACGAACTCACAAGAATAATGCCCTCCAGGCTATAAGCATTGCTCGTTGATCCTCGTCTACTGCGACGCCATTTTGTCGTTTCACCACGCGGCAATGCCACCACGAGGCACGGATGACGGACGGCACGCTCGACGGACTTGAATCTTGACACGTTGACACGACGTGACGACTCGAACCACGGGATGCTGCCTTGAGGTTCCACGTGATTTTTCCAATTCTCTTCAATATCTGGGCTTCGAAGGACCAATGTTGAGGCTGTGACCTCGTCCCCTTATTTATGAGGATAGTGTGGAGCTGGAGATAAACAACTACAGCTTCGAATATAATGCTTCTATATTTTATGATAGAAAATAAATGTTAACATTTAACAATGGCGTCCGGACCGCGACAAATATACTGATACGAAATTACGAATGTTGACAACATCCGCTCTTAGTGGCTGCTGCGGTCGAACTGTCGCGCGCCGCCACCCGGCCGGAGGCGCTAGCGCGCGTGTAAGAAAGAGACGCCGTGGCGGGAGCAGCTACCCCTCTCCTCCCGCGTCCCGCTCATGCGTGGTTGGGGCGCGTGTCCGCGCCAACACATCAACGGTCAACGAGACGAGATAGCTCTCTTTCTCCGCGACCATCAGTTAGATATTCTCCTAGTAAAGGAAACGTTCTTAAAACCGCATAACCGCGATCCCTCCATAGCCAACTATCGTATAGTCCGTAACGATAGAACGCGTTGCCACAAGGGCGGTACTCTCATTTATTATAAAAAGGAGCTCTATTGCATCCCTATGGACCCTCCCACCCTCTCACTCTTAGTTCGTGACCTGACATGCCGATTAGGCATGTCAGGTCACGAACCGATCACTCTCGTATCGGCTTACCTCCCTCCCCAGAGTGCCGCTGAGGATTTTCAACTCGTCTCGGACGACCTCTCTGTCCTCCTTAGACTCATTAACTCCGCTATTATAGCAGGCGATTTAAATGCCAAGCATCCCGCGTGGAATAGTTCCACCACCACCACTAGAGGGCGACACTTGTTCGACCTTCAATCCTCCCAAAACTTTGACGTCATCGCTCCGATGACTCCAACTCATTTTCCCCACGACCCCAATCATACCCCCGACGTACTCGACTTGGCGCTCCTTAAGAACGTCAACTTACGTCTAGACTCGATCGAAACGCTTAAGCTAAGCTTAACTCCGACCACCGTCCGGTAGTTATCAGACTAGCCCCCCGCATAGGTTTCTCTGACCCCTCTCACCCTCCCGCCGCCACCAAAAGGGTCACGGACTGGAAGAAAGTAGCCGAAAAGCTGAAATCCAACACGTCCCCCCAGTTAGACTCTATCCCAGACAAGTTTGACTCTACCGCGGACACGACGGCCGCGATCGACTCGCTTACGGATCACATACAAACTGTGCTGAACGAATGTTCAAAGGAGGCTCCGGCGACGGACGACCGTCGCTGGAGGCTCCCGCAGGAGGTACGCGAACTGATAACCGAGAAGAACGCGTCTGTCCGTGCATGCAGCAGCTTTCTCTGCGCCGCTAACAAAGCCCATATGTGCTATTTACAGAGATCTGTAAAGAAACGTGAACAGGAGCTGCGTAACACGGGCTGGGACAAGTTGCTTAGCGACCTAGAGCCAACTCACCTTGCCTTTTGGGAATTACAGAGGAAACTCAGATCCCCGCAGTTAGCTGCCATGCCCCCCCTAGTACGTCCCGATAAGTCTATCGCATTCGAGGACCTGGAAAAGGCTGAATGCCTAGCAGACAGCCTCGAGGCTCAATGCACTCCCAGCTCTCTACCAGTAGACCAAGGTCACCTCCATGAGTTAGACGCGGAAGTCGAACGTAGATCCTCCCTCCCCCCAGTAGAAGACCTAGATAACCCCCTGCCCCCCATCACTCCAGACGAGGTGCAAGAGATCATTAAAGGTCTTAAAAATCGAAAAGGCCCCGGCTCAGATGGTATCACCAATAGGGTGATCCAACTATTCCCAGCCCACCTGATAATGCTACTGACCACCATCTTCAATGGTGCTCTGAGCAATAATATCTTCCCCCAAGCGTGGAAAGAAGCCACCGTCATTGGTATCCCGAAGCCCGGCAAGCCCAAGTCGGAGCCTTCGCGTTACCGCCCAATCAGTCTGCTCAAGGTGCTCGGCAAAATCTATGAGAGGCTTATTTATAAGCGTCTCAGAGACTACGCAGAGACCAAGGGCCTCATCCCCAACGAACAGTTCGGCTTTCGAACTCAGCACTCTAGCGTGCATCAGGTCCACCGGATCATCGAACACATAAGCTTTGGTTTCCAACGCAGTGAGTTGACCGGTGCGGTATTCTTCGACATAGCGAAAGCGTTCGACAAAGTCTGGCACAACGGCTTATTATACAAGCTGTACAAACTTGGCGTGCCGGACCGTCTCGTGCTCATCATACGAGACTTTTTGTCGAATCGCACCTTCCGCTATCGCATCGAGGGTGCCCTATCCTCCCCCCGACCCATCCGCGCAGGCGTCCCTCAGGGGTCTGTGCTGTCTCCCCTCATTTTCAGTCTGTTCACCGGTGACATTCCCAAAGGTAAAAAGGCGCAGTTGGCTCTGTTCGCAGACGACACGTCCATTTACACTAGGGGACGTCGCCCCGACCAGATTCGCCTCGCTCTCCAGTCAGCGGTCGACAAGCTCGGCGACTGGTTTAGAAAATGGCGAATCGAAGTCAACCCCGACAAGAGTCAAGCGGTCCTCTTCCAGAGATCGCGTAATCGGAATCCACGTCCCCGGGCCGATCACCATGTTTGGCAAGCCGATCCCTTGGGAGAAGCAAGCTAAATATCTAGGTGTGACGCTAGAAAATAATCTCACGTTTCGAGAGCACATAAAGCAGGTTCGTTCGCGTTTGCCGCCTATCGGTTTGCATGTTGCGTAGCGTACTTCACTAGACGCACAGAAGCGCATCCGCGCCGTCAAATTTACCTAAATCTGTGCACTTCGATTTTGTAATAGCGCTCTTAACGTCTCTGACATCGACATTTCAACTGTCACTGTCTTCAGATAAGTTTTCAGAATAATCGAGTTTATGAGCTCTGAAACAAAGGAGGTCAGTATCAAATAGATTGGATAAACTTAATGCAACATTTTATTTATATCTATCATTGAGAACTTATTAGTCAACCTCTATGGATAAGACTATTTTCGATTATAAGTAATTTATTTGTCATCATGTTTACGAGCGTGCGGCTTGAGTTCGTATTTAATCGTGTAATCTCGTGAATGTATGAAACTGCAAAATTGAAAAGTTTGAAGGTGGCTTATCAATTAAAGTCCGTGACTGTACACACGGCTACACACCAAGCCATAGATTTCCAGTTTTAGCTGACCTCGCATGGTCTAAGTTTTTCGTACAATAATAAATAACCAGTGGTTATAATATAACCAGTATAAGCTGACTTCTGCGTTCCAGTTTATTGCGTTGGTAGCATGAAAAATACCATCCATTATGCCATTTTTGCTTTTAATGCCATCCATTGTGCCTACGGTATAGAAGTCAAAATCGGTTGAACGGACTGTTAAAAAAGGTTTATTCAAATTTCTAATCTTATTTCAAATGGACTATAGTAAGACTCGTATTTAGTATCGATACTCGTTGTAGTAACACCTAATGTTCCTTCTTTGACACAACCCTAGCAATGGCAGCTATTTTATGAGAGAATATGAGTTGTAGGTATGCACCCTTATTTTGTAGGTAGGTATTTCCATACTTTTATAGGTCTATACTTAGGCCGCTATCCCATAGTTCCACTCGCGTTTTACGAGAGTTGGCGCTTCTCCAACGTCTGCGCAGCGCCAACGTTGCGCAGACGCGCCATTAACGTCGCGAGTTTATAGTGGTAAAGCACCAACGTTGCGCTAACGTCGCGAGTTCTTGCGTTTTTTGGCAACGGGTGCATGTGTGCGACGTTAACGTTGCGTTCAGTGGATGTAATGTAACGCTTGCCACTAGAAACTCGTCATCTCTTAGCTTCCACGGACTTTTTACTACAAACACTGTTAACGTTCTACATTGTTCTCAATTGTCTAAATCTTATTAGTATGGAGAAAATGTCGTCCTGCACAGTGGGCCCAACCATAAACAAATTGATCATTAAAGATACACCTGAATCCGTTTCAGTAATATTTTGATTTAAAAGAGTGTCCGTGGAGTTTCTTGCCCGTTCTCCTCCATAGGTCTACTATGCTTTGGAATGGGCAACTACCTTCATATTTCTGACTGACCGACTCCTTGACAGTTCAAAAGTGCCTGTAATTGGATTATTTTAAATAGGTACTTAAATACTTTGAGTTTGATCTAGTACTCAAAGTATTTAAGTAAGAGTTGTTTTTATTGAGTTTAACTCTTCTTTGGTTTTGAGTTATTTTTATGACACCTTGTATATTTTGCAGCCAGAATACCAATCATAAGAAGATGGTATTGTGTGCAAACTCCTAGTGCAGTGGAGATATACTCACGGCCGGTACCAAACGATGCAGAGAAGCAAATGCCGCGGACAGGCAGGCCGCGCCACGTTGAACCGGTAATTATCTGTGGTACTCACATAAACTCACGCCTTGTTCCTGTGGTGGTAGGCAGAAACTACAGAATGCCATGATCTATGATCCTTAAATGGCTCTTCTGCACGCCGGTTGCGAGTACTAGGCACCTGACCTTTCTCAAGAACACCGCCAATAAGGTCACATAATATGTCCTTCTGGCGCTTCCCGGCACTTATATCCACTAACACTACACTTCACTATCTATGGTCTGTTCCAAAAATATCTGATGAAAGTGTAAACAAACCTTGTTCAGGTGAAATTCTTACACAATCACTCATTAAATGGTAAAAGTAACAATATTCATCTGTATTTAGAAGAATTAAACTTTATATGTCATCATCATCACTTTTTTTTACAATTATTGTTTGAATAACATTATGCAGGTATTAAATTTTAATTGCAAAATCATTCAGAAATATTGAAGTTAAAAATAAAACCCAACTACAATAAAAAACGCCAACTAAAAAGGTATAATAGTAACAAAATAGCATCAGTTTCGGTTTTCGTATAATCGGAGTCACACGTAATTACTAAATAAATCGTACAGATAACGTGTGCCTCCGTTTTCTGTTCCATTTTTTACATTTGAATCAGATAGGTACTTTTGGAACAGACTATACCACAAGCTATTTTTATGAATTATACGTACTTACTGAGAGCAGTGGCGATGAAATACACTCGCGGTCAAATAATACGGGTCGATGATGTAAATCCCTGTATCTTGCAAATTAATAATGGTACATGCATGAAACTAACTTTATATTACAGAGAATTTGAATATCGTATGAAATAACACCTTAAATGATCAAAACGTAATGTAAAAAAAATTTAAAATTCTAAAAACCTCATGTTTGTAGGTAAATTCAATTACCAGTTGTTTTACTTTTGCTGGTTTTCTCTCTTTTGTTTCCAATCTATCAAATCAAAATGATAAAAGGCGGTAATTGTCGTCTTTCACCATCATTATTGAATTACTGTGATGTCGCTAACACCAGAACAATGTACGAGTATCGTCACGTGTCACTTTATATAGTGCAGCGAGTCGTCCAAAGTTTCCGAGAAACTGGGCAGAACATAAGAAGACCAGGAACCGGCAGACCAGATGTACTACGGCTCGAGAATATCGGTTTATTGTTACGACCATGTTTCGAAATCGACACCTCACGGCAGTTGATGTAAGAAATCAACTTCTAGAGACCCGTAAAGATGACGTAAGTGGGCGGACTGTAAGGCGGGCGGCTCCATGAAGCTAATTTGACTCCACATAGACCCGCAAATGGTACAAAATTTGAAAGGGAACATCGGGTAGCAAGATTACTTTACGCCCGCGAACACGCACAATGGGGAGACGAAGAATGGGCATGAGAGTGACTCTGGCGAATTCAGATTTATGCTGTATGCACATGATGGGCGGCGAATAGTTTACTAACGGTCAAGGGGATGTTTGATTCCAGATTGTTTTGAGGAAAAAGTGCCGTTCGACGGTGGATCTGGTGTCTGTGTTTAGACGCGCCGAGGATACAGGTAACTAACATGAGGTGACGTGAAGGGGCATGACGTGACGTGACTTGAGATGACGTCAGGTGACGTGACGTGTCACGACGCCGACGTCAGGTGACGTGACATGAAATGACATAACATCAACGTAATATCACGTGTTCCCCGTAGGAGGCGGAGTTGTATCATTATAGTGCATTTAGATAATTTTAGATCTAAATGTGTGGTGAGATTAAAGAAGTTTATTAGTATACTAGCTCCGCCCAGCGGTTTCACCCGAATGAGTCTTGATCCCGTGGGAATATCGGCATAAAAAGTATCCATGACCATGACCCAGGTCATGGTCTACCCATGTACCAAATTTCATCCAAATTCGTACAGCCGTTTTTACGCGGAAGCGTAACAAACAAACAAACTCACTTTCGCATTTATAATATTAGTTTGCATGTTTTACCAAGGGGATAAAGCAGTGTCCTGTCACGGGCACTACATTGAATCCCGAGCGTGACGAGGGATTCTAGTGCTTCCGAGAGCAGCGCCTACTACTACTACTAGAGTTAAGTTGAAACGAAGGACTAGAATCCTGTGAACAGTAAGGAATTCAAGTTCGCCCGTGACGAAGACATCTTTATCTCCTAGGAGAATACTCTACTTTTGACACCTTCAGGTAATAAAAAGCTAAGTGGCTAAGTACTAAAAGCCGCACGGGTCGATCCAACAGGTTAAGCTACGCTTGCAGGGGTTCGTCTATGGATGGGTGACCATCTTTACATATCGAAACTCCTCCGTGTCTCGGAAAGCACGTGAAGCCGTTGGTCCCGCCTGTCATTCGTGGATCTTTGTCAGTCGTTACGAGTCGTCAGAAGTTCGAAAGTCTGACAACCAGTCTTACCAAGGGGGGTATTACCCTTTTACTGGGTTGTGGAGGTCAGATAGGCAGTCGCTTCATGTAAAATACTGGTATTCAGCTGCATCCGGTTAGACTGGAAGCCGACCTCAACATAGTTGGGAAAAGGCTAGGCAGATTGGATGTGACATTATTGAGCAGCTGTTGTGAAAAATATTGTACACTGTTGACGTTATGTTAAATTAATGCTTTCTATCACTTCTTCTTCCACAGATCCAGAGCTCCAACGCTGCCGTAGTAAGGAAGAAACCGAACCGACAATTATTGATCGTCAAACATGATTATAACCGACCACAGTCGCAGGTACGCGCCCAACACACGGCGGGCATACTAAAAAACTTGTTGCTCGATACCCTAAATACGTCGGACAATATAGAAAAGCCGTCGGTCGGCGACAAACGCACATCTCACGTCCTACAAAAATCATCATCAGGTATCCCAGACACGTCGAATGTCCATCAAAAGTCATCGGTCGGTTGCGAGCGCACGTTAGGCATCCGACAAAAGTCGTCAGTTAGCGTCAAACCAATTTCAGACATTCTAAACAACCCCTCGATCGCCGTCCAACCCACATCGGTCATCCCACAAACGTCGGTCGACTTCCAACGCACGTCGGACATCGGACAGAACGCGCGAACGGTTGAGGATACACGAGAAAAAGTATAACAAGTTTTTTTGAACATAACAGGCGAAATGTGGGGTATACCTCTGTCTAACCCTTCGGGGATTATGCCGGCTATGTTAGGTATATGTTTAGTGTTGACCAAAGAAAACATAGTCAAGTTTTATAATCTATCTAACATTAATTATTATGATACATCAAGCTATAAATTTTAATACTGTCTGTGATAAAGACAGACGGGTAGTCAGAACTCTGAAAGTCTGACAACCAGTCTTACCAAGCGGTATCGTGTCAGGTAATAGGTAATACGGGCTGGTATCCGCAACTCCACGACAAAGCGCGTATTTTGCGTACGGGTGGGAAATCGCTTATTCGATCCACCCCAGCTCCTCCAAGAAGGCCAGCAACACCTTGGTGTTACTGACAATCTCACGTAGGGTACCTGGGTTACCGAAGTAATTTGCCCTGTATGTGGCGACCACCGGGCAGTGTAGCAGCACATGAGCTGCTGTCTCGTCGTCCTCCATGCAGGCCCTGCACAGCGGACAGTCTGTAACTCCTATGACAAAGAGGTGTTTATTAAAAGACCCATGGCCAGTTAAAGCTGCTGTAACAGTTCGCAGCTGTAGTTTCGTTAGTCGAAGCACCCGTTTCGTGAGGCGGCAATCGATGGCAGGGAGTGCCTCCTTAGCCTGCCTGCAGTCACCTTGGTCCAACCATAATTTGTAGTGTTGATCCCTAGTACGTTTCCTTACCAGAGAGCGTAGGTACCCAAAGGGGAGTGGCGCAATGGGTTCAGGTCCCACTGGTGCCATGCTCGACCCCCTTCGGGCAAGTTCGTCGGCTGCATCATTGCCCAGCGAGCCGCTGTGTCCTTTGATCCATTGAATGGTTATATTATTGAGGCTACCCACCTGGTTAAGGCGCTGGTGACACTCGTATATCAGCCCAGAGTCAACAGTGTGGCTGTTTAGCGCTTGCAGAACCGCCATACTGTCTGAGAGTATTTAACTTAACATACAATGTGACATGTAATCTGACATATATAATACCTAATGAATAATTTGTAAATAATAAGAACAAACCACAATTTTTCAAATAACTGTATATTTTAAAAATGTCAATGTACCGGATTATTATTGTTGTATTTTAAATTATTTAATTGTTCTTCTGTAACGTACCTATTATGAATTTTGTATGCCTCAATGGCGAGACATAGCAGACTTATATGTATAATTGTATTGTAACATCTTACCTTACCTATGTTCTACAATAAATTAATTTGAATTTGAATTTGAATTTGAATTTGAATTTGAGTATTCGTATAGAGTAATCCTTAACTTCCCTGGCCATGATGGCTGAAGCGGCAAGAGAAATGCCCATGCATTCGGCTTGGAATACTGTGTTATGGACACCCAAAGGTGTGGCTATGTGTATTTTGAAGTCCTCCGAGAAGATTCCCTACCTGTTTTAGAACCATCCGTGAAGATGCGTAGCTCTGCAGGACGCAAGCCCTCGCATTTACGATCCTCGTGCAGTTCGCGGTATCGTGTTACTCATCAGCCCATTTATGTTACACGATGGTAAAGAAATTGTAAATAATATTGAATTAATAAAACAAAGTATTTAGTATATTCAAAGTGTTTTATTTGCATCTAGAAACTTACATAATAATTGCAATGATCACATTTCTTTTACTAAAATTCTTAAAAATTAGAAAATATTTGAATAGTAAATTATTAGCTAATTTAGTTTATAAAACTTACATTTAACGAAGCTGTCCAGAAATTGTTTTTAATTTTGATATTTTTTATTACGATAATTTTTGTCCAAATTCTTCCAAACTTATTTTTTTTTTCCGTTTAGCAAATTAACCACTGGTTAAATTGTATTTAGCGTCACCGATGGACTGGAGCCGAGTATACCAGATTCAGCGTCACCGATCCGGGCTTGACGGTTCAGTTTCGTTCGTTTTTTGTCAAACTTGAGCTACATAATGTTGCTATATTTCGGACAGCTCACTACAGCCCTAACATACAATAAATACAAGAGATTCACAATCACAGACAACTATTTATTAAACCAGGAATACAGCCAGTAACTTGCACAGAAGTATATTAGTAGATTGCAGTCCATTGCACCGTAACGACTTCTGATTGGTGATAATATTACTATTTAGGTTTCAATTCACTCACCACTTTATCGAACAATTATTATTGTCTGAATAAGATTATTTAATTGTTATTGAAAAATCATAGACGAAAATTGACGATCTCTGATCCATTTGCATGGGAAATCTCTAAACGTCGGCGTCGTTGAGATATTTTCAGCTGTTTTATTTACATAATGAGTTGTTTTGTAAAACAGCTAGCTATTACGAGTATGTCAAACAGCGGATTCGACGATCCACATTTTCAGCATATAATTTTAGATCCATAGGTAGGTACTTGCATACCATAGACCAGATCGGGATGTGTGTTCCTGGCTTAAATTAAGTTACTTCACAAAACAATTTTATCAATAGGTATTTATTTGGTCTTGACGAACTTACCTAATAATAATAATGACAGTCCGGCTGTCGAATGAATGCGATGAGACAATTTCTATATAAGTAGCAACATATATCAATCGCATATCACATACCTACGTATCAAGAGGCCCTAGACAAACTGACATTCTATCAGCGATAACGATGATCGAAAAGCTTATGTCAATACTTTTGAAAGTCCAACGCGAAATACGAAACGCTTTCGAAGCGATTGTCACTTGTCTAGGCCCTAAGAACGTATTCTCGCGACCGACGGCCGGACTTTAGTATATCTACGCCAACCTCGCGAGCAGCGAGCTAGTGAACACAAGAAATAGCTCTACGATATGTACTTAAAATCTTAATAATACAGGGTGACGCGACACTACAGACCTTTCAAAGTTTTTTTTTTACTTTTGACATCGGCAATCCATCAGCAACCTTATTTTCACGAAAATAAAGATCACTTTGATTTTGACAGTGATGTAAAATCAGAGGACTGTAACAATATAATTAAGTATTATTTTTTTCAAAGAAAAGCATTGTTCAATTTAAAAACAAGCGAAACTCAAGAGTGGTCTACTATTTACGACACCCTGTATATCTATAATAATAATAACTATAAAATAATTAATCTTACAATCAGTTTATATTCAAGCTAGTAGAATTATTATCACATCTTATATTTTAGAACAACGATAGTAGTTAGTACTACTATCGCTGCATAATGCTGGGGTCACACCTGCGGCCATAGAGAAACTTCGCGCAATGACACGATCTTACTCTGTGTGACCAACCACTATAATTATAATGTATTTCAGTGTTTAATTTCAAGCCTTTTGTAAGCCCTAATATTCTATTGTAAGCCAATTTATCCTAAACATGAAATCAGTCAATTTGTACTCGCAACATGTTGCGTTCCAACAGATGTTACACGCCACGTAGCGCGTCACGTTGCGTGCGCGTCGCCGGGCGCTTGTTGCTGCAATAGCTTCCAGTACAGACCGCGACGTTGCACCAGCTCGTCGTGCGAGCCGCTCTCTGCAACCACGCCTGTAACATAGAGTGTAACGCTGTTAAAATGGAAAATAACTTCAATGTGATTGACAAAAAAATACTAACAACTTACTGTCAAACTCCTAATGACTGATGCGTACACTAAGTTTATGTAGGTACTTTATCGCAATAAACCTCCAACTGTCACTAACGAGACTCAAAAGAATTTTAATTGTTATCGCCTTCTAAAGGAAAATCGACAGTTGATTTGGCGCGTGACCAAAATCTGAACTATGCCGTCATCTTGTTTTTCAAAACATTTCACTACACAATAATTGCACTAAACAGCGCTACTGTCAACGTCAATCGAGCGTTAGAAGATGCGAGTAGCAGTGTAAAGTTAATAATGATTGATTATATCTAATTGACGAAACAGCAGTAGGCAATCAAACCGCAGTAACAAACGTCACCTTTATCAATGACGCAGATGACGTCAGCATGCCGCACGGTGGCGAGGCGGTGCGCGATGATGATGGTGGTGCGGTCGGCCGCCGCCGCCTCCAGCGCCGCCGCGACCGTCTGCCGGGAAAGGACATTGTTTGTTGTTCATTTGTTCTGTAACTTGGATCTTATAACGGAAATGTTGTTCTCGTGTGATTCGATTGCTCACAGGCATTAGGACACAGACATTATGGGTAGTGATTTTCACCTCATTTTCGGCATCAGTACCGCTGAAAACTCCGGAAGTTATAGAGAAATCGTTTAAACTATTTCAATAAGATTTAAATCAGATTGTTAAACCCAGAAAAGCGAACTGCAGGGTAGTATTGCCGATGACGGACTATTGTAGCTACACTGAGTCTGTAGTATAGATTAGTGATTATGAGAACCAGCGCTCAGGCTAAGTGGAGCGAAATTCATCGCAGTGGCCTTATCCATAGAGTACTTTAGTAGATATTATGATGCGGTGACTGATCCATACCTTCTCGCTGGTAGCGTCCAGCGCGGACGTGGGCTCGTCCAGCAGCAGCAGCGCCGGGCGCCGCACGAGCGCGCGCGCGATGCCGAGGCGCTGCTTCTGTCCGCCGGACAGCGAGGAGCCGCTGCCGCTGCCCAGTACTGTGGCGTAGCCCTGACGGGAAGAGGATATAGTTTGAAAACCTTGGCTATACTTAGAAATGATGTAAATGGTGACGTCCACCACGAAGTACCTACACAACGATGCTCTATGAAGCTGAACTGTTCATAAAAGTTCTTTGGAACATTTTGAAAGGTGTGCCTTAGGGCAACATCTTAGGTCCATAATGTCACCCTAACAACATTTTATGTTTTCTGAAGCCTTCTAACCTCATTACGAATGATCAGCATTCGTGTCATAGAAAATCAGCACGATGACTAATAATGAACCCAGTAATACCAAAATAATATCAACCGCACTCCGCAAATCTGTAGGTAGGTAAGTATTCAATCTTCCCAAGTTTGTGAGTGTAGAATATTAATACTTACTAATTCTAGTCTAGATGAACCTAATGAGTTTATGTAACTGATTTAGCTTTAGGTACGTTTTGGACGTTTTTTGCTGGATAGTAATACATCTTATAATATACAACCATCTGGAATATTAGACTGCATAAACTAATCGTAAATAACTGAATGGTGTTATCTTAGCTGGGATAAACTGGGTGCATTTATAATATAGCACACAACTTACCATGGGCAGTCCAGTAACAAAGCTATGCACATTAGCCTGTTTGGCGGCCTCAATGATCTCCTCCATAGGCACCTCCCGGCTGTTGTCTCCGTACGCGATGTTCTCCTGGATGCTGCGCGAGAACAGCGAGGGCTCCTGCTGGACTAGACCGAGCTGCGTGCGCAGGCGCGGGAGGGTTAGGTCGCGCTTTATGTCCTTGTCGTCTAGGTGCTGAAAGGAGGAATAAAGAAAATGTATGTTATACATTGTTAAAGATTATTAAAATCAAGGAATCACGCATTCATAATTATGTGGAAATCTCTGACATGACACAAAATAAATATGGCAATTTAATAATACTGTAAAAATTATTAGTATACCAAGCGGAGGCAAGATCCAGCCAAACCAGCTAAACTAAATACGAAAGTCCAAACATTTATTTAAATTAGACCGAAAATAAAGAAAACTGGTTTATTCTGCACAAATGGTATTCTTAACGAACGAACACTATACCGCAATACAAAAGTTAAAGTGACAAAAAAAAAAAAAAGGTATGGATATAAAAGGTTGATAAAAGCAATCTGAAGTGGCAATGGGTTGCCCATATTAACCGTAAAACCGATGACCGTTACCGATGTAGAAATGGTATTTTTGAGTGGATAACTGAATACGTACGCACGCATCTAGCAGTGAAAAAACTCACCACAGTCCCACTATCAGCGTCATAACTCCTCATCAGCAAGTTCAGCAGCGTGGACTTGCCGCAGCCGCTGGGGCCCACCAGCGCGAGCGTGGCCTTGGGCGGCACGCGCAGGCTCAGGCCGCGCAGGACGGGCACGCCGGGCCGCGACGGGTAGCTGAACGAGATGTTGGAGAACCTCACCTCGCCCACTGCGGACTGGAATGAGAATGAGGATATTATTATCACAACTCGTAACACCACGACTGTGTTCCACGAGGGCTGGGCAGAGGTGTTAGTTTGGTACACCCATTTCGCTACTTATGTTTAAATCCCATGTGACAGATGGCAGGAGGCAAGTCTATTGTATCTTGCGTTGGTGCTCTTGTTGTTTAATAATACATACATTATGCACTGATTAATACATCAGCTATAAACTTCTTTGCATTGATACACGAAAATCGGTCGATGGCAGCAGATGGGTTTCTGTAGTTTCTGTCCACCCCTGACCCTATGGGAAGAAGGCAGTGTGTAGATAATATAATTTGTCCTTACCCATTCCACCTCATCCTTAGCAGTTCTTTCAGTGATGACCTTCGGCTCTCTCCGCAGCGCGTTGAGTATCCTGGCTCCTGAGCGCCTCGCAGCCGCGAAGCTCGGAGCAAACGACAGTGCTGCAGCCAACATCCACGCGCCGTAGATGAGGGCCTCTGATACACTAACGAAGAAAAGAGGGTTAAGTACTGGGAGCTACCAATACAATCATATTGCCTTTTCTGCAGATGGAATCTGGGCTAGTACTACCACCATTTTCTACTTCTGCCGCCAAACAGAGTTGAAACGTCCCCATCTGAAGGGTACTAAGCACGGATATCGAGGGATATGGTTTGGAGGCGTGGTACATGTCGACTGACCTTGGCCAACCTGAGTGTATATGCGCCTGACGACGGTGCGCACCGTGTATTCTGTTTCCATCGAAACGTGTCACTGTCATTTCGTATTTTTACAAAATGCCGAATTGTTCCGTGCTTATTTGCAAAAATAGGACAATTACAACAAACCTTAAGACAAGTGGCGTGTCCTACCACCGATAAGTAAAAAATCAAAGCATTCATTATAATATTTAAGGATTTTATAATTATTTAATTGGGACATTTCAAAACGATGCATTAGTGGTGTGCAGCGCTGAGATATGGATATCGATAATTGTTAGTTGTTCTTACGGATTTATATAATATACTAACATTTGCTAATTAATCTAAATTAATTAATTTTATATATTATATATTATTATAAAGCTGAAGAGTTTGTTTGTTTGAACGCGCTAATCTCAGGAACTACTGGTTGGCATTGAAAAAATCTTTTTGTTGTTGGATAGTCCATTTAACGAGGAAGGTAATAGGCTATATAACATCACGTTACCCTACGACTTATAGGAGCGGAGCATACATGAAAAAAATTTTGAGACCTGCCGTTGCGTGCGCTACGTAAACAGTTTAAGTTACGCAAATATTATGTATGATGGAATTGTTCCTCTTTAAAACTTCTCAAAAAAAGTCCGCGACAGCACGTCTATCTTTTAAGATTGACTCACTAAGTATAAACTTTTTTATGCTAATCAAATTTGTCCGAAAATAATGCTTTATTTTTTTTCGGAAGGAGTTTTATCAACATAATATTAACTCTTATTCAAATAAATATTTTTAACATCAAGGGTATTTATGTATCAGTAAAATACTTTTTAATTCATTCGAATCGGTCATTTAATTTTGAAGTTATCACGAGTATAATAATGCAATACGCGAACCGTTCGAAGCGCGCCGGGCTCCGCCGCCGAGCCTCCGCGACTTTCCCTACTCTAGAGAGGAGAGGATGGGCACTCGAGTAGACCATGACCTGGAATAGGACATAGGATACGTTTTATCCCTATATTCCCACGGGACAGTGATCGACCTACGCGGGTGAAACTGCGGGGCACAGCAAATATAAAATAATATTATTGAGTTTGTTTACTCCTTAAGAATCGATTTTCATATAAGGCCCCCGGTATGTAAATTTTATGAGGGGAGAAATTTATAGAAGCGTTACACTTGTTTTATTGGTAAATAACACGGATGAAAATTCTGAAAAAAACATAGTACATATTTTGCACTTCGATCTAATTATTTCAGCCGTTTTTTTTGTAGAAGTTTTTATGGTTTTTATTTCAGTTTTAAATTTCATTTGAATTATAAATTAGATTTTACTTAATTTGTTTTTAATTACGTCAAAATACGCCCAAAAATACTTCTCTTTTTTGCAGTCGGTTTTTAACATAGATATCCGGTTTTTATCGATATTTTTATCGATCAAATATTTATATCAAACCCTCATCCCTAGTTGAGGTTAGAGTTGCTTGCGTGTGTAGAGTCGCTGTATCTATACTTTCTAATGCCCGCCCCTTTTGAGCATGTGTGCAATAAGTAGCAACAAATGTGTGAGGCATATTTAGTTGGGTGCGTGCGTAACTATTTATTTTACTTTTGTGTCAGTTTCGGGAGTGAGAAGGCATATCTCCGGATATCTATGGTACTAAGGGTCCGTGGATGAGTGAACCATCGTTACATATCGAGCCCCTTCCGTGCATCGGAAAGTACATTACGCCGTTAGTCCTGGCTGTCATTCGTAGATCTTTGACAGTCGTTACGGGTTGTCAGAAGTGTGAAAGTCTGACAACCAGTCTCACAAAGGGGTACCGAGTTACCCAGTGAGTGGGTTGTGAAGGTCAGATAGGCAGTTGCTTCATGTTAAGTATTGGTATTCAGTTGCATCCTGTTAGACTGGAAGCCGAACACAACATAGTTGATAAAACGAACACAACATAGTTATCATGACCCTTTCTCTCTTTTTATTTCATCTTTTCATGAGTTTCCTCTTTCGTCGTCACATGCCCTTAATAAGATACACGATTCCCTTTCAACTTTTTGGTTCGTCTTACAAAAATATACAAAGCGTGATACTCACAGTATAGCGTACTCATAAGGCAGGTCCTCCCTCGCGATGAGATACCCGGCGTACGCCAGCGACACGGCGTAGCCGACAGTCGGCGAGCACACGCACACGCCGTACACCGGCCCGCGCACGCGCCGCGACGGCGCCGCCTGCGCAGCCGCTTCGGAGAGGGACAAGGAGTAGCGGGAGAGGATGGTTTCTTCGACACCTGTGGGGGAGAACCGTGTGTGAATATGAGTTGTTAAATTAAAAGAGGAGATTGAGTTTGATAACAATAAGTACACTCCTGAGTGATTTTTTGGCGTTAAATCACAATGAAGACTAGCCAAGTGCGCAGGAGATATTAAACTGACCATGTAAGTACGTTCCGCCTGAAGACAACGTAGTAAATATACTTTATTTTGCTAAACTTGAACAAGCAGCACCTGCAGCTCGTTTTGTTGCGGTATGCGCGTGTCGACAGCGTGTAAAAAAAACGTCGCCGTGTGTATTATTGTGTAAAATGTATACTGACCCAGACTATGCACGGTCCGCACGTTAAGCACAGCTTCGGTAGCCAGCCTGCTCGCGTGCTCGAGCGCGGCCTTCTCGCGGCGCTCGGCGCGCTTGTTCACGTAGCCCTCCAGGTAAATGCCACCCATCACCTGGAAGATTAAATCAATACTTTTAATGGGAATGAGGATGGTTTCAATTTATGAGATGTAAATTATACTGAAATAAGTGATTTATAATAATTACAGACCCGAAATAACAGGCCCCCTGGGTCGAGTTGTGGCGAAATGTACTTATTGTACTCCATTATTCTATTCTGCTATAAATGTTATAGAAATCTTAAGTCGTAACTAAACTGGGATCGATCGACATCGATCGATAAATAGCAGTGACTTTCATTTTGACAGTTCTACAACATTCATTGCGTTATTTACGTTGTTGAGCGGATTTTTTTTTCGAACATTATGAAGCAATGTATTAGCAATATCCTTCAAAATAATTCATTGTCATTGAAAGTGTGTTACGCAATTAGTGTGCTGATCCAGTATAGAGCATGACAACCGGATTTCTGAACACTTTCGACATATATCCCACTTTGGTCACACATCCGTATCAATCCATGGCCGACCGTATCGATCGGACACTGTCTTAAGTAAAAGAATGATGCAAAAGACTACGCTACTGAGCACACTCATATCACTGTTTGGAACTGGTTCAAGTCACCTGTACATACTTAAACGTCCTGTTTGCTTGCAGGTGTAAGTTTGTGTAAATAAGAAAAACATTGTGAGGAATCCGGCATTTCCCAGACCCAAAAATTCGAAGAAATGTGACATCTACTAACGCCTGCGTGGTAGATTACAGCTCAATCCCTCTGGCAGAGAGGAGGCCTATGTCCCAGCAGTGGGAACATTATAGGCTGATTAATGAGTATGCTATGCTATACCTAGGAGATGTGTAGCATACTCACACAAGGTACAGACAAGAGGCTGACGAGGGTCATCTTCCAGGAGTAGAACATGGCGAGCCCGACGCCCAGCGTCATCGTGCTCACGCCCTGCAGCATCGTGCCCAGTCGAGTACCTGTGGAGAAGAGAGGTTTGGGCATGGAGAAGAACAGAAGTAGAGATAGATCATAGAAGTAGCTAGATCATTAACATCATCATCAGCAATCCACTGCTAGACCTCCAGCAAGTATCACCACAACGACCAGTCCTACGCTTCCCGCTCCGGTTGAATCCAGGTAAGGTCAATAGGAAGAGTAAGTGTAAACCACAGCTTGAGGAACAACTAAAATTAAGTCGCAATGAGCCCTAAAAATTGTGATCAAAGATCCGACAAAATGGAACTATATTTAAAACTAGCTTTTGCCCGCGGTTTCGCCTGCGTGGGTGTCGGAAAATATCTCACGAGAACGTACTTCCGGGATTAAAAGTACCCTAATGTGTCCAAGTTATAAACTATATTTGTGACCAATTTAATCCAATTTGTTCAACCGTTTTTGTGCCAATCCGGAACATACATTCAGATAAACGGACCCGCTCCCACACCTCGTATTTACTTTTTTGCATTAACTTTTTTTCAAAAATATTCAATGTTCAATTTTGACTTCGTTACTATTTAATTATAATTATATATAGATTAGCAGGTCCTAGAATGAGGAACTCCATCCCCATACAAAATCTCATCATGTGAAGTGACATGATTTAAATATAAATAGTTTGTTAATCATTCGTATGAAATGGATACAACATAACACGGCAAATTTACGTAGTACCGTGACTTTTCCAGAAAAAAAAAGGTATGTAAACAATATCTAAAGCCTTACACGGGTTTTTTTTGTCGATTAATAAAACTTACCGGTTGCTCCTTGCACGGCCGCGCAGTCGGTACCAAGTCGCGCACACAGCGCGCCCACCGAGTTCTTGGACAAGTCGAACCAACCTTGTTCCTAAAGAGAAAACTTTGATTAAATGGGGATTCCGGGATAGACTACTAAGAGCTATTGCGTTTTATTTAGGAATGCATTTTTATCAGAAAGTTCTTGCATTTTTGTAAATGAATGAGCTGCAATTTCAATTTCGATAGACTCTCGATATATAATAAATAATTTGGTCACCCATCCAGTACGCACCGCGCGCGGCTGGCGTAGCTTCTCTTCGATCGATCCGTGCAGCTGTTATTACTTAGCTACGGGCTCCTCTCCTTATGCATGTTGTTATGTAAGTGTTCCCTCACCTGCACGAGATAGTTCCTAAACGTCACCCGTCTGAGCCTGTCGGTAAGCCGTGACCCGGCCAGGTTGAAGAGCCAAGCTTGTAGGAAGGTCACCAGGCCGCAAGCAGCTGCCACGCCCGCGAACAGACTCGCGTACAGTCGTGACTGGGAGAGGATGGCTGCCTTGTCTGACCACGCGAACATCTATGTAGGAAACAATGTGTTATTATAAGTACTTGACTTCAGAATCTTAGATAATTAACATGTACTGCCACTTATACTACTTAAAGTTATGTAGTTAACGGTACAGTAAGTATATTTTTTGTTTTCTTTACTACTTTTTACTACGTATTTTTTATAACTTAAATAGAGCACAGAAATCTCGATGTTTTGTTTTGTTTAGTAGATGGTACCCGTGCGAAACATGGGCGGGTCGCTAGTTTGTAATAAACAGGTAAAATATCACTGTAAGTATGCCATAGCTACCCCGTTGCCCTCCTCAGTGTTGAGCTGTAGTCAGTAAAATGTATACTCACTCCGTACAGCTGCGAGAAGAGGACAGCGAACACTGGCATGGTGGCGCCGACCAGCAGGGAGGCTAAAGCACCACCGGTCAGGAGCGGCCATTCTGGAGCGTTCAGCTTTAGGAGGGACCAGCTGGAGACTGAGGGCTCTTTAACTTGTTCTGGTTCCTCTTCTTCATCGTCTGGTTGCTGAAGAGAAGAAGAGAGTAAAAATAAAATAAGTAGTGAACTAGTACTTGTTGAGAAGTGTTTGTTTACGTGTAGCTAGTTTGTATAAATAAATAGTTGATTGTACAACACAGCGTCAGAAATTATTTGTATAGAAAAGATCGCGGCAAGAACTCATCGTCAATTAGAAAGAATGAATAATGTATGAGAATTCATGCAAGTGATGGAAAACGAATACGTATAAATCTAAGCATATACCCACAATGTGGTTGAGGGCATCAGCAGCGGCGTAGGGCACGTGCGCAGACGATACCGTGCTCATGCGAATAGAGCTGCGCGCGAAGCGGTGTAGCGACTCTGAGATAAAAAAAACAGCATGTAAGAAACTATTTATAAAAAGAAACAGTCGGACATTATTTCTAGGTTTTTCAAATACGATAAAATGGTCAATTTCATAGGCGATTTAGAAATAGTTATCTTAACCAACGTTAATAAAATATTTATACTAAGTAGGTATACACGGACAAATCTATGAATGTAGTCAGAGAAATAAATTGTAAAGCAGATTAACACACTCAGTCAATTTGCCGTTTTATAGCCATTTCTTATTATGAGTAACAGTTGTGATTTGAATTTACATACACTTTGTTACACATATTTTCCATGACTTTACATACTCGTACATGAAAATAAAAATAAAACTCCGCGATAGCGTTTTCTCCATTTTTTTGTAATTGTTTAAATCATGGTATTACTGAATGGTGATTTATGTACCTTGAGTAGACTGTCGACTGATGCAGCGAGTAAAGTGCCGTACGTCATCAGCGCCAGTGACGTCATCATCGTCCAATTCTGGTTCTGAAGACAGTGTGGTGGCGATACTCCTAGAAATTTATTAAAACATTATTTACATACATACATACACATACATAAACTCACGCCTTCTTCTTATGTCCATGTCCACAATTACTTGTTGGTCATATTCTCCTGCTGCAGCTTCCAGTACCTATATACCCCTCTTGTTGATGAGCTCCTGGTGGCTCCCTCTCATGGCTCCTGCTATGTACACGATGGTCGGTAGTCGTGCACACTTACTTGTTGGTCATATCCTCCTGCTGCAGCCTCCAGTACATGCCTCTCCTGTTCATGAGCTCCTGGTGGCTCCCTTGCTCCAACACGGCTCCCTGCTCCATGTATATGATGCGTGTTGCGTTGACGATGGTGGACAGGCGGTGGGAGACCACGAGGGTGGTGCGACCCACACTCGCTGCGTCGAGTGCTGCTTGGACCTGGTGGAAATGGTAGTGTCAAACGCAAACTCAAACCATTTATTTCAATTAAACCATTTACAACCTTTTGAATTGTGAAGCAGTCGGTCAGTCAGAAAGATGAAGCTAGTTGCCCATTCCAAAGCGTAGTAGGTACCTATGGAGAAGAACGGGCAAGAAACTCCACGGACACTCTTGTGTTGTGTTTAGCTTGGATTCAGTTAAAACAATTATAATATATTGATTTATCAACAGCGTGCTCTCGTTAAAATAAAAGAAGAAGAAGAACAGCATTGAATCGAGGAACTATAGTATAATATATGTAGGTACTCAAAGGGTGCGAACGGAACCTTGTTACTCACGACTGTTTGTCTATCTATCTGTGCGTGTATCATAGAACTCTATAGCAAGCCAGTTGTTATCACATAATACCTTTAGTTGGTAACTGTGGCCGCTATCAAGGCAACAAATTATAAAAATAAAAAGAACAGTTTTTTTTTCAAAGTTTTTTCTGGTTTATACTATTTCATCGAAGTGGCAAAGGCATCAAAGGGCCAACAAAATCTGAAATCGTATCATGTCAGGGGTTGATGCAATACGAAACCATTGGTGCTGGAGGCGTACTCTCATTTGACGGGCTTTTATTGTTAGTTTTTTTTAATTGTTTTTTTTGAACTCCCTTGAAATTCTTGCACTACCGGGCCCGAACCCGAGATACGAGATGCACCGACAACAAATAGTTTGGGACAAGAGCAGGTGAATGATGATAATCCATTGAACATACCTGTCTCTCAGCAGCCGGGTCGAGTGCAGACGTGGGTTCGTCCAGCAGTAGTATCGCAGGGCGCCGCAGCACAGCGCGAGCTATTGCCAGGCGTTGCTTCTGACCGCCGGACAGCTGTGACCCGCCTGAACCCAGCACTGTGTTGTAGCCCTGGACCATTGAAGGAGGATTCATGTAATGTCACGCTTGTATTTGTATGGGGTGGGCAGAGATATTGTATAGTTTAGTCGGGTAATAATTGTAGCTACACTTGAATCTGTATCGAAGTGTAGCTTAATTAAGTAGCCCATGTGTATAAATGTTTCGTGGCTACACACTGATACAATATTATGGAACTAATAAATATTTTAGACAATTGAATGAATACTTCACCTATACATCATTTTAAGGGTGACTGTACAACCATATTTGGTCAGTCCCACGTAGGTAATAGCGAGCTTATGGTCATAAACAAGGCACAAACCAAGATTCTGGGCTGCTTCTGTGCAATTCCTATTGGAAAATCCATTAACAGCTTACTAGACCTGGGGCCCCAGGGACCCCAGACTAGCATGCCGTTAATATAATATTAACAACATAATAAGTCGAGGTTTAGAAAAAGTTCGTCATTCACACGGCTCTTTCTAAGAATAGATGTGAAATATTGACGCCCGGGTACCTACTGTAATAAATGCTTTCGCTAATACTTTTGGATCAATTTGAATTCCTACATATAAAAATATCAATATTATTAGCTCACATTAGCCAACTTGGTGATGAACTGATGCGCGTGGGCGGTCTTAGCGGCGGCGATGACGTCCTCGTCGCTGATGTCATCCAGTCCGAACGCGATGTTCTCGCGGATGGTGCCCGTGAACAGGACTGGCTCTTGTCCTACTACACCTGCAAGTAGGACAAACATACTGTGAATATACCGTAATAGTAAGACCATAGGTCGTGCTGTATGCATCGTGAAGGTTAGAAATGAGGATAAATTAGGAAAAACCAAACTTTTCTGTCCTGTTTTGATTTAGGCATGTGATGACGAGGGATGAAACGCATATATGTGATATGTTCTAACTGAACAGGCAGCTGTGCTGCTGGATAGTTTTTCGGGCCAACAGCAAGTAACAACATACCAATCCTAGTCCTAAAGTGATGTAAATCCAGAGCTTTCAGCTGGTGTCCGTCTACGGTGATATTGCCACTCTCGGGCTCGTACAAACGCTGCAGTAGCTGCAGGAGCGTGGATTTGCCACAGCCGGAGCCACCCACCAGGGCGATCGTCTCTCCCGCTCTCACACGTAGGGAAAGACCGCGGAGGACCTGAAAAAGAAGCAGTTTTAACTGGAAACATTTTTCGTAGCCGAGCAAAAAATTAAAAACAAATATACGCGCCGACTTGAGAACCTCCTCCGTTTTTTCGTCGGTTAATAATAAGCTTAACACTTTCGCGGACAGTAAACGCCCATAGACGTAATAAGAATAAAACTTCAACTTTGTCTCATTGAGTGTTCGCGAAAGTGTTAAGAAAAGGCTTAAGAAAAAAGAAAAACAAGACATACCTTAACATCAGGCCTCGACGGATAATTAAAGTACAGATTTTCAAACGTCAGATCTCCTCTGAACGCGTCAGGTCTAGCTCCCTTCCTGTCCAAAGCGTTAATGTTGGAAGTTCTTTGCAATAGCCGGTAGAGGGAGCGCGCGGCGCCGCGGGACGCGCTGAACATCTCCAGGTGCGGGTGGCACATCGCCACGTTCTGAGCTGCCATGAATGTTAGGAAGAGGACCTGGAAAAATAGAAACATTATAAACATAACAATAAAATATCCTAACAGTTAATAACTACAAATTAAAATATGGTATCGAGAACATATTCCTTCGCATTGCTGTCGACTGATTGTTAGTGTGGCCAAAAGACTGTCGGTAGCAAAGAATAAGGCAGTTTGTTGCATCACTTCTCAGCTAAAACACTAGGAAGTGTTGAAGTGTAGTGTGGCCGTTTTGGGGCTGTCGTTAATAAACCCTTGACGTTAAGGAAGTACTGATTGGAAAAATTATAAGTAGTTGATTTTGATATATATTTTGATATTCATTTTTAGTGATGCTAATTTGATATTTGTTATCAAGTACCTAATTAAAAACAGTTTTTTTGCAATAGGTAGTCCACTAATCCTATACAGTATACCACTAATCCTTCAAAAGGCATTGGGTATGTGTACTGACTTGATAAAGGAAAGAATTTAAAGACTAAAGAAGTTCTAAGTCTTGATTTTACAAATAGCTTACAAATAGCAACTTACCGTGACCATGACTCCCGGATGGTAAGCCTGTTCCTCTACAGGGAGGTCCATGTCCCTGACGCATAAGATGGTGCCGTACGCGAAGACGATAGCATTGAGCGCGTACGTCAGCAGCCAGCCGAGACCAGAGCCCACGCCTGACCACACGCCGCGAGAGCGCGCGTATCCGGAGGCGGAAGAGAGGGAGGTGGAGTACCTGAAGAAGACATAAGAATTGAAATTTTGTTAACATTTCTGTTCTTGTAGATCTATAAGACATCTTAAAACGTCAATGTTTTTTTTAACACAGATGGTGCCGCAGCTGTTGATCTCTGAGAATAAATGCTGAAATAAACTCAAGGGTCATGTAAGTCAAACAATGTCTGGAATGGTCTTGACGAAAGAGCCAAATTAACAAACTATAAGTATCTCGACGTATAAGGAGGTTTATGACCTATTTAAATAAAGGAAGTTTAAAGGTGACGGAAAAGAGAATAATAATTATAAATATTAATAAGGATCCTACACCGGCTAGTTATCTTACTACAAGTTAACTAGTTTGAAACTATCCCCGTCATCTATGCATTGCACTAGTTTTTTGTCTTGTGAACTGTTTTAAAACTGACCTGTCCACCTCGATGTCCTCGCCGGCGTACGCCCGCACAGTCCTGATGTTAGCGAGCGCCTCCTCCACCACGCGCCCCGCCGCGCCGTATGCTGTTACTTCATTAGTAGAACACTTGGTCTGATACTGCGGACAAGGTGGAATGTAATTAGTGTTAAATTCGCTTCATCATAATCTTCTTGCCCTTGTAACAATTTATTAGCGGTCGGCGCAGCATGTCTACTTCTTCGATACATCAGCAGTCATTCCCTTTCACACAATCCATGCATTTTCTCTTTAGTCTTCCCCTACTAATATAGTCATCCACATTCATACTCAAAACTAAGATAGTAAGAGGATCTGCTCCATCATTTTCCTACTTTTTTCCGAAATATATTGGGGCCAACTTCCAGTCTAACCTTATTTTACATGGAGCTACTGCGACACCTCTAGAACGGTTACTGTTTTACAATACCCCTTGGTATGACTGGTTGTACGAATTTAGGACTTCTGAGTACCCGTAACGCCACTATGGTCAAAGATCTTGGATTGAAAGTCGTGACTAACGACTTATGAGCTTTCCGGGGCTCACGATTACAAATTAGTAACTTGTGGCCAATTCTCTTCCTTACCTTAGCGACCAGTGTCGCGACTACAATGGATACGGGCACCACCGACAGCCCCGACAGAGTAAGCTCCCAGCCGTACTGCAGCGCCAAAGCAGCTCCGAACACTACGGTGCCTGCAAGGTTAGCGGTCATCGCTACGTGCTCGCCAACGCCACCACGGAACTTCTCCATGTCTCTGTGGTGAGGATGGTGAAGTTAGTAACAATAAAACAGAATGAATGAAAGAAAAACAGAATGAAAGCAATCACTAACATGTTTAAGTAAAACAGAGGAAACTAATTATGAATACAGACACTAGATAACATAATATTAGTCCTGTAATGTATTATACACCTTTACCCGTATAGGTAAAGGTGTATAGTACATTTACATTTCACAAGTTCAATGAGTCAGGGGGGCAGCCATTTATCGCTATACTCAACCGATTTCAAGCGTGTCTGCTGAGCATGGGGTTCGATCCTTAGGTTGGTCAAAGTGTCATTGGGTTTTTCCATTAGGACTTTCTCACTATCAGGCTGAAGTTTGGATTTGTGCTCGGTTAATGACAATAGGTACGCCCCCATAATTATTATGGAGGCCCGCTTAAACATAACTTCCGAGGGTTACGGGTTTACTAATAATACTTTACAACTAGTCATACAAGAGTAAGTAAGAGTCATACCATCGTATAATCGATAAGTAAATAACGGTTACAAGAACTTACTCAGTTAACGCAGATGCAAAGTTCATGGTGGTGTTGGTGTCAAAGAACGCGATCTCCTGGCTGAGCACCGAGCGCAGCAGCCGCAGACGGAGACGAGTTACCTGCAAAAACATAATCATAATCAGACCCTAATGTTCCCACTACTAGAACACAGACCTTTCTGTGAGAGAGAGCGATTGCTCACTAAGAAAACATTTGCAGAGTGGTAAGGGACCAAGAGTTGAACCCTGTGGAACAACAATTTTAAACTTTAGGCTCTTGCAACTTTATTCTACTAATGATGAAATAACAACTGTTAGGACCCTATATTTTTTAAATCAGGATCAAGTAGATTTTAGATATTATTCCAACTGCTGTAATGACATCATTGTATGTTTATTATTTTATATGTAGAATGTCGAAAGCAAGAGCAAAATCATAAAAAAAAAAAGTATATTTTTGAGTAAGTATCCAATTTAAAAAATTGTCTTTCACCTTTCTACTAATTCATTTTGTAAACACAATGCAGCCTTGCAGCAGTGGTGGCCCAGTGGTAACGAGAGCAGTGGTGGCCCAGTGGTAACGGCCACGACTTACCGAGTTGTAGGTCGTAGGTTCGAACCCTGACAGGCGCTTTACTTTGTGTAAATTATTTCATCACCACTGCTTTCAAAACGGTGAAGGAAAACATCGTGAGGAAACCGGCATGTCCTAGAACCAAAAAATCGAAGACATGTGACATCTACCAACCCGCACTGGGCCCGCGTGGTGGATTACGGCCCGCTCCCTCTCACAGAGAGGAGGCCTGTGTCTCAGCAGTGGGAACATTATAGGCTGATTATGTATGTATGTATAATGCAGCCTTGTTTCCTGTCAAGAAGCTATAAATCTCTAGTTACGTACCATTCTAGCAGCGGCCCACTGTATCATGGCGACAGCTGCAGCCGCGCTGATGATGTGCAGCACAATGATGGCGGCGCTGGCTGCTGCGAATGCCTGGCTGTCTTCTATTAGAGCATCCATGTGTAGAGAGCGATTACCTGCTGGTCTGGAAATGAGAATAGAGGATTAAGTGCCGGCACTACTTGGAAAAAGTGAACTCATATTTTATGCGAGTGTACTATTCCCCACCAAAATCAATTAGTGCAATGTGACAAAGATACAGTGGACAGCAAAATTGTGAACTTTCCACTTTGTCCCAGGACTAATTAGTGGGCAACGTGGAATAATCCGTATAAAATATACGAATATGACTTCTTTACTAGGTCGTACCTATATGCACATGACGTGAAGAAAATGAAGATATTTCTGTTTATAATAATGGAATGGACTATTTCTGCGGGACGTCTTGCTTTCCGGACTCAAATACCTATCTGTTAAATCATCATTATCATTCAATCGAAAGGTGTTCACTGCTGAACATAGGCTTCCCCCAAGCATCGCCACAATGACCGGTCCTGTTCGTCCCGTATCCACCGGATTGCACGACAAGCCGCCAACCCAAGCTGTGCCTTATGGTAAGTGTTCACTATAGAAGTTTTCAGCCACATTGGTCATCTGCTCTGTCCACCAACCCCTAAGACGACCCACTGACCAACTTCTGGTAATTCTTCGGGCTATGTCGTGTTACCTGGAATCAATATAAGTACTCACACCATGCGTCCTCCGCCGAAGGTCATCAGCACGTACGCGTCAGGAGTCACCACCCGAGCACTGTGTCGCTTGACGAACAGCGCCGTCAGCTCGCCGTACACCACGATGCCGCCTATCGTGCCCAGTGAGCTGAACATCGCCAGGACTACGCTAAGGAACGTTACTAGACGCTCTGGGACTGTTGCGTAGCGCCACTGTTCACGGAAAGAAAGAGATGAGTTAGTAACATTCACTTGTTTTTATAGATGACAACAGCCAGTGACCCTCGCACTGACCCGGGGTATGTTCAAAACACCTCTCTGTATCAAAAAGTCCTCAAAGCAAATAGTCATAAGAGAAAAAGTCCTAAAAACAAAAAAACTGAATAGGTAGGTAGGTACAGTCACATCACATACCGATACTGATAGGGTAGGTCAGGAGACCGATATGCCCAAGGGATCGAGATTTATGCGCGTGAAACCGCGGGGCGCAGCTAGTTATTTATAATTAAGATGAAGCTTTTTGCTTTTCTGGGAATTACTGTGTTGCACGAAATGCATTTATGTCATAGCATAAGAATGCATCACTACCTATCCATATTCTTTTAATTCTTATAAAACTTTTTACACAACATCGCTAACCTCTTATTTCTTCCGTAATAATAAAACCATAATCAGTCAAATAATAATAAATCTTAAAACGTCAATAATGAAAAGCGGCCAAGTTCGAGTCGGACTCGCAAACGAAGGGTTCCGTACCGCCGTACATTTAAAAAATGTCTACCTATTTCGTTTCAAAAGAGATACAGCCTAGCCTTGTGACAAACGGATGGACGGACAGCAGAGCCTTAGTAATAGGGTTCCGTTGGCACCTTTTAGTTACGGAACCCAAAAAATGTGTTATTATCATATCTTCTTACGAATAAAACAAGTAGTAAAGTAATAATTAATGTTTCAACATTAATAATGTTGCAATAATAATAACTTGAAGACCGGTTGTTTTCATCTCGGAGTGCTTGATAAGACGGCCATTATGGTTTTATGCATTATATTTTATCGACAAGGAAATCTATGTCAGATACGTCATTAACACAGACTATAAGGCCGTTTGTCTACCGCACCGTGAACGGCACGTCAACGAGAACGAGATGACGACGCCGAAGTAGCGACAGTACATTTATTATGGTCGCGTAATGTCGTTTCTCGTTGTTGTCCCGTTCACGGTGCGGTGCACAAACAGTGTAAGTAGTACTGTCATTAAGTGCGCTCGGGAGGTCGTTATGTTTTGGCTTTTGGCAGGCCGTACGATCCACACACGTAATGCATGCAAGCCATGTCCTCGAAAGGGATTAAACATCGGCGAAACTGTTGAACTTCCATATAAACTTTCATCGAATTTAACCACTATTAAAATCCTTCGTCAATGCTTTGATAAAAAATAAACTCTTGTGCAAAATTTCCGGTTTTAGGTTCTAGAGCGATGGCTACATGATACATGAGACAACGCGCCCTAAGCCGATGGGCTTAGGGCGCGTTGTCTCATGTCTGTCAGTGAATGAATGTATTAGTTCAAGATGTGGCGAAATATTTTTGATATCTTCGCTGAACAAGTACATATGATTACTACAAGTAAAGCAGTCATTAGATATTCGCTGTTCAAAAAATACTTCGCAAGTGGAGCGCGTAGTAGCTCCTTATTGTTATTAGACGCTTCGTCACAAATGCAAACAACCAATATAATAGTATGAGCAGAGGCGGTAACTAAGCTCAATCCTGCTTGCTTTCGGTTGGAGGGAGAGTAAATCAATTATTGTATTCTATGTATTGGTAAGCGAGACAAGTCAGATGCGTCATTTTAGCGCCCTCGAATAATCAGTAGTTTGACGTCGTTCGTTATGGTCATTGTTCAGTGGGTTTTACGGGTTTTAGCGGACATTATAATGTTTGGGTTTAAAACATGACGCTGACTGTACGGAAACTAACTGATGTCGATGCTATGATCGATGAGTCTGGCTCCAGCTAGGTCAGGGTGTGGTCAATATTCTATGACTATTGATAATCGGTATTGTACACTATTATGGGTTTTAACGCCTATTAAAAATGTGCACTAGGTATATTGTGGTGACTCTCCGGTACGGGCCCAGCCATATATTACGAATTTACGACACAGGTTATCAGGGCAGGGACAGCGTCAATAAAGTGTGACAAGGGGCGGGGCGAGTCATTAAGCTTCGTGATGTCACATGCCTATGTAAATCTAAAGCATTAAACTTTCAAATATTACCACTCTATCAAAAATATGTGGTGTCACACCAGGGGTCACACAAATATAGCCACCTGTGGCGAGGAACCTGCCCGGTTCCAAAAATCATGAAATTCGTGTGACGTAATTTATAAATTTATAATGATAAATTAAAATGACTTAGGAAATAGTGAAGTAGGTGAGGAAGATAATGACCAGAAATGCGGGCAAATAGACAATAAGTTCTAATGGTATTTAAATTGACTGAATTAAATAATCGTTAGACAATTCCTATAAATGTAAAACTATACAAAGAGTTCGACGACTTGAACAAAACTGGCGTTATGTGGGTAACTAGCTCTTTGCCCGCTAGCTAGAGCTAGTTACATAATTCGCACGTGGTGACACACTGTGCGTCTCGATAGTAATGACAGAGGTCATTACCATCACACACGGCCTCCTTGCGCGCGGTCGTGAGTATCAAATCAAAATCAAAAGTCATTTATTCAAACTAGGCTGAGAATCAGCACTTTTGAACGTCAAGGTTACTTATGACAGTGGCCCGGTGTTCACCTCTTCCTCCAACTCCCAGTGCGAGTGCGGTGATCAGACCATGACCCATCTTGCTGGAGCTGGGCCTAAGTGCCCGTTCACCTGCACCTCGGATGACCGAGAGAATGCCACTGATGCCGCAATCAACGTGGCCACCTACTGGGCTCAAACAATGAGATAACAACAAAGAGGAGTACTATCGACCCGAGAAGAACTAGAAGTGATTTAGCTGGGAACAAGAAGTGTAAACTGTCCAGCCGCAGCTTTCTGATAAGCTAGATTTTTTATTCTCGCAGGTACTTAAATACTTATGTAATTTAGTTACATAATTCCCACGTGTTGACACACAGTCGTCTCGATAGTAATGACCTCTCACACGGCATCCTTGCGCTCTGTCAATGTCGTGAGAATCACCGCCATTGTATTAATGAACGCTTACTGTAGTTCGTGTGAACAGGCCTTTACTTTAAGGACAAACAATTGAACTGCATCGTTGGTTTCAAGCACAACTGCTCCGCTTGAGGTCCTGGGTTCGATTCCCGGGGCAGGCAAAGTGTTTTTGGTTTTTTTTTTCCATCTGGAATTTCTCAGTAGCAGCACGGAGTCTGGATTTGTGGCCGGTTGATGGCAATATAGGCTCGGTGAAATGTGGGTGTGGGTGTAGTGTAGGTACACCCACGTTCCCTTCTGGGATGACAGGTGTGGTGTTATGTTAGAACAAACAATTGCTATCTGGCTTAAGTTTTCAGATCTTTCAAGGGAAAGAAAGAAGATGGGGTACAATTTTATAGATAAGTAACGTAATATTACCCTGTTGTCTCCGAAGGGCTTGGATGGATTGGATTAGCCTTATAAACTCCGAGTGTCAGTTGACCTCTCCTGAGGCCATCCTATTCTTTTATTCGCATGGTATTGTGGTACTAAGATTAGCGCACGATCACTGTCGGAAACTGTCGTCACACAAGAACACAGTCATTGTGCCGGCGGCGCGGCGGTTCTCAGAGCCTTGAATGAGGTCTGTAATAAAAGCAGCAGACGTAGTCGAACAAATACATAGATAAGCCTCAAGCTTTTATGAAAATATTAAAGTTCAACATATAAATATTGACGTAAGTTTTATGATGGTTATATCCCCAACACATCCCCTTCAAACAGCTTCGCGGTGGTTACAGGAGTTCACCCACACACAAGCAGAGAACTGGTAGCAGGCAGGCAGTCCAGGGAAGTTGTGCCATCCTTATAGACGACAGGCTAATCAGGTGTTTATTACGTCTAGATAGGAACGGCCGGCGCCTGGTGTCCAGGACCATCACAGGACACTGCTCGCTAAACACACATTTACACATAATAGGCATAACGGACAGTCCTCTATGGAAGCTGAGGAAACCGTTGCGCATATAATGTGCTCTTTGAATGACAGGCGCCATCCAAATCAGAATAGGAACCCTCGGGTCACCCAGATCTTTTACAGATTTAATCAACTTCTAGAGGGATGTGCGCTGGTTGAAATGACCACCGACGGCCGCCATGGCCCACAGACTATGGTCCCTTTGAAGGACTAAGTGCGGAAACCAAACCCGATAACATAGAACAATATAGAAGGAGGTGACTACTGAGATGACGACACATCTTTGCGGTACGAGCGACGGCGTATAAACTGCGCCGTAGAAAAACGTGTCTGTTAAGTTCCATAGTGATCTGTACAACAGTGACGAGCGTGCCTAGGTGCCTACGCACGGCGAATGAAGCGTAGTTTTTCACGGCGAGAAGAACGTGGTACAAAGGACCTAATAGAGAAGTTTGGAAGAATAATTGTTGCGCCGACCACAAATAAATTGGGATAAGGGCAAGATAATGATTTTGATGATGTATATTTTGAAGTATATTTTGATGATGTATATTCCTCTAATCAACCTACTAATAAGGTAGGTAATTTCGGTATTTTTTTTCCTAACAGATCAATCAAATAATTACCTAAGTATTTCAAACTCAAACTCTTTTCATTCTAATGAACAAATTACAGGCACTTTTGATTATTGTCAAGTGGTCGGCCAGTCAGAAAGATGAAGCTAGTCGCCCATTCCAAAGCGTAGTATTTAGGTCATATGTGACTATGTAGAAGAACGGGCATTTTCCTATAAGTTTACTAGGTACCTACCTATGTCTATGGAATTCTGATAAACTATTTCCAAGTACTTTGTTGACGTCAACATAGACTAGTGTGTTTAATACTATTTATTATTTAAAACCACTTAACGGTTACCTATTATTGATCGTACAGAATGTCGCATTAGTTGACCGACGACTGCGGCGACATACAATACGGAGACATAAACAAATATAAAAACATACCTCACAGATCATTTAATTTTGTTAATTTGTTGAATGATGTAAATACATTCCAATAATTTATTGGCTTGAATATATTGCTGACCCACTTTGTTGAAAATGTTAACATAGCATAACATCTGCACGCCAGTAATTCACGAAGGGCTAGCCGCTAGGCAGAGGTGTGGAGTGGAGGGGAGTGGAGTGGAGCAGAGGAGAGTAGAGTGTGTTCCTATAGTAACAAAACCCACATCCCACCAGATATGTTGTTAATTTTGTGGGTGGCTATAAAAGTAGTGGAAGACCGAAGAAAGATGGATGGACTGTGTGAAAGATGATATGGCTAGAAAGGAGTTGACTAGTTGACTATTGAGATGACGACTGATAGAGAAGTATGGAAGAAGAAGACATGCTGCGGGGATCACTAAGAAATAGGAATTATGGCAGGAGGATGATATCTTGTTACCCAGCAACCGGGTTGTGGAGGTCAGGCAGGCAGTCGCTCTATGTAATATACCGGTATTCAGCTGCATCTGGTTAGACTGGATGCTGACCATAACATAGCCGAAAAGGCTAGGCAGATGATGATGTCATTAAACCGACATAAATCCAGACTGAAGTCTTGAGGCAGCAGGCTTGAGCGCAGGCTTGCACAAGCCTTCTGTACACACGAGAAATTCAGGAATTTGTCAGAATTAAGATTTCAATATTGTTAAAGGTATACCATTCATTACACATTCATACGGAACTTAGTTCTCCATGTGTCACATGAATAGTTGAATACCTGCGTGAGCTTAAACAGGAAAACGTTTAACGTAGCGTTTGCGATCGGAATCAGGTTTTACCAGTTGTGGTAAAGCGATGCGATGCCAGCTGGCTGCAGGCAGTAGGGGTCGGGACTTCCACGGCACGCGTGCGGCATACGTGCGGGATATTATGTTATGCGGCCGGCTGGCTGCAGGCGGTAGGGGTAGGGACTTCCACGGCACGCGTGCGGCATACGTGCGGGATATTATTTGAAAAGGACTATGTAAAGTGCGTTAGTACGGCATACGGCCGTTTTAATATAAAATTATGACTTTTATCAATATAGGTACTTTTAGTTTATTGACCACATATTTATTTTGCAATTCTTTTATTATTTTTACTTGTATCTTCACTTGCATCTCATTGATGTGACGAGTACGAATCCCTTACCAAAAAAAACCTTACTTATTATGTTATGACAAAACGATTTTTAGAAAAAAAACAGCTTAGTAGTGCCTTACCTCTCTCACTCACACTCTGTGAGACGTCTACTCAGACAGTATCCCAACTTAATATTACGAAAGTGAGTTTGATTGTTTGTTTGTTACGTTTTCACGGATTTGGATGAAATTTGGCACATAGGTGGACCATGACCTGGAGAAGGCAAACTTTATATTTTGGATAGCAGACGAAGTCGTGAGCAACAGCTAGTGATTGATATGGCATTAATACATTGCTCCATTCGTTTATGTAAAAAGAGGAAGGATCTTTAAGTATTTTCCCACAAACGCAAAGGTTTCCCACGCTTTACTTCGTGATTTGATGAGTAAGGCCCTCCGAGCAGGCCTTCCCGCCAAGGCTGGGAGGAACGTTGAGGCTAAGATAATCAGGACGGCTAAGCATCGCTAACCTATTGGTTGTCCGACATATCTCATACTCTACTCTACTCTCCGCTATGAATCGACACCGGGCCTAAAGCTACTCAAAATAAAAGTAACTAGGTAGGTATACAGAATATAAAAAACACAAGTTTTTACTGTACTGACGTACACTTCACAGCAATACCAAGTCATTCACCTCAGCTGTCCTCAGCTTACACACAATGAAAAGGAAAGTCACGTCCAAAAACAAATAACAGTTATTTACGCTAAGTCAGGTAGACAATATAGTGTATAAAGGCTCCCGCAGACAGTCGCGGCGTGAAGATGCGACACAATTCTGGTAGAAAATTTTCCATGAAGTTATCATAGAAATTGTTCCTTCTACTTACAACCCGTGCGCATTAACATGACACCTGGCTCGGAACTCAATACTCCCACCGCTCCCCGCGCGGCGCCCCGACGTCGCCGTGCGGGGAAGCGAGGGGAGCTCCAAATGTCATTAAGCCAGGTGCCATGTTAATGCGCACGGGTAGTATATGTAGAGTCGCGTTGCGCCTATCTGCGGGAGCCTTAAACATCTTTTGGCGCGTGATCGCTAAAATGCAACTAATGCCGCTATCTTGTTTTGTCAATATATTTTATTTACAAAACAGTTGCAAAATGCCAACAGCGGCCTCTGTCGACGTGTACATTCATACACCACAGCCTGTGAATCTGTGATCACAGCATACACTCATGAAAAGGGAAAGTCATCTCAAGACGTGCGTCACGTCTAGCGCACAGGCATAGGTACCTACAGTCATGATGCGCACGGTAATTAACACGGTGAGTTTCCTTCATATCTGCGGGCATCCCAAGACGTCACAGAGGAAGAAATATTCAGATAGACTGTCAAAGTCCTCCTAAATGTCAAAAACAAGAAGGACAAGACAAGTAGCAGTAGTAGTGTCAAGGAGTCCTTGCCTTATTCATTCAAGTTGTTGCCCCTTCCAAAAGGTAGTTTCGTATGGAGAAGAATGGGCAAGAAACTTCACAGTTACCTCCTTTTATTAAACCGGCACAGCGTACTATACCTAATAACTAATTTGACATTTCAAGTGACTGTTGCTTGTTTTTTCAATTTAAAAAAACAGAGAAGACAGCAACAGAGAAACGTTAGCGGCCGACCTTTGTGGAATATTAGCAAACTGAACAATATGGCGCCGGAAAGTTCTTCCGCATCGCTGTCGGCTGGTAATGTACTCAAGAGAAATAGCGAGCTACACTCGCGACAATCTAAGAAGTCCGTTATGACGTTTCGTTCTCTTACATATAATAAAACGTTAGGCCTTGAGAATCAGTTTTTATCAATGTAGATAAGTCGTAAAATACAAACTCTCTATACCCCATTTGAAATAAGATTAGACATTAAAACCAACTCTTTTACAGTCCGTTCAACCGATTTTGACTTCTATACCGTAGGCAAAAGGATAGCATTAAAAGCAAAAAAAGTTACACAATACCAACTATCTACTGCGGCTGCCATTTGTCATGCCACCAACGCAATAGAATTCAAAATCGGTTGAACGGAATGTAAAAAAGGGCTTATCTATACGTCTAATCTTATTTCAAATGGAGTATAAGTATGTTCAATCGATATGTCTCGAGAATCAGTTTTTAAGAAACTCATTTTTTTGTTCATCGCTACACAAAGCATTTTGATAGCTGTCTAGCGGACTTCTTAGATTGTCGCGAGTCTAGTACTTCCCCGGACGAGCTCATTCACAAGAACTCTTCTAGTAGGTAGCAGTTTATCTTTGAATAATAAATATTTGACATAATGTAATAAGACGTTAATATTCGGGTCACGCGTCATCTGCGTTTTCTCACGAACTTAGTTTTCATTAAACATTTTCCTTCTTTGTTATAGACATTAGTAGATAAAGTGTAAGTACCTATCTGGGCGTTATAAGACACAGCGAGCGTTAACGAGAGAGACCGTCGGCGTCGCACTGGTGTGGGTGACGGAGACGCCGCTTTACATCATAAATATGTACATTTTAGGGTTCCGTACGTCCGAATGAACTTATACATCTTGGGATAAATTCATCCCAACTATGCTCCATTTGAAATAAGATTAGACATTCAAACAACCCGTTATACAGTCCGTTCAACCGATTTTGAATTCTATACCGTACGCATAAGGATGGCATTAAAACCAAAAAAGGTTACATAAAGGCTCGTACAAACAGACGCGATATCGCGGGCGCGACAGGCAGCGGTACCTTTGTCGACAAAGGTACCGCTGCCTGTCGCGCCCGCGATATCGCGTCTGTTTGCACGAGCCTTAATACCAACTGTCTACTGCAGCTGCCATTTGTCATGCCACCAACGCAATAGAAGTCAAAATCGGTTGAACGGACTGTAAAAAAAGGTTTATTTAAATGTCTAATCTTATTTCAAATGGGATAGAGTTCCGTAGTACCCGTATTGTGGCCAGTTTTGATTAAAGTAGTTTGCTTCAACAGCGGCTACAAACTTGTAGCAAGGCAGACTGCTTGTCCTAAGCCTATGGCTTAGTTTGAACTATGGAAAGCCCTCAATCGATTGCGTGCCCAAGTAGGCCGCTGCAGACACGACTTGTCGAACTGGGGATAACTGACCCGTCCAACAACCAGTGCGAGTGCGGTGCCTCTGGTCAGACCATGGTCTGACTGACCCACCTGCTAGTGTCCTAAGTGCCCGTTCACCTGCACCTCGGATGACCTAAAGAATGCCACTGATGCCACAATCAACGTGGCCACAAAAATAATAAAAAATAACGAAGCAGAGTACCGTAAACACGAAAAGAAAAACAAGTTTGAATATTACTCTCCTGTCAATGGTCATCTCGATGCAGTCAAAGGCGGTGCAGTCGCCCGCGCAAGGTACCTAGCCCACTGCGAATCTTATTTAATTCACACTTATCATTTTGTTAAGGTTTTCATTGCGATTCATAGTCATGTGTTTTTGCTATGTCATTGTCATCATGTCCTTGAGTATATTCCATCGTCCAACCAGTCAATACTTATACTATGATCATTTCGACGCGATCGTTAATTGTAGAGTCATAAGGAAACACGTGGAGTGCATTAAGATAGACTCCTCGAGGCACTATACTTAAGTGTTTGCGCTCTTTGATAACATAACATAACATCACGCCTGTGCCCAGAGGCATCAGCACCGGTCCATTGCCTTATATCACTCCGCAGCCTATCACTCACAGTCGCACCGCACATGCTTCGCAAGGAACATTCCACAGCATTTATTCCACTTTCATGCTTCTTTTGCCAAACCCATTGTGAACAGTCAGTCGAGCTTAACAAGAAACAAATAACGAGTAGGTAATTCTAAATCATCTCAATTTTATGCTAAGTCATTATAAGGTTTTAATAATACGTGTTTTGCACAAACTGTAAGTCACATTGCTGCCTTGAAATATAATCATGTAAGATGCACAAAGAGATGGTTACCTACATATTACAAAGAAATTGCCATAACAACACTCATGTTTAATTTAACACAAATCTTATAATATTTCTATTACGATATCAAAACCAGTGAACAAGAACATCGGGGTAAACATGCAACAGAGACTGACCCGATGGTTACTGGTCAACACCGCCTAAGAACGTCGTAACACCAGAAGTAACGCGTGCTGCCATGCCAGGGACAACGCTATCTCTACTGTTAACTTGGCAGCAGAAATATAGTTAGGTGGTAGTAGGGACGTCTCTGGACAAGCTCTTTCACAAAGAGCACTTCTACTTATTTGTAAACTTAGTGTATTGTCTTTCGCTACTGTCGTTAGCCCAGGGTCTAATCTCTCGCCAGTCATGTCTGATTGCCGTCCAATCGAACTATGCGAGTGAAGGAAGGGGAGTGCACCTGTGTCTGTGCACAAACTCATGCACTTTAATATCTCCTGAGTCCTGCGTACTCGACTTATCTTCGCCGAGATAGACCGCACGCCGCCGCGCTGGCACGAACGGAATTCGGTCGAGAGGACATTCAATTGTTTGAAGTTGTGTCTCTGTAGTATTATCTACTCTGCACAATCATACACATGACGTTACTCCGTATAAGTGGATACAAGTTGTTTAAAATGTGATCGTTTGCACGTGCTGTGACCGGCAACATTCACGCATTTATAACTAATGAGATAACTGCATTAGTTTACGAATCTGGATCTATTCAGATAAACAAGTTAATTGTAACAGCTGTTACCACTTCATAAGAATTTAAGTAGAACATTATAATAACACGCCCCCAAGTATTCCCCAAAGGGGGTTAGCAGAAGTGTATAGTAGTTAGGTACACATTTCGCCAGTTATGTTCAGCATAAAGCATATTCAGCCTATGAAGCGTATGCAGTTGTAAAAGGGGGCGAGCTTTTTGACCCCAAAAATCAGTTTTCGGGCTTCTAGTACTATCCCTATTGGAATATTATTACTATTCCTAGTGGAAAAACAACACACTTTAAACCATGATCACTTTATCCGACCTAGGGATCGAACTTACCTGCCAGGGCTGCGGGACAGTCCGAAAGGGATGCCGGGACTTTGGCAACAGGCAACAGCCTTCAGCTCCGCCCAGAGCGGGAGAATTCATTTGATCATCCTCAGGACTCAACGCTCAGCTGTCGCGCTTGTGACTACCACCTTATCAACGAGGCTTTCAATTACATGGGACTTAAACATAACTGGCGAATTGTAAGTATATTATTGAACTGTGGCCCCTGTGGCGAAATGTGAGTTTACTAGCACGTCTATCTAACCCTTCGGGAAATACAGGCGTCATGTTATTTACAATATGTCAATACGATTCAGTTTTCTCCAGGAAGGAGCGCGGTACTCGCGTGTACCACCAGATGTATGAACGTAAACGAGGCAAAAGGAGTTTGTAATGATCGTAGCAGATGGGGTTTTGTAGTTTCTGCCTGCCCCCATGGGAAGCAAGAGTTTATGTGTATGTTATGTTAAGTCAATTACCCTTTGTACTTGATATTGGTATTCTACGAGTACGCATTGGCGTGGAACTTATTGAGTATTTATGGTAATATTATGGTTTGCTCGAAATCACGCGCTCAGCCACTGAACTAGAGCGACTCTGTAGTCCGGGTAGGGCTTGCAATCCGGATATCCGTATTATCCGGATATCCGTCGATTTTCAAATCCGGACTTTACTTGCTTCACCATCCGGATTTTTCATTTTTATACACGAAATTATATATTTCCTATATAACATTGAAATCGCGAAACAAAAAATCTGCTGTTTCATACATTTTTTCGATTTAAGTGAACACAATAAATGTATGGAACATCTGATTTTTTTTTCGCGATTTCAAGGTTGGTCCCATAGAAAAAGTTGTTCAAAATGATGAGTACAATGACCCTTTTTCGGGTTCAGGGTAAACAAAAACTAATGTTGTATACGGTACTTACTACGGGGCCCGTCAATACTGAGTGAAATTTAATTAGCTAGCAAAACTCCGCGGACGTGATGAGTATCGATATCCAAACATGGTTCGAACCTTCGAACCCACGCCCTACAACTCGTAAGTCGCGGCCGTTACCACTGAGCCACCACTATGCTGTCGAATGCAGAGTGCTTCCCAGCGCGTCGAAAAGACACACGTTGGATTTACAACTCTCGGCGATAAGTAGAGCGTTGAAAATCAAGTGCCCAAAAAGAATCACCCGTGCGAACTTGGGCTAAATTAGACCTGACGTAGATACCAAGTTCTTTTGCTCATGATTCTAGTTCAGACTGTTTTCATAACAGCAGGTTCAGTCATAATCCTCTACTAATAGCATTAGCTGCACGTAAGAAACAATGCTTGGCTTCTGCACTGTTTACTAAACATTACTCTTTTTAGGGTTCCGTGCCCAAAGGGAGCCACGGGAACGCGACCCTCATTACTAAGGCTTCGCTGTCCTTCTGTCTGTCACAAGGCTGTGTCTTTTGAACCGTAATAGGTAGAAACTTGAATTAATTTTCTCAGAGTGTACTACTATGTACTTATGGCCTTAATAACAACAAAATTATAATAAAAATTAAAATTAAAAAGAAACGTGCTTTTTTCGGCGTTTTTAAATAAAGTAGGTATATAGGTTATTCCACTAATCCCCATTGACAATGGGGATTAGTGGATTAACCTAACCTATGGGGGATACAGTGTTAATGATTGTACGGTGGTACGGAACCCTTCGTGTGCGGGTCCAACTCGCACATGGCAGCGTTTTGCGATGTTTTTGACAAATAAGTAGGCCGCCCACCTGCACCTCAATTGCATAACACACTTTTCTATCACAGTCCGAAGGAAATTGGTAATCCATGGCTTCCTATGTTTGAAAAAGTCTGATCGCCGTAAATAACACACCACAATTTCAATGCATTGAAATTGTAAGTGCAATGCAATTACCCTGCTGGCTGGTGGCCATCAATGCAGTTACCCCGCTGGCTGGTGGCCATCAATGCAGTTACCCCGCTGGCTGGTGGCCATCAATGCAGTTACCCCGCTGGCTGGTGGCCATCAATGCAATTACCCCACTGCCTGGTGGCCATCAATGCAGTTACCCCGCTGGCTGGTGGCCATCAATGCAGTTACCCCGCTGGCTGGTGGCCATCAATGCAGTTACCCCGCTGGCTGGTGGCCATCAATGCAGTTACCCCGCTGGCCATCTGCAGTAGGGGAGACCGGGGCCACACTTAACAAAAAAGTGTTTTTTTGTTGTATCTTCGAAATGAAATGAATATGTCTACACAGGTCTACACTACTAAAATAGATACAAATTAAAAAGGTTACAGAAGTCAAATGAAAATAAAATGTCAAACGCAAAACACGAATGAGTAGATAAAAATAAAATGTCAAACGCAATACACGAATGAGTAGATAAAAAAATTTGGCGTCACAGACTTGAAATTAAAAATTAAATGTCAGATTATACGGTCACAGAATTAAAATTAAATACTCACCTACCATAAAACTTTACAAGTATTATTCAAAAAAATGCGTATCACAGAAATTACAAATAAGTATGCCTACTTAGTTACAATTTACAAACTACAAGTCACTACAATTTACATATTTTTAAAGTTTTCTACAATTATGTGACATAAAGTTTTGTGGTACTTACAGACACTTGTAAGATTTACAATTGTCTGTACCAATTAGTACCGATTTTTAAATTGTTATCGTATGTGATTTAGGGCACAGAGATTTGTGATTGTGACACAATTTGTTTAAGTAAGTGATTAATTTGCAGTTTGTTTGATGTCGGTGTTCCTAACAAAGATCTAGCGTTACAAGCGTTACAAGTTACAAGTGTGTACTTGATGCAAAAACTCGTCATTTTCGCACTTAGTATGTTTACCAAATAAGTCATGTACCTACCAGTAAAAATACACTATAGGTGCCTACGTATACTGCGTTCGCGATTAAATTTCCAAACAGTAAATAAATTTGTATTTTTTGAAGAATAATTTTAAAACCCTCGCATTAAGTTTAGTTGGCGCTACAACTTAAAATTACCTACTTTCAATTCCTATTGAAAAGCCCATACAAATTATGGATTTTTCAATAGTATTGACAGTAATTCTTAAATCAATTTAATTCACAATAGCATAAAGTTGATATTCGTTTAATGGAATTAACATAATAAATAAATAAAAACAACAATTGGTAACAAGGCTTCGAACATACTGTAGGTCGCTAGTTGTGTACTAACGTATAAATACACATTTCCGGTAGTTTTTTGTGGGTGAAGTCGTAATGGCAGTGTCCACTGATATTATCTATGTGTGGTGGAAAACTAAATTATGTTTTTTTTTTCAGTGTTTTACTAAGTAATCTCATAACGTATGAGAGTGTTCCGTTTATTCTTTTACTGTAAGTTTCTACTCACATAAATATGAAAGTTTATATATTTGTTACTTGCGTTTTTATGTTTTAAGTAAAAAACATAAAACATAAAAACGCAAAAACTGCTAAACAGCACCCTAATTACGTAATACACGATCAATCAGAATTGAAATCGGTTCGAAAAAAATGTCTAATACATTGCTTTTCATGTTCGTAAGGTACGTTGTTGAGCAGTTTTTTTTTCGTACTTATGTAGCAATGGATTAGACATTTGTTTCAAACCGATTCCAATTCTGATTGATCGTGTACTACTAAATTAGGGTGCAGATTGGGACACAGATAGTTTATAACCTGCACCCTAATTGCGTAGGTAACACACGATCAATCATATTCATAGATAAGTATAAGTTTTATATTTCTATAAAACTAATCATGAAGCGATCAATGACAATCTTAGTCATTTTGAAGGATATTGTTAATCCATTGTTTCATAAGTTCGAAAAATCTGTCTGCTCAACAAGGTAATTAACGCAATGAATGTTGTTGAACTGTCAAAATGAAACAGATTATGATCGATCGTGTGTTACTCAATTAGGGTGCTGGATTAACACTGATACTTTTTATTCCGGTTCCTACCTAGTTCCCGTTCCTACGTTCCCGTGGGATACTACTTATTTTCCCACAAAAACGCGGGCGAAGCCGCGGGCAAAACCTAGTACTAAATTTAAAAAACTTGACTCTTTGCGCATAACAAAACCATTACTTTTGGATTTATTAGGCTGAGTCGAATGAAAATTGTAAAATTAAAAATAAGTAATCCAAAAAACGACGAACTAGCTTGAACCGTCAATATTCGTATGTACCTACTAGTCAGTGAAATTGATACACATAACATCACGCCTGTAATCCCCGAAGGGTCAGGCAGAGGTGTACCTACCTATAGTAGACACCCACATTTCGCCAGTTATGTCCCATGTAATACGGGGCGAGCCCATTGCCATCAACCATAGACACATTTCTATGCCATCAACCAACCAGGAAAATTAATTGTTGAGCAAAAAGTTGAGCAAATTGACCTCCTACGTCAATTTTCCGTGTTAGAGCTTAGAGCCATTCTTCAAGTGTGCTGATTTGAATACAAGTTATTAATTTGCTTATCAAAGTACAGTCGGTCAAATAAACACCAGTGTTGCACTCTTGAACTTGAGACCATCTTGAAGTTGAGTTGTGTCAGCTAAGTAGGTGTAGTGGTGTACTATCGGGCCGGAAGGAAGCCGCCGCGGCCGCGGGGCGTTCTAATCAAACATTATCAAATAAAAAACTTTTATCAGCGATTCAGCGCCACCGACCGACTGGGGCCGAGTATACCAGATTTAGCGTCACCGACCCGAGCGTGACGGTTCGCGGTTTCGTTCAGTGCGCAAACTGCGCCTGAAAAAGTTTTCACTTCAACAGCTCACGTCTGAGGATGGGAGAAGGAGTCATTGTACAAATAACTCGGTTTGTTTCGACATTTTCAATTACTTACTAATTGGTCCGTGTCTGTATGGATTGAGGAGCCATGTGTCCTATTCAAACGCGGGAACCAATATTTAGTAGTAAATTAAGTGACTTTGTGCGCCCGATCCTGACATTTAAGTAAAACTCTTGTATTGTTTGAATAACTGAGGTGTTGTAATGCACACACCACATAACATAACATCACCCCGGTGTTCCCGAAGGGTCCGGTAGGTGAGGTGAGGTGTCCTTACATATATTACCAACATTTCGCCATCAACCGGACACAAGTCCTGCTACTGAGAAATTCCAGATGGAAAAGCTCAAGAACACTTTGCCCGACCCGGGAATCGAACGCAGGACCTCATGCTCAGTAGCGCTTGCGTCCACTAGACCAACGAGGCAGTCGTTACTAATTTAGGGAATCAAAAAAATATCATTAGGTACTAATTTAGAAATCACGCTAGATGTCGAATATTCTTGTTTATTACGTCTTATTACTAAAATCACGCTAGATGTCGAATATTCTTTTTTATTACGTCTTCTTACTAAAATCACGCTAGGTGTCGAATATTCTTGTTTATTACGTCTTCTTACTAACAATGCTAATTTAATGTCAGTGATTGTGATTTGAAAAGTGTTGATGGATAAAATAATTAACATAATTACAAATTAACTGTTGCAATTTTATTAGTTTTTAATGTTTTAAATAAACTAAACATTTATTCTGCCGATGCTATTCTACTGGGTGGCGCAAAACTCACGACGGGGTTTTAAATATAAAAGAAGACATTGGTGCCGATTCTCTTGTACACCGAACTAAACTAACTAAACTATCACTATTATTCCTTACTTTTGACTATGGGAATCTTGGAGCTATTCTGCCAAATAAATTCTCTAAATTTAAAACTTATTTTGACACAACTAAAATCGAATTTGACAACCGCGCGCCTCCACTTGGTACTTGTTTTCCCTACCCCGTGTTTTTTTTTTAGAGCCAGAGGCGCGCACGGCAGCCTCGTCGTGTTTTTAATGGAATTTTTCAGTTTTTGTATGGAAAATAACGAAAAATAATAAAAAATAATTACCAACATGTTGAGAATTAGGGGTATAAGCGTTTTCTAAAGGGGGTCGAAATTTTCATTATTTTTGCGATAGGACACACCGTTTTCGAGATATAAGCAAAAGAAAATAAAAAAATACAGTACTGTTTTTTGTAACTGAAGTCGAGGTGTTGGTTTGAATTTTAGTTCATGACATCTAATTTTATTCCACACATTTTTAATCGCGATTAAATATAGTCAGATTTAGTTAGAGTTAGTCAGATTTTAGATGTAGGACAAAATTTTAGTTTAAATCGTCAAATTCAGAATAGCATTTTCACTAAACTAATCTCCGTGCCATCTTAGTGCTGTCAAACTAAATTATAGTTAAGTTGTGTCATGTAAAGTCTATTTCAGAATGAGTTTGATCTTTTGACAGAACTAAACTAAATTTTAGTGATTTTTAGTTTAGTTTAGAGAATTTTGTGACAAGAGAATCGGCACCATTTGCTATTCTTTTTTTATAACAAATTATAAATACATTTCGGAGATTTATCATGGGTAATTTCACCGTTATCCAACGTCCCAAATGAATAGAAAATAATGATTTCCTCATCAGAATCAAGCAGTGTTGCATTCAGCGAGATTTCTTTTTCGCTTTTTTTTCACTAGGACTCTCCAGTTGGTAGTCTGTGGTTTATGGGTTATGGCAATAGGTTGGCTCTTGGCTCCCCTATCACTTGCGACTTGAGAGAGCGAAGAGAGAGTGCACCTGTGTCTGCGCAAACACTTGTGCACTGTAATATCTCCCGCGCCGAACAGAGAGTGCACCTGTGTCTGCGCACACACTTGTGCACTGTAATATCTCCCGCGCCGAACAGAGAGTGCACCTGTGTCTGCGCACACACTTGTGCACTGTAATATCTCCCGCGCCGAACAGAGAGTGCACCTGTGTCTGCGCACACACTTGTGCACTGTAATATCTCCCGCGCCGAACAGAGAGTGCACCTGTGTCTGCGCACACACTTGTGCACTGTAATATCTCCCGCGCCGAACAGAGAGTGCACCTGTGTCTGCGCACACACTTGTGCACTGTAATATCTCCCGCGCCGAACAGAGAGTGCACCTGTGTCTGCGCACGCACTTGTGCACTGTAATATCTCCCGCGCCGAACAGAGAGTGCACCTGTGTCTGCGCACACACTTGTGCACTGTAATATCTCCCGCGCCGAACAGAGAGTGCACCTGTGTCTGCGCACACACTTGTGCACTGTAATATCTCCCGCGCCGAACAGAGAGTGCACCTGTGTCTGCGCACGCACTTGTGCCCTGTAATATCTCCCGCGCCGAACAGAGAGTGCACCTGTGTCTGCGCACACACTTGTGCACTGTAATATCTCCCGCGCCGAACAGAGAGTGCACCTGTGTCTGCGCACACACTTGTGCACTGTAATATCTCCCGCGCCGAACAGAGAGTGCACCTGTGTCTGCGCACGCACTTGTGCACTGTAATATCTCCCGCGCCGAACAGAGAGTGCACCTGTGTCTGCGCACACACTTGTGCACTGTAATATCTCCCGCGCCGAACAGAGAGTGCACCTGTGTCTGCGCACGCACTTGTGCACTGTAATATCTCCCGCCGAAGGCAGGTCTCCGCTGGGATTGGCCGCCATGGCCGAAAATTACATGCGACTTAAAACATAATTATGTCTTATATAATTATTATGTATAATTACGCTAAATGTAGGTGTACCTACTAATCAACTATCATATAGTACCCCTTCATGGTGTGTTTGTGAGGATGAAGAAACGGTACAACGTTACGAATGCAGATAAGCCTTTATTTATTGCAGTGACTCAATAGAGGGTTAATGTGCTAATCCTCTTTAGACGATTACTGTCGCTCAGTTCAGAGGATAATCCTAAATGGTAAGTAGATACATCTACCAGGAAGATGAGCATATGTGCCTAGCTGCCTTGTCCCAACTAGGTATGTTGTGGTCGGCTTCCAGTCTACCCGGATCCAGCTGTACCGTATTTGATATATGCGAGCGACTGCCTCTGACTGCATTTGACCTCCACAACCACCACAACTCGGTTACTGGGTAACACAATATCCCTGGGTTGGTTGTCAGACTTTCGGGCCTCTGACTGCTCGTAACGACTGCTAAGAAAGAAGATTGCTAGGACGAAGATACTTATTATTAGTTATTTCTGCGGTCAAACTCAAACTCAAAGCATTTATTTCAATTAAACCAATTACAGGCACTTTTGAATTGTCAAAGAGTCGATCAGTTAGTAAGACAGTTGAAGGTAGTTAGTCAAAAATCATGACACACCAAGAACTATAAATTATCTATCATTTCAACCATTTACTAACTTAATCTTACTAATCTTACTAAAAAACTTAATTTCTTAAGTATCCCGGTAGTACGTTCCGACATCCACGCGGAGGAAGGCGCGTGCAAAAGCTAGTTGCATAAAAAAATGAATTCTTCCTTTTACGAAACGCTTCCGTGAAAAAAAATACTTTCATGTTCAATCTAATTTGAATATCGAACAGCGGTCAAACAATGGCGGGCGGAACCTTCGCGTAATTAAGGTAATTGGACAGCTTACATTGCGTGTTTGACTCGCGCACGCAACCATGAGGTTCCCGTGAAACGACCGATGGTAATGAACTTGACGAATGAGTCGTAATGTCAAGGTTTGAACATCTTCCTTGTGCAGACGATTACATAATGAATATTTTAATTTTTATTATTAAGGTAGGTTAGTGATTTATTGAGCTGTTTGTAGCTCTATGATTTAATTGATTTGTGTTCAGACAGAACAAGTTACACAATCCTGTATTCTTCAAAAGGTAAGCAGAGCAACTAAGTATGAAGTTTCTTGCTCATTCTTCTGTATATACGAAACTGAATGATATCGTTAGACGTTTAAAAGTGCATAATTGTAATAAATGATTTAACTTTGACTTTGAGAGGTGTACAGGGTCAATTGTCAAGTGTGTGTCGATGGCCAATCCGAAACTCTCATGAAATTGAATTGTCAAAGAAGTCTAGCGGCCCATTTTAAAATGCATTACTTATTAGATTTATTATACAGCGTGTATCAAAAAGAAAGGCACCTTTCTCCACGGGACCAACATCGAGACAAAGTAATCAGCCGTCCCGGACATCTGAGTCGACGAGGTGTTGATGTTTTGTATCATAGCCGCATAGCTCATACGACAGTACAGTCTGCCTAGCCGTTTCCCAACTATGTTGGGGTCGGCTTCCAGTCTAACCGGATTACCGGATGCAGCTGGATACCCGTATTTTATACTAGCTTCCGCCCGCGGCTTCGCCCGTGTGTTATATCGATAATAAATAGCCTATGTCCTTTCTCAGGCTCTAGACATCGGTTCAGTAGTTTTGGCGTGAAAGCGCGACAGACAGACACACAGAGTTACTTTCGTATTACTAATATTTGTAAGGTTTCAAAAATGTAAGTAATACACTTAGCACAAAAGACAAAAAAAGATTTATCTCAAAACATTTGTGCTTTTGCTTGCTTGCTTTTAGTCTTATAGTGCATTCGATAGGCTCAACACTTCCGCGTGTCTGAGTCAACTTAGTTCCAAGAACTGTGACTGTACATGAGTGTACACACGACCACAGATAACGTTATACATGTCCAGTATAAGGTGACCTGTCAGTATACGGAAAACCTATTTGTATAATATCGGCAATTTGAGTACTCTATGCAGCCTACCCGAATGTCCTTTCTTTGGGTATTGTTTGTCAAGTCGTTGAACAACACGATTTCTGAAAAGTGAGTGCACTGACTGAACAGGTCCACTCAAATAATCTGAATGGTTCTTTCCTCCACCTCCAAAACACCACCTCACACATATTACATGGTCCTCATACTACATGGTCCTCAGTTCCTCACATGATCTGACCCAGACCTCTGAGTTTGTTTCGGTGTTTCCTCTCAGAGCAGTCAACTAGGAAACACCGAACTCATGTAGTTTTAAAAGATTTATTGAATTTTATTGTGACGTGTAAAAGTGTTTTTGAACTAATCTACAGAAGTAAATTACAATTTATCATCACAATTATAATAAGAGGTCAGCGTATACTGGAAAGTACAGTTGGATTGTCGTCGAGTATTATGTAGGTAGGGATTCCCAACTTATCGTTCAGTTTTATTACCTTAATTAAATATTTATTAGTTTTGTGGTTTCAATTTATCAGAATTGTGATGAAACTTCCTATAAATTACTTAATTAAATGTGATTCATGTAGGCACAGGGGATTTAATTAATATTCAGTATTCAAAACTGACGGTTGCTAAATTCTTGACGTCAAAATAGGTAGGCTCCTTATACTAAATTAATCGGTGTTGAGAACTACTACCGCCCTTGAGTTTGACGAAGACCATGAACTGCGTATTCCATTAGGAATTTCTTAAGGTATTATAAAAGGTCGTAGTCTGGGTATGATGATGGCTGATAATAGGTAGGTACCTACCTACATGTCGGTGAAGTTACCCCATTTACTTTAATTTAGGGTAAGTTCGGCGCTGGGATACGAATCAAATTCTGCACCAATTTATTATGCCCTGCCGTTACACTCGTTTCAGTTGTCAATATTTATATTAACCGGGAATTTTAATAGAAAGTTTATTGCCTCCAGTAATACCGCCAGTAGTAGGTGGTACTGGTGGTAGTAGTATACATGGGTAACATAGGCCTACACAACAATTTGATTCATACGGTCTTAATATCCCAGCGCCGAACGTACCCAACATAAGTACCCTATAATGAAAATTATGGTGGCGGTGCTTCCCGGAATAAATTATTATTTTACACTGTGCTCTATTTATTTATAATCGTACAATACCTATTTATTTTGTTTTGAACCTATAATAGTTCTTTCAAGAGATATACCACAAACATAAATCACAGGTACCCAAGAGGAAACCAGTCACAATTTGAATACAATAAGGTTCGTGAACTTATTGATTGGTTTCTCGTGATATTTGCAATTTCATTGATTCCGTGATTCAATTGATTCACGTCCGCAGTCGAGCCACTTAATTGTAATTTATAATTGGAAGAGAATATTGTATTGAAGATTTTTCTTCATTATCGGTTTATTTACATCATCGCTTATTCACCTATAGGTACTAATATTATAAAGAGGTGAAAGTGTTTGTCTTTTTATGTCGAGGGTAATCTTCGGAACTTCTGATCAGATGCCGAAAATTCTTTCATTAACGGGAAGCTACAGTATTGCCGAGTGTTAAAGGTTATTTATTTATGTTAAACACGCGGGAGAAGTCGCGGGCAGAACATAGTATTTTTTTAAACTGTAGCATTTATCGAGAGTCCGAATTTTGATTAAAATAATTAGTACCTATAATTTTTCTCATTTGAATAAATCAAATCAAATCAAAAGTCATTTATTCTGCTGAGGATCAGCATTTTTTGAACGAAATTACTGATAGTCCCCCGGCACGGCCGCCCTTCACCACTTCCTAGTGCTTTCGCTGTGAAGAAGAACTAGAAGAGATGACGCAACAGTCTGTCCAGCAGCGCAGCCGTCTGTTCAGTTAGGAGAACTTGATTCTGTAAATAGTATGCAAACCACTGATGCAAACAGCGCTTCGTTACGAGTTAAAGTTTACAGCCATTTTACCGTTAGCCAGGTAGGTAGGTACCACAGAAATCGGTAATTCCTTCGTTTCCGTAACGAATGACGTCACTGAATCTGCCATCATTATTTTTTATTTATTAAAACTTTATGCACAAGTAAAAAAAATACTGTACAAAGGCGGACTTAATGCCTGAGGCAATTTCTACCAGTCAACCTTAGGGTGATGCAGAGACAAACTTGGCAGGTGCAACATACGGGATAGATAACTCGAAAAAGGATGAATAGTAATACATATTTACTTACATACATACATATAAACAGAATAAACTTTGTCAGGAAAAATAACGATGGTGAAGGAGAAAACAAGCCCAGCAAATCAGCGCCGCATTGATTACAACACTGGACTACTTACATTACTGGTTTATCAACGAATTGATTTACATAAATAAATAAATTACGCCAATTAGGTGAAGATGTATCTTGCACAATGTTTGTGTGAAGTTGATCAACTGATTTATTTGCGTTTTAGAAGTAAATCTCTTTTTCCTAGCCATTCCTATGTTACTATTACAAGCGGTATGTTACCCCTTTCCTGTAAAAATCTCACCGTGGCAATTGAGTGAAGTGAAGTGAGTGAAGTGAACTGTCAGCTCATCTGACGCCACAGATTGACAGCTGACTTCAAACTTCACCTAAATCGCGGTGAGAATTTCATAGAATAGCGGTTGCAACACTAGAAGCATCGCAGATACGTTGGCATCCCAGAGACAATGCTGGAATAATTTATTTATTTATTTATCACAAACACAACTATCATTACAGGCAATAATAAAAATAATAATATGGCAAATATGGCAATAATAATAATATGGCATGTGCTTATATAACACTAACGAGCGCCAAGATTATGACTAAGATTGTATCTGGACTGTAAAATAGACTGACCTAGGAGTTTGTTTCGGTCTTTCTTCTCACATTAGTCAGATATGATATGAAACACCGTCGCTTCGCACTGAACTCGTCTAGCTTTAACTAAGCCTACCTACTTTGAAATCTATTCTATCTATCTATACATATAATAAATCTGTAGACGAGGCGTTTCTGTACAACGAAAAAAAAAAAAAAAAAACGTAAGTGGAGTGTCCAAGAATAACCAACAGATGCCATTTCTACCATTTTTGGAATTTTTGTCTGTTTGTCCGTTTGTCTGTTTGTCTGTTTGTCTGTTCGTTTGTTTGATTGTTCCAGTATCACGTAAAAAGTACGAAATCAATATGGTTAACTTATAAATTCAAATATTGTGTGTAACTCGATATTTCATTTAGTCTTTGTTTCATCGCAATCGCTTCAAAATATCAAAAGATATAAGAGTTTAAAGTATTCAAGAAGAAATTTTCATTAGGTACGTAATGTAGTTACACGTAACGACATCTATTGACGTAAAATGACACTAGCGTAAAATCTGGTAGGTTTGTGAGAACGTGTGTAACACACGATTATAATCATCATAATTATGTTCACATACTTCGCGCGGAAACATAACGCGATACATTGTGAATTTACCCAATCTAAAGTTTGGTTAATTCAAGTTTTCCAAATCCATTGTTTGGTAGTAGTGCCATAGGTTGCGCTATCTATCTTTTAAATCATGATACAAATTAATCATGAAAAAATGGTGTTAAATTTAATTTCTTAAAAATTTTAGATTGTTACATCGAGCAAAAAGTGAGTAATTAAGGCACGAATGCGCTTACTAAATTAACACGAGTGCATTAATTACTCACTTTAGCAAGGTACGTAATCTACTTTTCTTTCAACTACCAATGTACCTGCTGCGATAAAATATACCTGCTCAAGGTTAACTCAACTCAATCCAAATCAAGTCAGGTCAAGTCAGGTCAATTCAGGTCAAGTCAAGTCAAGTCAGTCATGGAACCCTAAAAACAATCTTTTCTACATAGCTTACAGAGTGTTCGAACGTTTTCCCATATATTTTGACAGTATCAATTCGTGCTCGATAGATGGCGTTGTTCATTTAACGTCATTTTCTGAATCGCGGTGTTAAGAGTCTCCGTAGAAGAATGACTTTCGCCGAATTCATAATTATCGAGTATTTGGGTCATTTTGAATTGAACACATGATCCATACTAATCGATGCTTAAAAGTATAAATTCGATAGTAACTCTGTCTGTCCGTCTGTAATTCTGTATGTTACCTTTTCACGCCTGATCCACTGAACGGATCTCGATAAAATTTGGTAAAGAGATAGATGGCATCCCGGGGAAGAACATAGGCAATTATTTTCTCAAAAACAAATTTAAGGGGGGGGATATAGGGGATGAAAGTTTTTATGGGAAACCTACCATTTTTAGAGTTCCGTAGTCAACAAGGAAGCTTTATAGTTTCGCCATGTCCGTCTGTCTGTCTGTCTGTCCGCGACTTAGCTCAAAAACTTTTAATCGACCAACTTACATGTGCAGTTGCAAAAACCCAAACATTCTGTATGCGAGAACAAGTTTTTTAACTACAATGTTAACACTTTGAGGGACAGTAAACGCCCATAGACGTAATAACAATAAAACTTTGCCAAAGTTTGTTTGATAAATTAATTCATCCCAACTACGGAACCCTTCATTGTGCATGGTTCGACACGCACTTGCCGGTTTTTTTTTAAGTTAGGGCTGTCAAAATTTGTGCTTTTTGTAACTAACAAAGAGTTACGTTTTTCTAAAATCATCCCTCATGAGGGTAAAAACCCTTCTTTCCCCTCTTGATTTTAATATTCACATGTAAGTACTTATTATTGACATTTTTGCGGGACTCTCTTCAAGAGCGTTAAGGGATTGAGAATATAGTCATAGTCCGTATCTTGAGAATCTGTCCACTCAATCAAAAGTTATTACTACTTGACTCTTGGCTTGGAACGAAGATTTTGAGTTTACCAGTGAGTACTTACTCGATAGATGGCGTTGTGCAAATGATGCGATTTTCTTAAGGGGGATGCGCCGGTAGCCCTCGTAATTCAAATCTTATGTTTTTTGCAATTTGCAAGGCAGTGTCAGGCAGGTTGTATGTTGAAATGAAATGAAATGAAATTGTTTATTCTGTAAATAGGTTATTGGAATCACTTAATACACGTCGTAATAATATAATTTTTTTCTAAAATTAAGCTAGATGAGGTCGGCGTTTCCTATCTGACTACTCTGAGAAGAAAGGCCGAAACAAACTCACAGTCTCTTTTAAAGTCCGGACATACCTCGGTCAGATATTGGCATATTGGTCAGGCCCTGTGAGGACCATGTAGATTAGAGTCTGAAATGGTCTTTTGAGGAATGAACCACACAGATTTGAGTGAACTTTTTTACAAAGTTTGGTTTTAATACGGCTTTTAAATCGTTTAATGGGTAAGTTTCGAATGTCAATATGATTAAAATATGATTCGCGATCGTAGCAAATAGTAGCTTTACAGAATAATAACCATTAGATACAGGAATACAACTCCTGCAATATTAGTTAGATTAGATAAATAAATATGTGATACAACTGCGACTCATTATTTAGATCAACATAAAACTTGATACTGACCTGTAAAAAGCAAAAAACATAAGAAAATTTGAATTTCGCAGGCTCCCCCAAAGCTTTCGCCTTAGTTTCCATCGTCCATACAATATGCCATAGTTTTTTCATTAATCTTTATACAATATTTTTTCATTAATCTTTCCGACAGTTTCATACTGCTGTCCATACTATCCACACTATCACCACAATATAGCTAGGACTACCACTAATATATAAAGTTACTGGCTGTCTCATGTCTGTTATTTTTACGCCGTAACGCCTAGGTCGCCTAGACAGACCACGTGGGTTATGGGACATAGGATACTTTTATCCCGGTAGCACATTCCCGTAGGATAATTTCCGACCTCCACGCGGGCGAAGCCGCGGGCAAAAGCTAGTAAAATAATAAATTATCATTTATATAAATACGTGGTCGATTGTAATGCCAACTGGGAATTTCCTTTGCGACTACATTCTCAGAAGGAGAGACCATATAGCTAATAGGTACCTACACAGATTTTGATACTTAAATAATAATTAAGCTTTTAAAAGAAATCTGCTGTAAACCACAATTTAAGACCATTCACCGATTAGTTTCGTCCGGGAGCCGAAATGTATAATTTAGATAATTATGATATGATGGCCGCACAAAGGTACGCGATGGTACGTGTTCCTATAACTTCAGTCAGTAACTGGCTCAGTAACAGATGAAGGCGTCTTCTCCTGTAGGTACTGAAGGAACGAGCTTTGTGATTGGGTTTTTCCATCAGGAAAACTTCTCAATCATCTCCCAGCGTCTGAAGCTCACCCCCTTTTGATAATGTTATTCAATACAAGCCGTGTGTGTACCCGATGCGACCCCATGGACACAAGTGACTAACACCTTACCAACATTCATCCCCTATGTAACCCTTTTAACGGGTGAAGTAAGAAAATCCTGGTTTAGTGCTTACTTTCAATTTATATACGAGTACATAATTATATAGAGCATTTTATACTACTAGAGAAAAAAAAATCTTCTTCAAAATGTTGGTTTAAAATTGTTGTTTGGTAAACCGGTTTTTTTGAATGCAGGTTTATCTAGTTTCACTAACTCATCGCAACTAAATGTCAGACGATAATTATAATGTTAACAGTGGAGTGTCCTCAAGCAGACTGCCGTGTCAAGACACCTACCTCGCTAGACTCGCTACCAAATAAAACTAGGTAAGTACCTAGTTTTATTTTTGGTATCGAATCGAAAGGAGCAGAAAAAAAACCAGACCAGCCAGCTGACGTGGCTCAAAAGGCTGCCCAACTTACATGGGACTGGGCAGGACACGTCTACTGCATGCCGGACAAACTGTGGGCCCAAATAGCACAGAACTGGTGCCCTGAGACGGTGAGGCGGGGTCGCGGCAGACCCCGTAGGAGATGGCGGGACGAGCTGGATAGGTTCCAACAAAACTGAAATAGGACGCGCGGGCTCGCGAACGATGGAAGGAGTGGAGGCCTCCCGCCTTGGCCCAGGAGTGGGACAGCGCAGGCTGGGACAACAAGTGCGTGTCGGACCACGCACAATGACGTACTTGAAAGTTGGGATGAATTTATCCCAAGAACAAACTTAACATTATATGTAGTTGACAACATGTGCGTTTCATACGAAATGTATGGGAGAACATGTTTTTGCAACTGCAAATGTAAGTTGGTCGATTATTACTCGGTAACTTGTAAAGCCTACTTACCTGTGATAGTTTTCCTTTTAATTTCGTTATATATTCTACTGCCGTGAACTTTTTCACATCATCCAATACCAACCATTTAGCTGGTAAGGGCTTGACTCTAGCAACTTTTTTTTTCATTATTTTATTGTACCACTTTGTCGGCGTGATTAATATGATTGTATACCCATGCCAAATCACAGCTTTCTAGTACTAAGAGTCCCTGAGCTAAGCCGCGGACAGACTGACGGACAGACAAACGGAAATAGCGAAACTATAAGGCTTCTTTGTTGACTACGGAACCCTGAAAAACAAGCGACTGTAGTTCGCTGACGCTATAAACTATGGATGTTACACATCATATGATGTGATAATCTATGATCAAATCTTTCACTGACCTTGGTAATAAGAATCAAAGTTAATAATTTTCGTAGATTATTATTTTATAATGTAAAAATAATTATGCAGAATAGATAGAATTTAGATAATGTTGAATGAAAAAAAAAAAGATGATTAACAAAACTTGTTTTTAGTGTAAATATGCTTGATTTATTGTAAACTATTACGTGTTAATTCTTTTACGTGTTATAAGAACCAATAGGAAATATTATACAGATTTCGAAACAGTTACAGATTTATAGTGGGGTTCATACTAAATAAAATAAAATAGCGAGAAATCCGTGTATTCCCGTTCGTCCCACTGGCGTCGTCCCACTGGTGGCACGAACGGGAATTTAATAAATTATATTAAATTTATTCCCGCTCGTCCTACTGACGTTCTCAGTGGGACGAACGGGAATGATTTATAATTTTATTTTTAATTCCCGTTGGTCCCACTGAATAATTTGAGTCTGGTTGTTGTTCAATTTTACATTTATTTATCTTAACTAATACTATAAATGCGAAAGTAAGTTAAAAACAAACAGTTACCTAGCAAAAAGTACTAGGCTTGCATGAATTCAGGATAGTGTTTCAATCATTAGTTTTATCTTACTTATAGGATATGAATGACAGATAGTTAATTTAACACGTACGGTACGATATTCTATTCACAACACCTTGTGCACAATTTCTGCACAATAACCTAACAAAAAGTACTAGACTTGCATGTATTCACGAAAGTATTTTAATATAAAATTATAAATCATTCCCGTTCGTCCCACTGCGAAAGTCAGTGGGACGAGCGGGAATAAATTTAATATAATTTATTAAATTCCCGTTCGTCCCACCAGTGGGACGACGCCAGTGGGACGAACGGGAATACACGGAGAAATCGGGGTTTAAAAGCAAGAGGTCCGAAAAGGGACGGGGCGACGGGGCCTCGATACCATCGCATCGGACGGCCAACTCGAGCACCGCGCGTGCTCATTGGTCAAATCAAATAGCGCGCGCTTCCCCGGCTTCCTGTTACACACTTCCGTCGTTTTTCACGAAATCGCTCCCAGATATTGGAGGATAGCGAGAGGAAAGAGAATTGGAATATCTCGCCCCCTATCACACGGGACTTAAACATAACTAGCGGAGTGTGGGTGTACTAAGGTACGGGGTGTACCTTACCGGGGTGTACCTACCTGCCCAGCCCTTCGGGGAATACAGGCGTGTTATGTATTCTGATTCTTTAAATAAGGAACCAACACCCTTTAGTTAATTCCTTGGACACTTATGACATAACTGTCCATCCAATCTTTCCAACGACGACAAGAAAGAGACAGGGCTCTACATTAAGCTCAACTACATTATCGCTCTCTAGCTCTCACGGTGGTCGCCTGCGGAAACATTACAAGTGCAAGTTGTCTGCGAAGAGGTTACATGTGCATACTGTACTTACTAAGTAAGTACATAATTAACGTTTTTACAACGACATGAGTTTTTTCATATATTTCAGAGAGAGAGCAAAGAATATACTGCTCCCGTTCGTTCGAATTTACATCCTACCTCGGGGGCTGAGTCTCGAAAAACGATCCATCGGTAGTCTTAAAATTGAGAAGGAATTAAGACAAAAAAATACAATCAAGGCATGTTGCAAAGACACGGAGTCATAAACCCGCACTGCCCCAGGCCTGCGCAGCAGACACGGAGTCATAAACCCGCACTGCCCCAGGCCTGCGCAGCAGACACGGAGTCATAAACCCGCACTGCCCCAGGCCTGCGCAGCAGACACGGAGTCATAAACCCGCACTGCCCCAGGCCTGTGCAGCAGACACGGAGTCATAAACCCGCACTGCCCCAGGCCTGCGCAGCAGACACGGAGTCATAAACCCGCACTGCCCCAGGCCTGCGCAGCAGACACGGAGTCATAAACCCGCACTGCCCCAGGCCTGCGCAGCAGACACGGACTATGGAGTATGGCCCGGCCTCACAGAGAGGACGTCTCTTTGCTTGCCAGTCCCGCTCCTGTGCCATCATCCAGGGTCTATCCGCGAGGGCAACAATTTCCCACCCATCAGCTCATCTTGCGTTGATTCATCAAAGGGATTTATTTTAATTAGATTCACCGTTCGGGCGCGCCCGGCCGTCCTCGGCCACACTCGAGCAAGTTCAAGGCGTCCGCGCAACCAGTTTTATTACCATAGTACGGTATGTATACACAGTAGGTGTGTTTGCAGTGTAAAGGGCTTTAGCAGGGCTAGTACGAGATTCTTGCCACGGCTGTTGACGGACCACTCGGACCTTTTTAAGTTATGGATTCGGCGAGTTTCTTTTGCCGATTTACGTGTTCTTTTATTTTATAAAAGTGGTTGTATTTTCTGCTCGTTGCGCCTATAAAAAATATCCTAACCCAAGTCATGGTCTACCCATGTGCCAAATTTCATTCAAAACCTAATTTAAAGGGTAACAAACAAACAAACAAACTCATTTTTGCATTTATAATCATCATCCTAACTATCCTAATCCTAACTAATATTATAAATGCGAAAGTGAGTTTGTTTGTTTGTTACGCTTTCACGCTAAAACGGCTGAACGGATTTGGGAGGCACAGGGGTAGACCATGACCTGGAATAGGACATAGGATACTTTTTATCCCGATATTGCCAAGGAATCGAGAACGCGGGTGAAACCGCGGGGCGCATAGTAATATTATACTAAAGTAGTATAGTTAAGATTTCTGTCAAACTAGTCACAAGTACTCATCCGTTTGAATGAACTGTTTATGTTCTTGTGTTAATATTTGAACTTGTAGCTGTAGACTTAACTTTATTAGAGATGTCGCGTTTTGCCGTGTGTTGTCCATCGTCATGTATCGAGCAACGTGTAATAGGGTAACGATCTATATAGTCACATTTTTTTTTTTGGGTTTTGTAAATCATCAAATGACCTCTCGCTCTGGGTGGAGCGGAAGGGCGTGTGACTTTTACGGACTAAAACCCACCCGTGTTCCTTCAGTTGCCTGTTGCCAAGGACTTTCCCGCAACCCTGGCAGGATGATCTAGTCACCTGCTGATTGTTCTGTCAAATGTCATCGTGAAAACTTAGGAGAAGTATACTTGAAGTGAGCTGTCAATAGTTTCAATCCCTGCCTCATGTGGTATGACAGGTCACTTCACGGACGTCACCTAAGTCTTCATGGTGAGGTATATCAGCATAGTTGGGCTGCATTTGTCAAGGATGTAATTCTTGTCGTACTAAAGAACTTTTCCTTCGAAATTCATCCGACTCGTAAATGAGTTGAACATAAACATAACATAACATCATCAGCATCAGCCTGTATCCCCGAAGGGTTGGGCAGAGGTGTACATATAGTACACCCTCATTTAGCCAGTTATATTTAAGTCCTATCATCTCACGTAATAGGGGGCAAGTCTATTGCCGCTATTACTACTACTACTACAAGTAGTCTATAACCGGGAACAAATTCGAAATCCGCGCTGCTACTGAGAACCCAATATCAGTTTGCCCGATCTGGTAATAAGAGCCAGGAGGAGCCCATGCTCAGACGTAGCGCCTGCGACCACTCACTGGCTACTAGAACAATTTCTATTAAAATTACTCATAGTTCATTATGGACAACTTTCCCTCAGAATACGTTATCCCTATTTCTTTTAGATTTAGTTAGAATTATCTAAAACCTCACACCACCTGTATACTTACTCGATTATTCATTCTGTATAAATTGTAGTGACCGCAACATTGCATAAAACTCTTTTGGAACATTTCAAACGTGTGGTCACAGACCACAGCTGTTCAATAACCACAATGATTTAAATAAAAATACTTTATTATGTGTTTAAAAGTTCAGTCACATACATTCAACATACCTACATCAATAACTCTAGTGTCAATTCTGCGAACAAAAAATATAATATCTTCTAAACGGCTGAACCGATTTTTATTAAACTAAGCTAGAATAATAGTTTATTTAATAGCCCATGTAACTTTCATTTAAATAAAATCAGCAGTTTTTGTAAAATTAACAAAAACGTAGAACAACTAACAAGTAAAGATTTGCGCAAGGCTAATCCTCCAGAAGGCCTCACTATTGTGATCTTTTGACCTCAAGTAACATTGACATAACACTGATTGATTTAGATGAGCGCAAAAAATGGAAGCATTTGAATTGTGTATGTTTAAGAGCACACGGAAAATACTTTCAGAGGAGTGCCTATCTGACCTCCACTAACTAAGTTAACACGATAACGCTACGTACAACATGTTAAAAAAAACCGTGTCCGATCCATGAGGGTGTTGGTAGTATCGCGATCGTACTGACAGTCCATTTATGTGCTCATTTTCAGGAAAAAAATAATCACCACATTTTTTTTTAGTGTGAAATATTGTTCTGTTGTTTCCGGTTCTGTTGTTCACAAACTAAACTTAATTTAAGTTCAGTGCATGAAGATAAATTTTAGTTTAGTCCTGTCAAACTGTCACTAGTCCTTAGAAGTATAGACGCGATTAAAAACTTGCCTACTAAAATTATTTCTGATTAATTTGACAGGACTAAACTAAAATTTATCTTCTGTCCTTTTCTTAATGAAATGGAATAGTTTGTGAACAACAGAATCGGCACCAATACCTTCTCATTACACGTGCATGGGTGCATGGAGTGCGGGCGGCCGTCGTTGAGCGGCTGTCTACAAGCATAACTTATGATATGAATGACCCCTGGTGTACTGATTTGGGGTACTGGTAGTAAGAATGTGACTTCAGCTAGTTATAGTTAGCTAACTATGTGATAAATAATACATACAATATAGATAAGCTATCAAGAGCTCCTCACGAAGCACTTGTTCCGGGGAACTACTTCTACTGGAATAGGTCGATGCACTTTTATTGATATGTACCTACAAGTATGAACTAGCTTCTGCCCGCGGCTTCGCCTGTGTGGAGGTCGGAAGTTATCCCTCGGGAACGTACTGCCGGGATAACAAGTATCGTATGTCTTAACCCGGGTTATGGTCAACCTGTGTGCCAAATTTCATTCAAATCCGTTCAGTCGTTACTTAAGCGTGGAAGGTAACAGACACAGCGCAAATAAAATATTACATATCGAGACTCCTCCGTGGCTCGGAAAGCACCCGGCTGCAATTCGTGGATCATTGGCATATGAATGATGCGTGGATCGTTATCATGGCAGTCGTTAGTCGTTACGGGTCGTCAGTAGCCCGAATGTCTGACAACCAGTCCTTCCAAGAGGTATCGTGTTGCCCGCCAGTAACTGGGTTGTGGAGGTCAGATAGGCAGTCGCACCATGTAAAATACTGGTATTCAGCTGCATCCGGTTGGACTGGAAGCCAAACCCAACATAGTGGGAAAACGGTTAGGCAGATGTTTGTTGACCAGTTTGATTACGTACGGTGGTTGATATAACAGCCACCACAAGACTGCAACTTTGTCCCAAAAGTCGGCAAGACGTCGGGAAATCCCTGAGCCCTTCAACTGTTACTAACGAGAAAATATAATTTTAATTGTTATCGCACATAATGAGCTTGTACGCTGTTGGTTGCAGACGTCTAACTGCTAGGTGGCAGTAACCACCTTCCATCAGATGGTCCGAGGACGTGGTGCGAAATCAAACGGTCTACTGATGGGAAGTGGCAACGCCACATGACATTTGCAATACCAGGTTTCAGACAATGCTTAGTTAGAGAGTAGGGGAAGACTAAAGAAACGATGGACGGGCTGTGTGGAAGATGAAAAGGATAGAAAGAGCGGGTGTCTACCGAGATGACGACAGATAGAGATGTATATAAGAGGACATGCCGCGCCGACCACTGATAAATGGGAATAAGGGCAGGAGAATGATCATGATATTATTATAAATGGGGATAAGAGCAGGAGAATGATAATGTTATTAAATATTATAAATGGGGATAAGAGCCGGAGAATGATCATGATATTATTATAAATGTGGATAATAGCAGGAGAATGATCATGTTATTAAATATTATAAATGGGGATAAGAGCAGGAGAATGATCATGATATTATTATAAATGTGGATAATAGCAGGAGAATGATCATGTTATTAAATATTATAAATGGGGATAAGAGCAGGAGAATGATCATGATATTATTATAAATGTGGATAATAGCAGGAGAATGATCATGATATTAAATATTATAAATGGGGATAAGAGCAGGAGAATGATCATGATATTATTATAAATGTGGATAATAGTAGGAGAATGATCATGATATTAAATATTATAAATGGGGATAAGAGCAGGAGAATGATCAAAATATTATTATAAATGTGGATAAGAGCAGGAGAATGATCGTGATATTATTATAAATGTGGATAAGAGCAGGAGAATGATCGTGATATTATTATAAATGGGGATAAGAGCACGAGAATGATCGTGATATTATTATAAATGTGCATAATAGCAGGAGAATGATCATGACATTATTATAAATGGGGATAAGAGCACGAGAATGATCGTGATATTATCATGCCCGTATTCCCCAAAGGATCTTTCCGTCATGTGTAGGCCTTAAGCAATAGAGGGCGATCTTAGATAAAGCGACACGCTTAATGCCACAAATATATGCCGGATACAAATCCTGACTCCTGGTTCCAGATTACTGTACCCAGGATTTTGTCCTTGGTCTTTCTTGCCCGTTCTTCTCCATAGAGATCTACGTTTTGGAATGGGCAACTAGCTTCAACTCTCTGACTAACTGACCGACTCTTTGACAATTCAAAAGTGCCTGTAAATGGTTTAATTGAAATAAATGCTTTGAGTTTGAGTTTGAGTTTGAGTTAGACTGGTGCTGAGAAATTCCGAATAGAAAAACCCGGTACACGTTAATCGACCTTGTTTTAATAATGCTTGTCATTATGAGTTTCATTCGTGGCCCTTCATAAAGCGTTAATGACGTCACACGTAAACCTAATTAAAATTTTAAAAGTTAATTTAATTGGAGAAACTAGCATCTGATGATCACAGTAATTAATATTAATAAACGAATAAATGAGAATCGTTAAGGTTTATGGGGATTTGTTAAAAACCTCCGTGTGACTGTGGGACACACGCGGTTAAACACTGTTAGTGACAGTTTGACGAACAAGCCAACCTTATAGAGAATGGCTGTCTCTGTGACTGTGTGTGTGTGCATGGGTGTCTCTTCGTGAATCTGCCTGCCCTTTCCTAATTATTTTAGATTCGGCTTCCAGTATAACAGGATGCAGCTACCAAGGGGTACCTATCGTATTACCCAGTTGCCGGGTTGTGGAGGTCAGATAGGGAGTCGCTCCATGTAAAATACTGGTATTCAGCTGCATCCGGTTAGACTGGAAGCCGACCCCAACATAGTTGGGAAAAGGCTAGGCGGATGATGATGAATTATGAATGATAGGTTGGAATAATAATAATATACTCGTACCTGTCAATGTTCAGATACACACATTGAGATTGTATTGTCAGCACGATATCTTAAAAAAATAAACAAATTGAAAAATAAATTATATACCAGTTGACTCTGTGACATGGCTTCATACCCTCCAGTAATATCCTCGAGTTTTGGGGTTTTCAAAAAAAACACGTCTTATTTGTATGTATATATTGTTTTTCTGTGAGCTTAGTACATACTGATAATAACACAATGACATAGGTAGTAACACAGTAACTAGGTATGTAACGTAAATGCATCATTGTTGTCTAAGAAAATTAATTTAATTTAACTTAATTATGTTTAAATATGAATTATTTAAAGGCTCGTTCTTTTTGCAGACTCATTATTTTCTACATAATTATTATAGTTTTTGTTACTAACATAATATGCATTGAACAGTTTTTTGACATTATGCTTTATGCAAAGATTTAAATTTTTTTTTTTTTTTTTGGGTGGGAATTTATCAAATGACTTCTGCCGCTCTGGGCGGAGCCGAAGGGCGTGTCAGACTCTTACTGACTAAAACCCACCCGTGTTCCTTCAGTTGCCTGTTGCCAGGGTCCCGGTATCCCTTTCGGGCTATTCCGCAAACCTGGCAGGCATCGGTCCTAACGGACCCCGTCAGGTGTGCTGACATCTCTTTGAGGCGCGCGTGGAACACGACGCGCCATCGACCCGGGCCTGGTCCTTATCGGACCGCGAGCTACCCATTGCTCGCCGTCCGCAAGCCCGCGCCTATGGTGGCCGGGAATCCGCCTGGGTTTCCCGACGCCCAGGGTGTCTCCAGCGGCGGCGGTTAGGGGCGTGAGGGCGCAAGCTTTGCCACTCCCTCACGCGTTCCGCCTCCTCCTTTGCGAGCATCACTGCTTCGCAGAAGGAGATGACCGCCTCCCATGCCCTCTCGCTCCGTACCATGGCCTGGACCAAGGCCGGCCGCGAGAGGTCATTGCCGCCAATCGCCTCCACGAGGACACGGCGGTGGTCCGCCCAAGCAGCGCACACCTCCACCGTATGTTTCCACCGTGTCCTCCGGACGATCCGCACAGTGTTGACACCCGGGCGTTTCCTCCCGCCTAATCCTACACAGGTACCCCCCGAAGCTGCAATATCCGGTGAGGACCTGCGTCAGGCGGAAGGTGAGGACGCCGTGGCGCCTCTCCAGCCACTCCTCAAAGAGGGGACTTATCGCCGCAATTGTGGCGTGCCCAGCACTGGGTTGCGACAATCGCACTCTCCATGCCGCCATGAGATCTTGCCGGAGCTCTGTCCGCTGTGCCGCGATTTCTCGCGGCAGCGGAGGTACGTCCCGGCGCTTCATCTCCTCGCGCCACTCCCAGATGTGCGCGACAAAGATGTTACCTGGCAACTGTTTCTTTATTTTGTTATGTAACATTATTGTAATTTTATGATTTGAAGCAATTATTTTGTACCTAATGTAAACCCAGTTTTAACAAGGTTTACCCAGTAACTGGGTTGTGAATGTGGCGGTAAGATAGGCAGCCGCTTCATGTAAACTACTGGTACTATTCAGCTGTATCTGATTAGACTGGAAGCTGACCCCAACATAGTTGGGGAAAAGCTAAGCAGATGATGAATTGTGATTTACGTAGAATACCTAAGTATTTTCTGCCTAGTTTTTCAGAATTTTTCGTTTCCTAATTCTAGCAACTTATCTTAATTATCACAACGGTCATAAACATTCGAGATTGACAGCAATGACGGTCTTCGATCTATGAGTGACCGCGGCAAGCGCAGCTCAACAACAACTTATTATCATGAAAGTGGCGTTTTCGTTATTATGTCATTTGTTACTTTTGACGTTCAAATAAGTTGACGTTCAATTTTATTCTAATTTTGATTTTAATTTTATGTTATTTTAATTTTATTTTAATTGTAATTTTATTTTTATTTAATTTTATTTTATTTTAAATTTATTTTAATTTTATTTTATTGTAAATTTGATTTAATTTGATTTTCATTTAATTTTATATGTAAAAATATATGCCTATTCTATGAGTATGCTACTCGAAATAAATGATTTGAATTTGAAATAGCACTATTTCAAATTAATCAAATAAATGACAAAACTCAAACTCAAAACACACTTTGTCATTTTACCTACTTTTGAAATCGACATAATTATGTTTTAAAACTAGATGACTTCGGTGTTTTCTAACTAACTATACAACATTAGTTTTTGTTTATGCTAAACCCGAAAAGGGGTCATTGTACTCATCATTTTGAACAACTTTTTCTATGGGACAAACATTGAAATCGCGAAAAAAAAATCTGCTTTTCCATACATTTGTGTTCACTTAAATCGATAAAATGTATGGAACAGCTGATATTTTCTCGCTCGCACACCAAGGGTCCCGTACCCTTGGTGTGCGAGTTCGACTAACACCTGGCCGCTTTTTTATTATTTTCAAAGGTCGCAGTTCACTTCCCAGTGGTGATAACGGCACGTACCTGTAGTGAAAGGCGTAAAAACAGACAAATACATTATATTTAGACTTAGCCTTAGCGCAACAGTAACAATGAATTTAAAATACATTATAATACAAAAAATGCATTAAAGCCAGTTTCGGTTCTGTTTGGATTCTATCTCAAGCGAATTATTTTGCTTCAAATTAATTTAAAATTACCTATTGTTAAGTTCGTGGCCACTAGTTTGCTACGTAAGTTATTATAACATAACAGCACGCCTGTATTTTCCGAAGGGGTAGTCAGAGGTCACCTACATAGTACTTACCTACACCCACATTTCGAAAGTTATGTGTAAGTCCCATGTAATAGGGGGCGAGAAGTCGGGCTCTAATCCAGACTCCAGATTTTTAGTGAGAATCTAAGAGAAATACGCGAAAATCTCGTCATCACACCTCGTTGACAACGAGGCCGAGTAGTAAATGACAGGGACAGCTTACATAGCATATCAGCTTATAAGGTTCCCCCTGCTGGGACACAGGCCTGCTCTCTGTGAGAGGCACACGGGCACAGTGCCTGTTGGTGGATAAGTATAAAAAAATTTATTACTAGTGAACTGGGTACAATAAATCTCCTTATAACAAATTTGATCTTAGGTAATGAGCATTTAGGTGTCGAAGGAGTGCTTTGGCACTCGTACTAGGATTACCCTGTATCACGAATGCCATCACCTCCCTCCCGACCAACCAGTACATATTTAACATTTTTAATTAGTACATTATAATTCGGATGTCACCTAATATGTCGTCGAAGTCGGTTCTGGGCTGGTTCGTGCCGTTTTCCTCGCCATGTTTTCATTGACTGCCATTAGCCGAACTCAAATGTAGCCTCCGAGCTGTAACCGTACGAGTTTCTAATGGTAAACCCATTACTACAGCGGCTGCGTTAGTTTAGCACGAACGTCATAGTTCTCGTGTGCGACACTTTTCTCGGCAATGTACCGTGTTCTGAGTCGGGTTTCCCCAAACGCGATGTGAAAGGCATCGGAGCACTGACTCACTCATTATAACTAAATTATTGGTTGTAAACTTGAAACTAGGGTCACCGTCTGGACCGTTTGTCCGGCTTTTTACTCTCCCGTCCGGATAATGTCCGGCTTTGTCATTTGTCCTGAATTTTCAACTTAAAAGGAAATAGGGTCGGTCTTTTCTCCATACAAAAAGTCATAATTCGAGGTTCGGCTCTCGTCTATTTCCTCCTCAAAAATTGGAGCAATTTGAAAGATATTTTATACATTGATTATGAAGGATATTTACTGTGCCCCTATGTTTAAAACATAGAACTATGTTGATATTTATTCTACTGTAAAAAATCATTGCTCTCAGGTCATAAACCAGAGAGAAAACAGGCGAGAGCGGTTGTATGGAGAGGGGACCGAAACTATTCCTCTTAAGGGGTTTTTCTAAGAAAATAACTTTTGTAGTAAAGTAGAGGTGAATAGGCTAAATGTCCGGACTTTTTTACCTTTTAGAAATTTGAAATGGGCAAAAGCCTTTTTTAACCAACTTTTTCAAAAAGGAGGAGGTTCTGAATTCGTCTGTTTTTTTTTGTGGGTGTTTGTTACGCGATTACTCCTCCAATTAGGAATCGATTTTGATGATTCTTTTTTTGTTTGCTAGTTCATGCTTCAGAGGTGGTCCCATATAAATTTTATTAACTTTGCTTGCGTAGTTTTTGAGTTAGCTTCAATAATTACGTATTTTTCCCACTTAGTGTATGTAGACGATATACAACATTATTTTTTCTTTATGCTAAACCCGAATAGGGGTCATTGTACTCATAATTTTGAACAACTCCTTCTATGGGACCAACCTTGTTATCTGGAAAAAAAAAATCTGCTGTTCCATACATTTTGTGTTCACTGAAATCGACAAAATGTATGGAACAGTTGAATTTCTTTTTACTAATAAAATGTTTTTTTTCTTGAGTAGGTACCTAATAGTTTTACCGAATCATAATCATAAATCTTTATTTAACTATGTCTATACAGGGTTATTGGTAAAACACCAACAACCTCTTAAGGAGTCATTGTACTCATCAGTATGAACAACTTTTACCATGGGATAATGGGAACAAATATGAAATCGCGAAAAAAAAAACAGCTGTTCCGTACATACATCGCATAACTCGTCAAAATGTACGGAACATCTGTTTTTTTCGTGATTTCATATTTATTATTTACATAGCAGGTAGTGGTATTTGAATTTGTGTGGGGTAGGTTCCATAACTAGAAAGTGAAAACATAGAAACATTTAACAAAAAAAAAAAAAAAAAACTTCCAAAAAAAAAAAAATGTTAAAAATACTCTCAACACTTCGACACTTCGACTACAAACGATTTTATAAAGTTTTTAAGTCAATGAAGTTCATGACTTGTCCTCTAGAGGGCGCCATATTCAATTTAATGTGACGTCACATCACAAACCCTGTAACCAGCGGACGATCAAGAAGTTTCCAAAGAGACCTCAATTGTCCAATTGTGACGAGTAGTTTAGAAGATATGAGGGAACACGAACATACATCAAAATCATAACCCTCCTTTTAGCTTTCGTCGTAGTCGGGTAAAAAGTCACATTAGTACTTGCTTGGATTTAAACCCACAACCCTATTAGCGTAAGTATACCTATCGAAGCTAAAATAAAAGTGATAGTGCTCATGAAGTCATGAGTAATGACTATGGCCAACTTTCGGCATGGGATCAATTATGAAATTAAATAAAAAGAAAACAGCTGTACCAATAATTACAAAAATAATGTCTGATGATGAACGTAGCGATAAGTAGTTAGTTTAATTATCTTTAGATGAATTCATGAATTTTTGTTTATTTTGTTGTTTTATATGTAAACAAAACTAAACATTTAACCAGTGGTCACATTAAAAGGATGAGGAACAAATTGTAAATTTGAAGTACCCAAGTAAGATTCAAAGTTTAAAAGTTTAATATTAAGGTTTTGTTCCATTTCTATTAAATTCTATGACAGAAACTAGCAGTTATTTATTTTATAAGACATTAATTAAACTTCTCAACAGTTCACACAGAAAAAACTTTCCTAATAACAGCTAACAGTAGGTACCAAACCAAAAACACCATAATACACAAAATCTCTCTTCGAAAACTTACCAGATCGAAAAATCCAATGTTCTCATTCTCAGTCTCCTTCTTCGCAACGTGTATCTCGTACGCTTTGCCCTTCTGGCTTACAAAACGCTTCACTTGGCCCTTCATCACTATAAATAAAAAAATCGAACTGTCACTTTGATTTCGCGCGCGATACCGATTAGGTTTTTTTTATGCGCACGGAGCGGCGTGACCGCGGCCTTTCGCGACGCTGGCTGGACTGAGGCAACGAGAAACGCGCCTATTATAAAAAACCTCGTTGATTTGCGTGTGTCTGGTGTTTGGGCCTTTGGGGAAATACTGTGGTCTCAAATATTGCTCTTGTTGATTGGTTTGTTTGACAGCGTTGACGCAGGCCCGTTTAGCGGTAAGGGAGGAAAGCTACGGAGCTTCGGTTTCCTAGAAGAGCGGCCGCGATAATTACGACTGCCGTCATTTAAGTCTGCAATTTTCACCTATTTGAAAATAAGGGAGTGAATACCGAGATGACGACTTATAGAGAAGTACTTATGGATTTTACCAAAGAGAATTAATGTCATTCAAACTGTTGTTGTTTTGACTTGAATGTAATTTTTTTTTATTTGTTTTACCGGTGTAGGCCCCGCTCGCCCCTTGGATCTGGCCCCTAATTACCTAAGTGTACCCACTCGCCCCCGATCGTTGGTCTAGTGGTCGCAAGCGCTACTGTTGAGCATAAGGTTCTGGGCTTCATTCCCTAGGTTGGCCAAAGTGTTATTGGGTTTTTCCATCAGAAATTTCTCAGTGGGTAGCAGTCCGGAGTCTGGATTTAGGCTCGCCCCGTATTACCTACATGGGACTTAAACATAACTGGCGATATGTGGGCCTCCGGCCTACTATAGGTACACGTGTACCTAACCCTTCGGGGACGTTGTGTTATGTTATAAAATAAGAGCAGTCTGAATCAAGCTGTTGTCGGCAGTAACGCAGTCCACCACTACACCAACGAGGCAGATTTTAATAACAAAATCTCAAATACTTAATTAAAAAATTAAAAAACACGACTGCCCTGCTAAAAAACGAACTAAAAAGTAAAAAACCAAGTTGATAAAATTGTCATTGCAGTCGGGGGACCGTTCTGTGGAAGACTTTTTAATCTAAGAGGTCCCCAGAGGCAATGACAATTTTATCAACTTGTTTTTTACTTTTTAGTTCGTTTTTTAGCAGGGCAGTCGTGTTTTTAATTAGTTTAATTATTTATTTTTATTTTATACATAAAAGTGACAAGTTTTATTCTTTTGGAAGTTTAGGTACATTTGTGTTTACCGCTATGCAATAGTTGGCATTGTGTTATCCTACTGTATGATGAATGTGATGATGAAAGAATTCTAATAATAACTCAATCACATAGCAAACCATTAACTCATTTGCAGTGTTACTAAAGTCTGATTAAATCGTTTGCAGCCAAAGATGAAATGTTTGTTTTTGCATGTACCTTACCTATGTAAAATGTATGCCCATAAATTATATAGTTTTGGAATGTGCTCATCAAAGCCTTCAATTGGATACCCATATTGTAAATAATCGAAGCCTATGTCACTCGGGATAATGTAAGGATTCTAACGATACCCCATACATCCAAATCCGTTCAGGCATTTTATAGTTATGGTGGAATTGAGGGTGGAATAAAGAAACTCACATACATACATACATGAACCCTGAAAAAATTACACTCCTTTTTGGGCAGTCGTGTAAAAAGGACCATCCTCCAAATTACGATTTTTGGTCAGAAACAGAACGTGAATACAACAACAACAACAGTCAGTTCAAGAAACAGAAATATTGAAAGTCCAGGTTTCGGCAGAAATATTCATTTTTGGCCATATTCGGTTTCGGATAAAAAAAAAAAAAATCGGCAATGATTGAAAAAAGTAAGTTCCGGCAAATCAATACGAACGGTTAATTTTTCAGACAAAATCCAGCGTTACCGTACGTAAGATATGTAAATAAAAGCACAACAATTGAGAAAATAAAAAAATACAGAAAAATGTTTTTTTAATTTTTTCCGTAACCATTTTTAAATATTTTTATTAAAAAAACATTTAAAAAAAAACAAAACAAAAAATATAAAAAAAGTAAATATAATTTACTAGCCCACCGGTATTGGGAACAGGGTCCGAGCTACCGGCGCGGCGCGGTCAGGGCTCTAGAGAGGAAATCAAATCCTTTACTAACTTGCTCCCCTTGCTGCGGCCCGCGGCTTCGCCCGCGTGTACCCTAATTCTTTTTCTAAAATAAAAGTAGCCTAAGGTTATAACATCAGCTATCTCCCAGTGAAAGTCCCGTCTAAATCTTTCCAGCTGTTTGGGAGATTAGCCGGAACAAATAGACAGACAGACAAAAATTTAGCAAAAATTAAGTAAAAATCTGTTATTTTGACATTACAAACAGACTCATCAATTTTATTTATATAAATGTATAGATTAAGTAAATATAATATGCCTTCGAGACAATTGTACAGTTAATTTTGGTGTGATTTGAGTTTAAACTTTTACATTCAATTATATTAGTGTGCTGTGCTTATTTATTAAATTTTTCCAAAAAAACAATAAATTTAAAAATCTTTTTCGCTTCGGGATTCGGGCAAAAATATAAATAAGGCCGAAACTGGTTTAAGTCATTTATTCGGCCGAAAAAAAACTGTTTTCGATTGGACTCTAGTAACTTGCACAATATCAGAGGAGGATTATCAACTTTCCATATATGTAATGCAGTTTTATGACAATAAATAACGTTTTTACTTTTTGAGATGTTATGTCTTACGTAATGTTTAAAGTTTACGAAACTTGAAATTGTGACATTCTTGACCCAGTCCCCACTGTCCCCAGTGGGCTACTGTGCTGTTAAGAGAACTCATACAGGACCCTAATTGCGTAGCACACTTTCAATCATAATCTGAATCATTATGAAGGCTATTGCTAATCCATTGCTTCATATTAATATGTTTGAAAAATGTATGTACTCAACAACGTTAATACCACAATAAAATGAATGTTGTTCAACTGTCAAAACGGCGGGTGCCGTGCTTATGTCATTCCACGGGTCAATTATTTTCCCAAGACTTAGGTACTAAGCTTACATTTATTTTCCAACACTTACTGGTGGGTATATAGTGATGCGAAACGAGGAAAACGTTGCACTTATGAATGACGTTAATAGAACTGATAATGATGCTGTGAAAAAGCTGCAACGTACAAAAAAGTGACTGCGCTCGGGACTCCCCTCGGCGAAACATTTCTCCCGCACGATTTTATCTCGTGTTACAAATTGCTATGTTCCTCCTTCGAAACTCGGGAAGTATCTTTAAATTAAATTTATTTCTGTAAGTAGTTTTGTATAACTATGTATAACAACTATTACACGTCAATCTTTTTAAAAAACCGGCCAAGTGCGAGTCGGACTCGCGCACTAAGGGTTCCGTACTATTATCTATAAAAACGGCAAAAAAATCACGTTTGTTGTATGGGAGCCCCCGTAAATATTTGTTTTATTTTATTTATTTTTGAAGTGAATATGTAACTAAATATTCTGTGAATATATCAAGCGTCTACCTGTTGCCGTTTTCAATATCGAGCAAAAAAATCACGTTTGATGTACGGGAGCCCCCTAAAATATTTATTTTATTCTGTTTTTTAGTATTTGTTGTTATAGCGGCAACAGATATACATCATCTGTGAAAATTTCAACTGTCTACCTATCACGGTTCATAAGATACAGCCTGGTGACAGACGGACAGACAGACAGCGGAGCCTTAGTAATAGGGTCCCGTTTTACCCTTTGGGTGCGGAACCCTAAAAACAAGATGAGGTCGGCGTTTCCGAAACAAACTCAGAGGTCACAGCCTTTTTTAAAGTCCAGACATAATCTTGCTTTTATTGCTGTCTAAAATGGTATTTAGAGTAAAGAATCACACAGATTGAGTGAACCGGTCCGGTCAGGACGCACTGAGTGAACCGGTCCGGTCAGGACGCATTGTCAGTAATTACTCAGCGATTCGACGAACAAGACCAAAGAAAGGACATTGGGTAGGTGATTAAAACTAACTGAGAAAATAAAACAATGATCCACACAGGTAGGTACTCTTCACATTCACAATAATTAAAATAATAGGTATAATATGTTACAAAGTAATTACTTATTCATGTCCATATAAAATTCATTAATGTCAAGTCAATCTGTAAGTATAATTATGAAAATCCGGAATTAAGCTTGATCAGATCATACGAGAACCATCTAGATTGGTGGTGTGAACTAATCGCGAAAGGTCTCAAAAACGATGTACCTCTACCTACAATAAACTCCTTTAAAAAGAAAACAACTGACTTCCAAAAAAGGCTTTAATTGAGGAAGTCGGTCTTTGTTTTTCAGTTTCCGTTTTTTTCCACCGACTTCCGAAATTAAAGTTATTTTTCACTTTTTAGTTAGATTTTAGAGGAAATTGACGAGAGCCGAACCTCGAATTATGACTTTTTGTATGGAGAAAAGACCGAACCTATTTCAATACACAATCTGTGAATAACTCTCTACCTATTTACGGTTCATGTTATTATTATTTTCTTATTTTTAAAGTGAGTGGTCTAAACAAAATCAAAAGTCATTATTTTGAGGCTGAGAATCAGCTTTTTAGGGTTCCGTACCTCAAAGGAAAAACGAAACCCTTATAGGATCACTCGTGTGTCTGTCTGTCTGTCCGTCTGCCACAGCCAATTTGCTCTGAACAATGGATCGATCAAGTTGAAAGGTACAAATATGTATTTCTGTGACCCAAACACGAACGTGTAACGAAAATAAATGAATTTTGAATATGGGGGTCACTTGTGGGGCAAATTAGAAAATTAAAAAAAAGTGTTATACCTACTTATAGATTACAGGATAACCTTTAAGATTTCTGGTCTAAAACACCGTAAATTTCCAAATATTGTGCGTATAAACTTACGTCGTATCGTATGGGAGATGGGAGAACATGTTTTTCAACAACAAACTACATAGCCCGTGCTCCACCAGTCCACCACGTACTTGGGCGGGTTTATCGACAACATTACTTAGGACAGTCCCCCAAAACGCGCACCCTTCACCACTTCCTATTGCTTTAGGGAGAGTGACGCGGGCGCAACAAACTTTAAGCAGAATTTTATAATATTATGCCTCTACTTACACTATTAAACTTTTCCATGCTCAATGAATCAACCTCTAGGGCTACACCTGTAATGTTAATAAATATTCTCATAGGGAAAAATTTCCATTATTTTCCTGTCGTATCACATGAATTCCCTTGCAGCCGATACGTCTACTCGCCGGGGAAGCCCGATGTGGAGTTATCCAACCAAGGAGTACCCACTCACCTATGTAATAAGCATTCAACCTTCACTGCGTTCGCCGCCTCTGACGTTGACGTTAACGCGCCATTTTGTATCGGACCATATCGGCCTAACCGCAAATAATTCCCATTTTACTTTCCTAAAAATATTATGAAACACTCTCATATTATGTCTCTTTTTGTGAACCTCTAATAATTCCCAATAAAAACTGTTTACAAAAAAAACAACCGACCTCTAAAAAAAAACACTAAAAAGTTAAAAATTACTTTCGGAAGACGGTGGCAAAAAATGAACACACAAATTCAAATTCGGGTAAGTATCACTAGGTACTTGATAAGTAAATAACAGTGACAGGAACTTAAAACATCATGCATATAGACCAAGTGGGAAAAATACGTATTCATGAAGCTAACCCGAAAACTACCTGAGCAAAGTTATGCTCATTTTCGAAGAAAGTCGGTTGTTATTTTTTTTTTCACTTTTTAGTTGTGGTACCTACCCCACACAAATTCATACCACTACCTGCATGTGACGGAGTAACTTAAAACGTCGTCCATATAGACTAATATAAGTGGGAAAAATACGTAATATATAGCTAACTCAAAAACTACGAGGGCCGAGTTAATAAAAATGTTATGGGACCAACTCTGAAGCATGACCTACCAAACAAAAAAAGAATCATGAAAATCAATTCATAATTGGTGGAGTAATCGCGTAAAAAAAATACAGACGAATTGAGTACCTCCACCTTTTTGAAGTCGGTTAAAAAAAAACGTTTGCCATTGAAGCCCGACAGTTTTTAGAGGTTCATTAATTAAAATAAAACCGGCCAAGTGTGTGTCGGGACTCGATTCCCTTTAGCTAATAAGAAAATAGTCTTATGAATGTGCGTTTTTCATATTTGTTGATTAAATACGGTCTATGGTAGGTACATCCGGTACGGTACGGTATGGTACAGAAGTTTCAAATTCCTAACTTGTTTAGTTGTTGCGATAGAGCCCGTACAAAAATGGTCTAAAATTGACAACTTTTACGTGACCTTATTTCTTCATTTTTGAGGATAAATAAAAAGATTGTAGCACTCTACTCGACGAGCTCTACACAATGACACCCCACATGTCGAGGTGAGATTGTTTTTCTAAATCAAAAGTTTATTGACTGTTCCTATATTAATTAGTAAGTAATTTACTAATTTATTAAATCATCACTAATAAATAATAAAACTTAAATAATTTATACTTATTATTATACAATATTTATTATATAAGGAATATCTTTAAAAAAACAGCTGTTCCTTACATTTATGTTCACATAGCTCGTCAAAATGTAGGGAATAGCAGTTTTTTTTTTCGCGATTTCATGTTTGATCCCTAGTTAGTGCAAGTTGTTCATAATGATGAGTACAATGACCCCTTAAGAGATTTCGTGTATGAAAAGATACATCTTTCAACATAAGTATAATATTAATCTATATCTATATCTATCTATACATATAATAAATCTGTAGACGAGGCGTTTCTGTACAATGAAAAAAAAAAAAAAAAATGTAGGTGGAGTGTTCAAGAATAACCAACAGATGCCATTTCTACCATTTTTGGAATTTTTGTCTGTTTGTCTGTTTGTCTGTTTGTTTGTTTGATTGTTCCAGTATCACGTAAAAAGTACGAAATCAATATGGTTAACTTATACACTCAAATATTGTGTGTAACTCGATGTTTCATTTAGTCTTTGTTTCATTGCAATCGCTTCAAAATATCAAAAGATATAAGAGTTTAAAGTATTCAAGAAGAAATTTTCATTAGGTACGTAATGTAGATACACGTAACGACATCTATTGTCGTAAAATGACACTAGCGTAAAATCAGGTAGGTTTGTGAGAACGTGTATAACACACGATCATAATCATCATATGTTCACATACTTCGCGCGGAAACATTACGCGATACATTGTGAATTTACCCAATCTAAAGTTTGGTTAATTCAAGTTTTCCAAATCCATTGTTTGGTAGTAGTGCCATAGGTGACGCTATCTATCTTTTAAATCATGATACAAATATTAATCATGAAAAAATGGTGATAAATTTTAATTTCTTAAAAATTGTAGATTGTTACATCGAGCAAAAAGTGAGTAATTAAGGCACGAATGCGTTTACTAAATAAACACGAGTGCATTAATTACTCACTTTAGCAAGGTACGTAATCTACTTTTCTTTCAACTACCAATGTACCTGCTGCGATAAAATATACCTGCTCAAGGTTAACTCAACTCAATCCAAATCAAGTTAGGTCAAGTCAGGTCAAGTCAGGTCAAGTCAGGTCAAGTCAGTTCAAGTCAGGTCAAGTCAGGTCAAGTCAGGTCAAGTCAGGTCAAGTCAGGTCAAGTCAGGTCAAGTCAAGTCAAGTCAGTCATGGAACCCTAAAAACAGTATTTTCTACATAGCTTACAGAGTGTTCGAACGTTTTCCCATATATTTTGACAGTATCACTTCGTGCTCGATAGATGGCGTTGTTCATTTAACGTCATTTTCTGAATCGCGGTGTTAAGAGTATATGAGTCTATGAGGACCATGTAGATTAGAGTCTGAAATGGTCATTTGAGGAATGAACCACACAGATTTGAGTGAACCTGTCCTGTCAGTGCAAGCATTTGTCAATAATAGTGGAGCTCAGCTCAGAACTTAAGGAGCTCAACGACTCGACGAACAATACCAAAGAAAGGACATTTGTGTAGGCCGCATAAAGTAACTGAGAACGAAAAAATATAAGAATAAAAACAAAATAAACATCCACATAGTCCTCACATTCACAAAGCAATCATGTCATTTTGTCAATATCCTACATATAATATTCAATAATTTGAATTTGTATATAAAACTGGTAGGTATATTTTGATGATTTTCACTTATTCAAAATGTCACAATGCCAAAATGACAAAATGTTAGCAGAGCGAGCAGCTCAATCCCATGCTTTTTGTCTTCAAAATAATCTGAAATTGTATAGTACCCTTTTTTACAAAGTTTGGTTTCAATACAGCTTTTAAATCGTTTAATAGGTAAGTTTCGAATGTCAATATGATTAAAATATGATTCGCGATCGTAGCAAATAGTAGCTTTACAGAATAATAACCATTAGATACAGGAATACAACTCCTGCAATATTAGTTAGATTAGATAAATAAATATTTGAAACAACTGCGACTCATTATTTAGATCAACATAAAACTTGATACTGACCTGTAAAAAGCAAAAAACATAAGAAAATTTGAATATCGCAGGCTCCCCCAAAGCTTTCGCCTTAGTTTCCATCGTCCATACAATATGCCATAGTTTTTTCATTAATCTTTCCGACAGTTTCATACTGCTGTCCATACTATCCACACTATCACCACAATATAGATATGGACTACCACTAATATATAAAGTTACTGGCTGTCTCATGTCTGTTACTTTTACGCCGTAACGCCTAGGTCGCCTAGACAGACCACGTGGGTTATGGGACATAGGATACTTTTATCCCGGTAGCACGTTCCCGTGGGATAATTTCCGACATCCACGCGGGCGAAGCCGCGGGCAAAAGCTAGTACTTAATTAAAAATAATGTTTATTATTTGTTGTTAAAGCGGTAATAGAAATACATAATCTGTGAAAATTTCTACAATCTCACTCATTACGGTTCATGAGATACAGCCTGCTGACAGACAGACGGACGCCGGACGAACCAACTGACCGACGGATGGACGGACAGTGGAGGTCTAGTGTTAGGGTTCCGTTTGGCATTCGTCGGAACCCTAAAAAAAGTGTAAGTACATCATTAGAAGGTCAATAAGTTTTGAGAGGATCAGTCACATTATGCCCCTCTTGCGTCTGTGACGTCACCTGGGAAAGGGCGGGAACATTTTATGTAGCGTTAGTCACTTGTTAGTGTACCTGTATATCATTATAATTTATTATAATGATGGTTGTGAGAAACAAACATTGTGGTCAGTTCTGCGAAACAATTATGTCGTTTATCAGAGGAATGTATGATCTCTTTATGACAAATACGAGTATTTATTACCTTATGGAATATGGTTTATGGAATATTTTCTTTAATAGGGAAAAGTGTTGATTACTTAGTCAGAATGATGAAGCGATTAGATACTCGCACTCAGAACTATGTGTTTTCACGATTCTATCATTTAATAAATTTACCTTTTTTTTTTACTCTCCTTTTTGCTTCGCCGTAGTCGGGTACGGCGAAGCGAAAAGGAGAGTCATGATTTTGACCGGTATTATCATGTAATATGTATGTTGTATGTTCATTAGTTCCCTCATAACTTCTAAACTACTCATCATAATTTCACAAATATCTTTGGAAGCGTCTTGATCGTCCGCTGGTTATGCGACATCCATCGCATTAAATTGAATATGGCGCCCTCTACAGGAAATAAAGTTATGATAAAAAAGAAAGTTAATCTGTTTGATTTATGTCTAGTCTATAACACGTGTGACTCCAGATTTTGAATTGGTCTGTCAGCGATGTCATGGGTATACACATGACACGCAGAAGTTAGTTTTTAGTTAACTCTTTTGTCGTAGTTGGGTTTAATTTTTTTTCATAACTTTTTGTTTGACTGCCTCATTGATCTACTTAGTGCACACTAGCACTAGGCACAAGCGCGACTGCTAAGCGTGAGCTCTTGGGTTCGATTCCTTGGTCGAGCAAAATGTTATTGGAGTTTTCCATCTGTTTCTCAGTAGCAGCCCGGAGTCTAGATTTGTGCCCAGTTGTTGGCAGTAGGCTCGCCTCCTATTATATGGGATAATGTGTCTGTACTATAGGTATACCTCTGCCTAACCCTTCGGGGAATATAGGCGTGACGTTATGTTTTTTTTAGGTACTGAAGAGTGTAGGGTCCTAACTACAGTTGTCCCTTTGAGCCACACTAATCTGCATGTTCCTTATATGATCTGACCAAGATTATGTCTGGACTTTAAAAGATACTGAGGCCGTAGACAAAGTGACATTCCATCAGCGACAATGATGATGGAAAAGGTATAAATGTATAGGACTGACATAGGCTGTCGAAAAGCTTATGTCAATCCTGTTGAAAGTCGTTGTAGAAATACGAAACGCTTTCGAAGCGATTGTCACTTGTTTGAACGCAAAAAGCCTTGTGGAATCTTCTTAGCAAGTGTTTGCCTCATAAGGTAATTGGCGTTTGACATATTAGAACGAGAGCCCACGACCAAAACCATGTCGCATCGCTATACGGCCAAAACCATATAAAAGTCATTCGTTTCTTGTAGTTGTTGTTCTTACGTTACATAAAAAATTTGCGAGGCACATGTAGCCTGAAAAATTTCGCAACACGTTCAAAATCCACAAGTTTTATATTTTAATAAAATAGATTTAAAGAAAACAGCCATAGCGCCATCACCATAGTAAAAAATGATGAGGAGAACTTCTCCAACTACCTAATTTTTTTCCCATTCGGCATTGTGTTTTATAAATAATTTCATCGCCACTGCTCTCAAAACGGTGAAGGAAAACATCGTGAGGAAACCGGCATGTCCTAGAACCAAAAATTTGAAGACATGTAACATCTACCAACCCGCACTGGGCACGCGCGGTGGATTACGGTCCACTCCCTCTCATAGAGAGGAGGCCTGTGTTCCAGCAGTGGGAACATTATAGGCTGAGATTATGCTATTGTGTTTTGGGCCCAACTTTGTATAAAACGTGAATGGTCCTTAGGATTTTGGATTCAGATCTATCGATTTTATAGGGTTTTGGTCGAAAAACGATAAGGCAAAAATTTTAGTCATGGGCTCTTGTACTTTATCAAACACTACCTACCGTTGCCATAGCAACGGACCCAAAGACATGACATTGTAATAACGTCCTGTCTGAATATTACCCAACGATTCATTCGTGTTTTTGAGTGCCTTTTTGCAAATGTAAAGTGAAACTTGGTGCTTTCGAATGATACTAATTGTTATAGTGTATGGATAGTATAGTAATTAATTAGGGTTATGAATTTGATTTTTCGATCTCTTACGTAGACGTTCATACAAAGTTATTGCGGCATGTATGATGAGAAACGTCAATGGGCTCTTTAGATTGTCGCAAGTTTAGGTATAAGAAAGACTATTTTATATACTTTTCAAATAACCGTACAGCCGGAGCGCGAGCGGTTTGACGTCAGCTTTGCATGACTTTGGTAGCGAGTTCGATCCTCAACTATTGTTATTATTATTTTTTTGTAATTCTTTTTTGTACTATTTTGATACATCAAGATTTCCAAATTACTTATAATAAAATAACTGGATGCTTTTTGGGGTTCCGTACGGGTCAGATCCCTGCTATTATCAAAAGAACAGAGCAATGTCTTGCGAAAATGAGCAAAAGTTCATAATAAAGAAATGAAAAAGCGAAAACTATACTTTTTATTTATTTTATTACATTTATAATTAGTAGCCAGTGTGTCTTTCTTTCTACACAGCCGTAAACCTGAAGGAATAGAGTTTCGACCCACAATGAAAGTGTGGAAGGAGCTACTCGCGCAAAACGCAGGGTTTATCAAACACGAGAAAAAGTAGATGCGGTGATGACGAAGATGCTTAGAATATATGTATGTAGTTGCCTTGTTGAATATAAATCAATAATATTTTGATATAAGTATTTAATTTGTACTTGTAGACCAACCTTGGCTGCAACACCCAGCCCATTTCTTCGCATAGCCTGTGGGAAATGCGGCTTCAGTTCGTAAGACTGTAGGCTTTTAAAAACGCACGGTCGCTTATGGAAAATGCGCCTGATGTGTGACCCCGCGGCCGGCGATGCTGAGAACAGCTACTGCTGTGCTCTCTACGCTGATTCGGCGTCTGCACGTTGTGCGAGGAATGAAAATAACTCCCACAGTCCATTCTTTTTGTATAATTTCACCACACAAACACAAAATTATTTATAACTGTTCCTGTATAAGTTTTTATTTCATGAATATTGGATTTCAAGATGATTTCAAGGACAAAATCGAAATAAAATGAGAAATATGAAACTGCAGAAGCTAAAATCTTCGTGACTGTTCAGTCAACAAATAGACAAATTTTACCTAAAAATAAAATTTATATTAAGCATACTTACCTTTCTCTAAGCCATAAATTGAGATAGGCGTATCCGGTTCCGGTACGGTGAAGCGCTAAAGCCCCGCAGCGTCACATCCGCCCCAATCCGGCAGGTAGTGGGGATACGTTTGCGCAGCGCATAACGATATCCATGATCCTCATTGCGGCTCAATTTACAGTAATTGATAAGGATATCAATCACATACATTTATAATAAGAATCAGCAGTCAGAAATATAAATTGGCTTAGAGAAAGGTAAGTATGCTTAATATAAATTTTATTTTTAGGTAAAATTTGTCTATTAAGCTTGACTGTACCTTTCTCTAAGCCATAAATTGAGAAGTGTTTGTTATCGACTGCTGGATTGGGACTAAATTAGAACGCCAATGTGATCAAAAATGTTATTTAATTTTAAACTTTTGATAGTTAATAACTTATATAAATCAACAGAATTAGTTCCTATGAGTTTAATTATAGTACTACATCGATATTACGATAAAGTAAATCATCTTATAGTTTGAAACAGATTACTGATCTGATTTGAATGACTCGATTCATTTGTGGACCTGTAATCCTTGATTTCTTTTTTATAATATTTGTGAAATGTCAGAGCAGAGCGCCAATTTCCTCGTTCCAAAATTTGATCAACGGGAATATTATCTGCCCAACTTGCCGAGGCTACCGCCGATCGCACACTACCTGGACTAGTGTTTATTCCAGCTTGTTTTAACAACGATTTAATCCAGCCCCCTATTATGGTGCGGGTAGCTGGTTTGGGTTCACCACGTGTGCTAATAAATAAGCTCTCAATATTACCCCTTCGGTCATTAGAGTACTCTAGCAATTTGTCAATCCAATAAATTGGGTCAATGTTAGAGTTCGACTCGCCTTTAAGTAAGCGCCAGCCGGATTGCTTATAAGTTAAATTATCAGTTTTGGACCCAAAAATGGGCCAAAACACTATAGAATCCTCACTCTTTACAAAGTTTTCTTTATTTATATTCAATAATGTAAGGTCATGGACTCTGCGCCCGGAACACAATAAAAGGAGAATTGCAGTTCTTTTAGAAATTTCAAACAATGACATTTTGGAGGGAATATTGTCAACTAAGAATCTAATTAAAACATTAATGTCCCAAATAGGACTTTTAGCTTTGGGTGGCTGTTTTAAGGCTATACCCTTTAATATTTGCTTTATAATAATGTGAGAACCTAATGAGAAGCCACTAGATGGACGACAAAAAGTACATACCACCGACTTATGTACTGCAATTGTATTATAGGCAAATTTAAATTTAAGATGCAAATCAGTTAGAAATCGAGCCACATCTTCCGGGGATGGGTTCATAGAGCTCACATTATTGTCACGTGACCATTTACACCATCGTAACCATGCCGGCTTATAAGTATTTAAGGTCGATTTCCTCCAGCTACCTTCTAAAATTTCTACCTGATCTTTCTGCCAAGAATCTAATAGTGATGACCACCCTGTATTAGCCAGACCTTTAAATTCAATCGATGAACTTGTGGAGGCGGTCGATTGGTTGTTGTATCTATCAAGACTTGGTCCAAATCCCTCACCTGGTAAGGAGGGCGAATGGAGCGAGCCACCAGATCTGCTCTCCAAAAGACCTTCTCCCAATCGGGTGTTACCACCAGGTACATGCCGGTTGACTGGTTCAGGTGTGCTAATACTCTGGGTATCAGACACGGTGGTGGGAATACCCATGCTAACCTGTAGTGCCAAGGGTGACCGAAGGCATTGTGGAAAGCAGCCGCCTGATCTAATTCTAGACTTACATACGTGGGTACTACATGAGCAGTTCGTGACGCGAAAAGATCTATCTCGGGAACTCCGTAGCGCTGAAAAATTTTCCCGGTAGCACAGGGAAGCAAATGCCATTCTGTCGGGGCAGATTTCCTTGAAAGCCGATCTGCTACGTAGTTGTATCGACCGGGAAGGTGATATACCGACATATGTATCCGATAACGATCTATTTCGTCTAAGACTTCGTATGTTAGGTTTAGAAGAGACTGTGATTGTGTGCCGCCTTCGTTGCGCAGGTAAGAAACTACAGTTCGGTTGTCGCTCTGTATCAATAAGCTTGTATCGGTCATTAGACGACCTCTTACCTGAATTACTCGCAAAATTGCCAACATCTCCAAGATATTGGTGTGAGCGTCTCTTTCCTGTACTAACCAACTGCCACATAAGGTCTCGTTGTTGAGCTGCGCACCCCAACCTGTCTTGGCCGAGTCCGTCGTAAGGAAATAAGTTGGAGGTGGACCGTGCAGTTGAGAAGCCATATTGTGATTTTGTATCCACCACTGCAGGTTCGGAATTACCTTGACGGGCATCTGTGTACGACCTTTTACATTCTTTCGCAATAGGGAATTGCTGAAGGTCAGCATTGCACGAGAATTTAAGCGCCCTCGCGGGACTACGAAACTGGCAAAATTCCAAAGTCCTAGTATACTCTGGACTTCTTTTAAACTTACCTTGGTGGATTTTGCCATTTTCGATGTTCTCGATTGCAATAAGCGAACCTTTGTTGGTGGTAGTAATTTGACATTTTGCCAAGGATCCCATAATATCCCCAGATACTCGATTGACTGCTTTGGAGTCAATATAGACTTCTGAAAGTTTATTACAAAACCAAGGGACTGCAGAAGTCTTACCGTTAAGTTCGTGTGACTTTGCAGAGTTTCTCGATTCTGATTTGCCAGGAGAAAATCGTCGAGATATATCAGCAATCGCACTCCTTGGTCTCTTAAGATCTGCGCGATCCAATTCGTCAGGCTGGCAAAGACCTTCGGAGCAGTTGCCAAACCGAAGGGGAGGCAGGTCATTTGCCAAAGTTGGTCCAACACTAATAATCTGAGGAAACGTCTGTGCCCTGGCGCGATTGGCAGGTGAAAATATGCATTTTTGAGGTCTATTTTCACTAACCAATCCTGTGGTTGGAGGAAGTCGGGGACTTTGTACATGTTTACCAATCGAAATTTGTCTATTTTGACATAGTTGTTTAGTAATTTTAAATTGAAGACCGGGCGAAACGAATGCCTCGCTTCCTTTTTTGGTACAAGAAAAATTGTTGAGACAAAGCTCGGAGTCATTGAAGCTTTTTCTAACACCTCTTGATCTACTAGCTTCTTTAATTGGATTAAAATTTCTTTTGAATTTATTGTGTGAAATCTTTTGGGAATCCTCAAGGGATGAACAAGCGGTGGTTTGCTTAAAAAGGGGATCCGATAGCCTGATATTATTTTTAGTATATATAAAGGTGCCCCCAACTTCCTCCAGACACTTACCCGATGTTTGATTCCCCCGGCTTGAAAACGTTGATGATAGTCAATCGACTCGTTTATCACGCCGTCCCAGGGTACTACGTTTCTTACCGCCTCGTGTATCTTCGGTGTGACGAAAAAACTCTTCTGCCCTTCTCTTACGTCCTTGCGCAGGATTAAAGCCACTACTAGTGGAGGGGCGATAGTTTGCACTGTTGCGCACAGGCACTATATATTTCCTACCTCCTTGTGTGTCCCTTCTTTGGACAGAAGGTTTATACGATCTACCCTGCGAGGATAATTTAATGGGGGCGGCTTGAAAAATTTTTAAGACGCCCCCTTGTTTTCCTACAAAATCTGTAAACTTTGAATCGTCAAATAAATGATTCGCGGACGGAGGTATTTTCCGTAACGATTCCTTAAAACAACTTTCCTTTACAGAATTTAAAATATTATCACGACGTTGTTGCACTATATCAGCCCGTTTGCCACATATCATTTGTAATAAATCCGATTGTATTTTTTGGTATTCCCCGTCGGCAAACAGTTCATTTATTTTTGAAGTAATCTCTTCAGTGGTCGTTGGGTTTTTTAATTCGGATACCCATGAAATGAATTGGCATAAGCCTTTTTGAAACGCTTCGTTTTGCAAAATAACAGCATGTGACATAGCAGCTAAAGAATTTTCAACGACCGCAAACGAACGATTACGTTCAAAATTTTTCAAAACATCATTACATTCTAACTCTACAAAACCTGGGGTAGAATTATAAAGTTTTTGTACTTCAGAATAACGTACTTGAGCCCAGTCAGGCGAGTTAAAATGTTGCAATTTGTTAAGCAATTCGAGATGCGTATTATTTGTCTGTAATGTCTGTGACTTGAGGGTAGTTTGTATTTTAAAATCAATCCCTTTTTCTTTGTTTAATTCCTTATCCAGTTCAGTAGTGCTCGGAATATAAAGAATAGACTCACTGTCAGACATGCACGACTGAGTATTATTTTTAATAATAAGATCTTGCAAAGAGGATACTTTTTCAGTAAGTTTTTCAAAAGCGTCCTCTAATTTACTTAGCTTTGTACGGCGGCGCCGCTCCTTTCGCCTACGATGTCTCCTTTTACGCGCCGTGGTAGAAGAATCGCTGCTACTGCTCGAACCACTATATTGCGACCGAGCACGTGGGGCATCGTCCATACTATAATTATTAATATTTTCATCCAAAGAGTTCATTTTAACACAAGTTATTCTTATATATTTTTATTTTATATGACACTAAAAAGTAGGACACCCTTTTTAAAAGTAACAAGTTACTTTTAAACGCGACTACACCGTTCGGTAATCCGAACGCCAATGAGGATCATGGATATCGTTATGCGCTGCGCAAACGTATCCCCACTACCTGCCGGATTGGGGCGGATGTGACGCTGCGGGGCTTTAGCGCTTCACCGTACCGGAACCGGATACGCCTATCTCAATTTATGGCTTAGAGAAAGGTACAGTCAAGCTTAATAATCGCATGCGTACGTCAGTTGTGACGGTAGCTTAGGTACGGGAATACCAATTTTAATTTCTGTGTCAACTCGACAATGTTACATAATACCGTTTTAGTACATTTCTTATTTTCATTCTATTCGCAAACACATCGCACCAAACGTCACCTTTGACTTAGTTTTTTTGGTTTGTATACCTTTTGTGACATTTTGGAACTTTTGCGGCCATGCGACTTGAATTTGAACGTTTTTTAAGTTAGAGAATTGGCCTTCTGAGCTCTGAGTGGCCTTTGTTCTCGGAGTAGTCCGATAGGAAACACCCATCATAGTTTATTGTGTCGTGTGATAGTGTTTATATGTAGATACCTACCTACTTACTGAAATAACTTCATATACCTAACATTTAGTTTGGAAAGAGACGGTCACACGGGTAGAGTGAAGGCTCCCGACGACAGGCGCCACGCCACGCGACGGGAACGCGACGTCGACGCGACTCTGATGGAACAATTTCTATGAGAACTTCAGGGAAATTGTTCTACCGTCACGTCGCGCTTGTCAGCGGGAGCCTTTACAGAGACGACTTCGCCATATTTGAACAGGTACCTAACCTTAGTACTAGAATGGAATAACTCTGTTCGACTACCATTTATTTAATTTTTTAATTATACTTTAGGCTTCGTTCTCGATATAAAATTTACAATGCAGCTTCTTCTCGCTAGTCGGCAACCAATCGCTTATTTAGAGCTGAAAGCAAAAACTAAACGGACATGTGTAGCTACCTCCGCTCTATACGTCATCTGTCATTCTTTACGTTTGCGCGGCAACCAGTACGTTGTGATTCCCAAATAATATTTAATTTAAAGTGTTTAAAAGTAGTTTAAAGGTGTTTAAAGTGGGCATACGATAACATGCCGAAACGAAAACTGGGAAAAGAATATTATCTTTAAAAAAAAAAAAACCGAAGATTACAAAAGAAGATGAAACGACACCGGTACAACACCGATTCATCAAAGTCGTACATTTTTGCTTCACTTGTTAAAACAATAGCTATACGATATTTATTGTAACACGCGGGTAATGTACGAGATGCATTGACGCGAACAAATAATTCGGGGCGTTTACGAGATAAACGCACGAGTTCTATCATTGTTTTACACAGTAAAACGTGTTTCACATGGCTTCTAAACGATATTTATCGTACTACGCGGGTAATGTACGAGATGCATTGACGCGAACAAATAATTCGGGGCGTTTACGAGATAAACGCACGAGTTCTATCATTGTTTTATACAGTAAAACGTGTTTCACATGGCTTCTAAACGATATTAATCGTACTACGCGGGTAATGTACGAGATGCATTGACGCGAACAAATAATTCGGAGCGTTTACGAGATAAACGCACGAGTTTTATCATTTACCTATTTTATAGGTTGTAGTCCGAGAAGCTAAGCTTAAGTAAGTTTATTATGGTACATTATCGGGATCTTTTTGCAGACTGCAAAAATCATGAACCAAAAGAAGGGTCAGTGGGTCGTGTTAGTAGTTATTGAACTACATGATGACTGTCAAACCACCGGTTCCATTTACCGCAAACTCTGATAAGTAACACTGATACAGCCATGACTGTAACTGATGCTCTACCTGAGCCTGACCCAGCACCTGTGTTAGACACTGAGCCTACATTTATTCCATCCTTGGAAGTGCTGCTAGCACTATGGGATTTGATGCATTAATATGCATATAAAATAGAAATAAACAAGGACTTAGCCCGTATTTGGAATACCACTTTGAAGGAAGAACTTACCATTTCAGTTGGTGCATTATCAATGTTAATCAATAACAATAATGATAGACTTAATACAGGTCTCCCTGCTCAGTTATGCTGGAAGGATGTTAACAGACTTAAAATTCAAAATTCCTGGGCAAAAAATGCTAAGATATTGTCAAAGATGCAGAAAGACATGATATGGTAATAACACTAATATCCTATCTTACCTTTATGGTAACAACCTATCTGACACTATAGAGAGTCTTAATAGCTTGCCAAAGAAGAGGCCAATCTTTAAAAAGCCAACTACTTTTACCACAACCCGTCAGGGAAACTTGAGTGGTCTACCTCGTTACAACTAACAGAGGACAAATCTGAGGCTGGGATACAAGAAACCACAGTTCTCATATCAAGCATGGAAATATCAACCAGAACAACAATACAACCAGTACCAGTCACAGCACGCTGTGAGAAAGCCCAAAACCCCACCACCACAGGACGAGGCTCGTGCTTGATACTAGAGGTTAGTCATGCTGGAAAATTAAATAATTTCTTACCTTATTGGCCATGCATCTGTGACAGTGTTTCAATATTGAATCATGTCAATGGATACTCAATACCTTTTACTGACACACCATCAGTTTCACAATCTGAACAGTCATTATAAAATGATAATTTTAAATGATTCTGATATGCATACAGCCATTAATAATTTGCTGGACTTATGGTGCAATTTGTTTTTCCACAGCATGTAAAGGCCAACTTATACCTTAAGTGTTTTTGAGTTAAAAACCAAACAGTAGCAAAGGATTTATTCTAAACCTTAAGCGTCTTAACAAATTTGTTAACACACAGAATTGCAGTTGCCCTAATTTGTCCAGGAGAATTTATTGATTTAAAAGATTTATATTTATTGGTAAACCAGCATTAATGGTTTCAGTATGATACATTATTACTATACGAATTTAATGAATTCCCAGATGTCTTATGTTCTGCACAGTATGCATTCTCTTAAAGTTATGAGAGCACTGGTAACATAATTAAAAAATCTAGAAATCTCAAGTTTGCACAATATTTTGATGTCCACTTGTTGGTGCCCACTTGTTGGTGACCACTTGCATTGGTTCTGATTATAAAACATGTTTGAACAATGTTAATGAAACAATTGCTATATTCAAATGTTTTGGATGAGTTAAAAAAAAAAAAAAAAAAATATTAAAAAAATTAAAAAGTATAATTACACCATCATGACTCCTGTCAATTTTTAGGTTTGAAAAATATTAATTTGAAAAAACATACCTAGTTGTAGTATTAGAGACGTTGCTCTGTTAATAGGAACATTAACTGCCACATGGCTGGCAAGTACATATAATATTATGTTTGATTTCACATAAAACTATTAGATCATTTAAATATACCATATAACCATCAATATAATGGTTTAATTTAAAGCAAAGGCATTTATGCAATTATGTTATAAAGATTATCATTCACCCAGACCTACAGCAGTGGGCTGATAATATCAATAGTTTACACAAAAGTATAGCATACTTCAAATATGATTTGGAAATATTTACTGTTGCATTAAGAAGTGGGGGGGGGGGGCTGTTTGTAATGACCATAGAGTTCATGGGTTCTGGAAAGAGACTGAAAATTATGAGTACCTATCACATAAATTAGGTATATAGAATTACTCATTATTTTTAGCCTTTAAAAATGTTTGGTAAAAGTAAACAACATTCACATTTATATTGTTACTTACATGTTGATAAGCCTTATCATATATTAACCAAATGGGAGGTATTCAGTACCCACATTTAAATAACTTTGCCAGAAGCATATATAAACGTTTAGTTTTATGGCAGTGGTGTGAAGATATACTCATTTTGGCTATTTGCGTCTTCCAAAAAATCGAGGGATAAAAATGAAGCAGATAAAGAATCACATAGGACAGCCAATGCTGACATAAAGTGGGAACGAAATACCTCCACGTTCAAGTATATTGTGACTCAGTTTGGTCAACCTCATATTGACTTTTTGCTTCAAGAATTAGGTAATGAAAAATGTTAATCTCAACATTTTCTGGAAACCGGCCGAGATGCATCAAATATAGATGCTTTTCCGCGTCTTGGTCGAACTACTTAGTTACGTCTTTTTTATGTCCATTTAGTTTATTATTAAGACGTATACAAAAATTTAGAATTATAAAACGACCGGCACGGTTATGCCATACTGGCCGTCATAAGCCTGAGAGAATCACCTACACACCTCCACCTTACACTAATGGTCGGGATATTATCAGGAAGACATGGCTAAGACGAGCCATCCCCCCATCAGCAATAGATGTTATGTTAAATTGACTTTCAAATAATAACTTGAAACAATACAATTTTGCCAATAAAATATATATGGTGGGTCTATTGTCAAAAATAAAGTACTTATAGATCCATTTACACCATCTATACCTACTAATTATTATGTATCAAGCAATTCAAATTAAGGATATTATGGGTCTTTAAATTTACATAAGTCAGCTCTTGCTATAATAATAGACTTAAAAGACCGCTTCAAGAGGTTTCTATAAAATCAAACTACATTGGTCCCAGTAACAATCTAGTTAGAAACCCCAAGTAAAGGTTTGACTCCAAATGATTCTTAAAAAAAAAAAAAAAAAAAAAAAAATTTAGAAGATGTGACCTATTGGTATTTGTGGGTATTGGATTTTACTAACACTAAGTACAGCCCAAAGAGCACAGACTTTATCTCTTATTAAAATACCTAACAACATAGTAAATCATACTGGTGTACACATTTCCATTACAGATGCTATTAAAACATCTGGTCCCGGTTGCAGCCAACTGACTGAACCTCTCTTTTTACCTTTCTAAATAAATAAAATTTGTACAGCTAGTACATTACATGATAAAATTAATTGTACTTACTCAGAGCATTAGGGGAAGTAGTACTCACATGATATTTTCATTATAAGCCCCACAAACCAGTTTCTGCCTCTACCATCATAGATGGATAAAACATACTATCTGTTTGCCGAATAGATATTAGTATTTTTTCAGGACATAGTACATTCACTACTAACGCTAAGGGAGTATCATTAGATGTACTATAGCAGCGCTAGATTTCTTAGGTCAATATTGTCAATAATTCAAGTGAAATTTGCTCATGCTGTGCTTAATGCTGAACAAAATACTTGATTAAGTATTATGAATGTTACCTTTATTTATTATGTGACATAATAAATATGAAACTAAATTAGACAAGAGGTTCAGTACCTAATATGATGAATAATTTGATTGTTTATATATTAGGGTAATTTTATTAAAACTTGTTTAGAAATTGGACAGTGTGTCCTATAATAAGATGAACGAGACTGTTTATCTATTAGGTATTGCCATTTTATTACCAATATCATTTGTTTCTAAAACCTAAAATATTTTATTTGATATTGAAATACTAGATATTTATAATTTCATATTTGGAACCTCAATTTTCCTCATATACTCTTAACATCTGCATTGTAAATTTTATATCGAGAACGAAGCCTAAAGTATAATAAGTGATCAAACGAACTTACCTGTTGTGAAGTTCGATCATTATTATACGAAGGGCTTCGTTCGAAGATATAGGGAACCCTCCCTACCCTACCCCAGAAAAATTGAGATTCTCTTCTTACTCTAAAATAATGACAGATGACGTATAGAGCGGAGGTAGCTACACATGTCCGTTTAGTTTTTGCTTTCAGCTCTAAATAAGCGATTGGTTGCCGACTAGCGAGAAGAAGCTGCATTGTAAATTTTATATCTTCGAACGAAGCCCTTCGTATAATAATGATCGAACTTCACAACAGGTAAGTTCGTTTGATCACTTATTAATCAGGTACCTTTTAAAGTCCGTTCAACCGATTTTGACTTCTATACCGTAGGCATAAGGATAGCATTAAAAGCAAAAAAAGTTACACAATACCAACTATCTACTGCGGCTGCCATTTGTCATGCCACCAACGCAATAGAATTCAAAATCGGTTGAACGGAATGTAAAAAAGGCTTATCTATACATTTAATCTTATTTCAAATGGAGTATAGTACGTATTTGGTTTTTACCGAAAACAAAAACCCGTTAACCAATGATTTTTTAAATATTATTTATGAAACCATTACAAATTATAAATTGTAAGTATACATTATACAAAGTTAAACTTCCTAATCAATAAATAATACTTACTGTAGTGAGCAAGATTACTAAAAGTTTGTACAGTCAACCAAAGTGAACTCCTCCCTACAGAGTACAAAACAGGAGGACGTTTGCATTTTTTAAATTTATATATTAATAATATTTCAAGTAGGTACCTACTTACACTGATTTCCCAGTGACTACTAGACAAATGTGAGAATGATTTTTTCATTTCAAAAGTCCACGTAGAATACGCCCGCGCGGATGATTTATCAATTTTACTTTGTTTGTGTAATTTTTGATTTAGCTTCAATAAATAGGTTTTTAATCCAGTTTATGATTTTGTATCTTGTTATCTTCACATTCGTTGGTATCTTCACATAGTAGGTAAGCAGTGGTACCCACATACAGATAGACTCTACAAATATAAAAGTGAAAAATTAAAAAAAAAAAAAATTGTATATAGTTTTATTTTGAATCCACATTTCCTAACCCGAGGAAACTATAAGTAAATATTAACAGACTAAATGTTGTTCCGACTGTTAACTTAGAGCTCTTCCATTATTAATTTATTAGGTACAATACCAGTCACCATTTTACAATTAACTCAATTAGGTACCTATTGTAATTTTGATGTTAAACTTCTCATAAATTATCCCGTTAATAAACAGCCATAAAATATTGCTATAAATTCCCTAAATGTCATTATTGCTTCATATTCCATGAGTCTGCAATGACTGTTCACGTGTGCAGCGCGGCGCCATTTTTTCGTAGTCGTATTAATGTCGCTATTGCCCGCAAGATGGCGGGAACTGTTCGTATCGCCAATCGACCCACCAGAAGTGTCAGGAATAACTTCACGGCCTTGTGGATCACGTATAACCTATAAATATAGAAAATACATATATGTTTTTATTGATGTAAAGTAACCAAACGCACATATTCTTTGCACAGTAAAAGGCTTTGGAAGCTAATTTAAAACAGCGCTTTCTATCGTCGAGTAGCTGCCATACCTAGTTATAATTTATTATTATGTTTAGCACTTGAATTAAACTCAAATTATTTATCTAATGTTTAGATAGAAAACTTAGCTGTCGTGATAGAAGAAAATCAAAGATATTATAAAATAGTTACATGTGCATTTTTCTCTGTGCTTTCTCGATGTCCTGGTCCTTTTCCCGCAGTAAGTACTTGCGAGTTCCCTTCACGAAGTCCACGCAGTGATCCTCCCAACTGAAATTAATCAATATGACTGAATTAATTAGAAGGAACTTCTCTACTGCCTGTTTCTATAAGGCCAATCAAATCTATAATACTTACAGTATGTTATACATCTTTAAGATAAAGGACCTACCTAGTAGAAGAACTAAGTACTGTGGTAGATCTGGTACACAGCTAGGCAGACAGAACTACTCACTCGATGGTAGTAGGATCCAGGTTGTACATAGTGGAATCAGACGCCGACAGTCTCTGCTTCAGACGTCGCACATTGTCGGTGTTGAAGTACCACTCGCGGGTCGCGAAGAACTTCAGCGCGCCGTTCATTGCGTGCAGGCGCTTGCTCACGGTGGACAGGCTCGGTCTGAAACACGCAAGACAAAATTCCAAATATTTTGTTCCACATTAACCTACATGGGCACAACGTCAGAAGCTGGGTGCACGGTTCCAATTGGCCGTTTTCTACGGTGAAGAGTCGGCAAGAAACTACACGGTTACTCTTGAAAAAAATATATTTTGTCTTTTACAATGTTCAATTATAAAAAATTTTTACTTGATAAACTTCACAGACGTCATGGCTCATGGGTACCTATCGATAAAATAAATAAAGAAGGAACAAAAAAATATTTTCTTTTGTAATTGTATTGTAGCTAGAGCAGCTCGGGGTCAACGGCCGCGCAACGCACAAACTATGAAAAATAAGAAGTTTGGAAAGTGTGGCTTTTTCTTTGTTTTTATTATGATTAGATACACAATCATGACGTCTGTGAAGTTTTGCCAGCTAATTTAATTTAACCCTGTAATCTGCATAGGGTAATTCTAGCTTATAATCTAGCGGTGGACTACAATAGGCCGAGTTGATTCATAGTAGCTTCTAACGGGAAGAAAGGTGCAGTCTGACTATGGATCGTTCGTCGGATGGTCAGAAAGGCCATATTCAATTTTTTGCCAACTAGGTTGGAGTCGGTTTTCAGTCTCCCTGGATGCAGCTGAATACCAGTATTTTACCTGGAACGACTGCCTATCAGACCTCCACAACCAAGTTACTGATAACACGTTGAACCTTGGTGAGACTGGTTGTCAGAATTTCTGGCTTCTTACTACCCGTAAAGACTGTCAAAGATCTACAAATGACAGCCGTGACAGCCGTGACCACCGGCTTAACGTCCTTGCGAGGCTCGGAGGGTTCTCGGTATGAAATAGATGGTCACCCATCCACAGACCAACCTACCAAGCGTAGGTTAACCTGATCGATAGACCCGTGCGGCTGTTATTACTAAGCTCAAATGACATAGTTTAGTCCAAACCATGGCCGTAGGCAGGAGGGGGGTTTTGGGGGTTCAAACCCTCCCCGAAATGCGAGAAAACGAATCTCAATCCAGAAATCTACACCCTAGGGTTCCTCCGTATACAGATAATTGTAATCTATTTCGCATAGGCGTGCTTTATAATCTACAATACCAGTAAGAGTATGATTAAATACTGTATTTTTGTCGACTCTGACTTTGTATGTCTCTAAGAGATATACTAACCTCCCTCAGCCTCTCCCAGGCGGGGTGCAAAAATTTTCGAGCTCGCTACGCTCGCTCTTACATCCTTTTCTGCATCATTTTTCTCAAACTTTTCTGCATAAGTCGATAAAATTACTTCTATTTCTATATGATCGGTTAAAGAAAACCTAACTTATTCGAAGCAGGATGCAAAAAATTTCGAGCTCGCTTCGCTCGCAAAATTTGTTTTTGGTTTTCCGAAGAGGTAAATTGCTGTTCTAAAAATAATACTCTTTTTTTATAATCTGTACTATTTTTTACCCTCTCTTGAATCAGAAATAATAAATTTCTTAAAAAAAAAAAAGCTGGCATTCTTAACCCCCCCCCGAAATGAATTCCTGGCTACGGCCCTGGTCCAAACGATAAAAACAAAGTAAAACTTGTTAATTACCTCGGCTTAATCCCGCACATTTTGGACATGTAGTGAATGAGGTACAGTGGGATTGTTTGAAGTGTGGTCGACAGAAGCTTCTGCATCACGCTGAAATCAAATTGTAAAAAAAAAAAAAAAACCATAGATAGTTTGTGGGCTGAGCTGCGCGGAGTAAACGGAGCGGTTACTCAAACGAGTTTAAAATTAATACTTAAAAACTCGTTTCGCACATTATAATAATATTATTATTTACTTAGTTTTATGACTTTATTCATATTTGTGGGTGATGATGCTACTAATTATGATTGTCGCAAAAATGTTACAAAAATGATATAGGATAGTTGTATTTTTTATTAAAACATCGTTCGAATTTACATTACGGTAACGTTGTTCGTAAATAAATGTTATTATCTCGTTCTCTTGGATGACGGTGTACTCACGTGTTTTCGACGAGTATTCCGAAGGGATACCACATGACGTTGTCAAAAGGATGCGCGCGCACGCCGCGCAGCATGTTGGTGCGGAACTGGTTCCACGTAGTGGGGCGCAGGCAGGAGCTGCAGTTGTACACGCGCGCCTCTCGCTTGCTGGAAAATAAAACGTTCATGTTGTAACAAGCCTTAGTATGTAGCAAAAACAGTTGTACAGGATTTTTTTGGCGCCTGAATGACATTGGCTGAGGGGGTGTTGTTGGTATAGATTTGTGAAATTATCACAAAAATTTTATTGACAAAACGAAGAACCTTGTAGCATTTTAAATGGCATAGTAATATGAATGCATACAAAAGTATGACATTTTGGATGGATATAGAAGCAAGTTGATCGGTTTGACGGTCGTTGGCTCGATGATGTAGGGCTCGCAATCGCGACTACTAAGTAAGGGCTCCTGCCTTCGACGGCTAGCTCGGGGAAAATGTTATTGGATGACTTTTCAATAGCAACCTGGAATTGGGGATTAATGGCCGACATTAGGCTGCCCCTTCTACATCGGACTGTACATAAATCTGCCTACTTTTTGAGGGAATACAGATGCTATCGTTAGTATCGTTTCGTTATTACTAACTCATCGACAGCGGTCTCCCAGGCCACGGCGATGGATGCAAATGTCCAAAGGTATCATTTCTGCTCTCCTGGCGCCGCCACAGTTGAGCACGTGTAGCACGCAGTGTCTAGCACGTGTATTATATTTTACTAACTCATCGACGGCGGTCTCCCAGGCCACGGCGACGAGCGTGTCGATGCAGATGTCCACAGGCATCATGTCTGCTCTCTTGGCGCCGCCACAGTTGAGCACGTGCAGCACTCCCTTGCCGGCGCCCACCAGCGCGCCGCTGGGGCCGTTGAGGTTCTCGATCCAGCCGGGGAACGGGTCGCGGAGAGATGATATTACTGTAAGTGTGTGTAAATGAGATGTTTTTAATTTTATAAATCTTGACAGTTCGACGTTGATCTATCCACTATTACTTCCTTGTTTTGTTAAGTCTCGCGCTACGATCGATCTCCGGTTTCTGTCCTTTGCACCCAACGAACACAGCGTCATTGAGCGTTGAATAAAAAATACAGTACTTTCACTACTCACCGCTAGATGGCAGTATTTCAAAAGACTGAAAACGTCAATTAGCTTCAGTTTGCATTCGCGCAATTCTCCCAAAAAATAGACAGCATGTTTAGTCTAAGTTCCTCTAAATGTGGTCATATTATCCTGTATAACTCTGTGTCTCTTTGTGTAACTGGTATAACTGACCTATAGTTGGTCTAAAGATGGCGGTCGCGTACTTGGCCGTGAAGGCTCGCTCGGCCACTACACTCTCCGCCATCGCCTTAGTGAACGTGTAGGTGTTCGGCTTCGGGGATATTAACCTGGATTTATATGAAATAATTAGTATTATATGACAATCATTGTGATGAGAAGGGGAATGAAAACAGTTGGCGCCTGCAACTTTTGTGTTCGCATATCGTAGTTCATGCAACAGACCGTAAGGACCTCGCATTTTTTTTTACCTATTGCCTTACATTCTTTTTCTAAAGCGACGAACATGGGTACGTCTATTATTATCATTCTCTACGTTTGAACACCAGTGTCTCAAGACTTCAAGAGTAGACAAAGATGATAGGAACCTATATCTAATAAATATCTAATAAACCCTGAGCATAACAATAAATCACCACACTCTTTTTTTAAACTAAGCTCATTTTCATTGTCAATTATTTACTTTTGAGCCCATTTCATTTGTTTTTTTCTATTAATGCATAATTAAATGAGCAAATATTGTGAGGAAAGTTCGTTATATGTTATAATAGGGGAAGACCAAAGAAACGATGGCCGCCGTGTCCTCGTGGAGGCGATTGGCGGCACTGACCTCTCGCGTCCGGCCCTGGTCCAGGCCATGGTACGGAGCGAGAGGGCATGGGAGGCGGTCACCTCCTTCTGCGAAGCAGTGATGCTCGCGAAGGAGGAGGCGGAACGCGTGAGGGAGAGGCAAAGCCTGCGCCCTCACGCCCCTAACCGCCGCCGCTGGAGACACCCTGGGCGTCGGGAATCCCAGGCGGATTCCCGGCCACCATAGGCGCGGGCTTGCGGACGGCGAGCAATGGGTAGCTCGCCGTCCGATAAGGACCAGGCCCGGGTCGATGGCGCGTCGTGTTCCACGCGCGCCTCAAAGAGATGTCAGCACACCTGACGGGGTCCGTTAGGACCGATGCCTGCCAGGGTTGCGGAATAGTCCGAAAGGGATACCGGGACCCTGGCAACAGGCAACCGAAGGAACACGGGTGGGTTTTAGTCAGTAAGAGTCTGACACGCCCTTCCGCTCCACCCAGAGCGGGAGAAGCATATGATGATTTCCCAACCAAAAAAAAAAAAAAAAGGTCGGGCAAATTGTTATTAGGTTATTCCTCTATCTTATAGGTTTTTCCTCTTGTTATTAGGTTATTCCTCTATCTCTATCCTCTGGATTTGTGCCCGATTGATGGCAATGAGCTCGTCCCCTATTACATGAGAGTCAAACTTAACTGGCGAAATGTGGGTGTTCTGCAGGCAGGTACACCGTAACGAGCTTTCCGACTTCCGAGGCACGGAGGGGTTTCGGTATGTAAAGAGGGTGACCCATCCACGGATCAACCGCAGGAGGCGTAGTTTAACTTGATCGATCGACAAGTGCGTGCGGCTGTGTGGAGTCAGTAGCTCACCTGGGCGTGATCTCAGCCAGCATGTCAGCCGGCAGCACGTCGACGAGGCTCAACAGCTGCGTCAGCGGCGCCGGCGACGCGTACACGCGCTCCTCCACTGTCGCCAGCTCCGCGTTACTGTACGCCGTCGAGACGTGCACCAGCACCTGGCACACGGAACATTATATTACGTGTAGTCTAGTCTGTTCCTAAATGAAAACAATCAGAAAAATTACCTGTGGTTGCCAATTTGTAGTGGTACCTATACCTACGTAATGAGTGCTTTGATTTGGTTATTTGTCTCGCCTGCATGACACTAAAATGTTAGGTAGAGCCGTACCTATAGTACACCCACACTGCCATCTACCGGGCACAAATCCAGACTCCTAATGAGAAATTCCTTATGAAATATCCAAGAACACTACCCGACCTGGGAATCGAAGCCAGGAGCTCAGGCTCAGTAGTACTGTACAGCAGTAGTTCGACCACAAGCCCAATGATGCAGTAGTTGAACTACGTACCTGCATGTTGGGAAGCTGGTCGCAGATGTCCATGAGCGTGATGACGGGCCGCACGTTCTGCTCCACCGCGGCCGACAGCGGCTCGTCGAACTTCAGCGTCGCCGCCGAGTGGAACACCACCGACACCTGCGGGAGGTAAGGCGGTGCGTCATCAATAGGAGTGACACTCCTCATACATATAGTTGGATCCCATGATTAAAAAAGTGATATGTTTCTAATCTAAGTTACTTTTAATAATTTCGTCTGTGTTACACTCCGACACCGAAAACATCTCACAAACTAAAATTGTGAGATGTTTTCGGTTCGGAGAGATAATCCCGACGCGGCTATGATGCTGTTGCGGGCTGCTACAAAGAAACTCCGAATATAAAAACTTATTAACCCTTAGCCCGTCCTGAAAATAGAACCCAGGACTGCGGCTGCGAGCACAAGACTAGCGAGATACTCAGCTGGGTCAGGGTGATGCGAGCACAAGACTAGCGAGATACTCAGCAGGGTCAGGGTGATGCGAGCACAAGACTAGCGAGATACTCAGCAGGGTCAGGGTGATGCGAGCACAAGACTAGCGAGATACTCAGCTGGGTCAGGGTGATGCGAGCACAAGACTAGCGAGATACTCAGCAGGGTCAGGGTGATGCGAGCACAAGACTAGCGAGATACTCAGCAGGGTCAGGGTGATGCGAGCACAAGACTAGCGAGATACTCAGCAGGGTCAGGGTGATGCGAGCACAAGACTAGCGAGATACTCAGCTGGGTCAGGGTGATGCGAGCACAAGACTAGCGAGATACTCAGCAGGGTCAGGGTGATGCGAGCACAAGACTAGCGAGATACTCAGCTGGGTCAGGGTGATGCGAGCACAAGACTAGCGAGATACTCAGCAGGGTCAGGGTGGTGCCCGATTGCCCCAGGTTCCAATTTCCCCAAAGCTTAAAGACCGTCGCCTAACTTCTACGAATTCACGCAAGTAAACGTAGGTGTATTTTTTTGACGGTGTGCTGCCACGCATGCTGTGCCGCGGGCAACAGCAAGTGTATAATATTAAGTTAAGGATGTCACACTATAGATGACGAGTGTAATAAAGACTGCATGTTGTAAATTATCGGAAGCAAAAAAGCACCAAGCGTATGTGGCTTCCGTTGACGCCACCGCGCAACTGTTGACAAGCCACTTGCGCATAACCTATCTGCCTGTTGCGTGTAGTCGTGTGAACTGACCTGGTTGAGCTGACTGATGGAGTGCTGGTCAAGGCCGAACCTCGGCCTGGTGACGTCACCGGCCAGCATGCTGAGCTTGTCCAGCTGCTGCGGGCAGTGTCGACGGATCACGTCGAACACCTTTCAAAAACAAAGTATGAGCCAAGAAAAACGGTGATATTTTACAGCTACAAAATTTCGTTTTTTGGTGCGTAGTATGCTATGAGAAGCACCCTTATTGCGGAGTACACGATCAATCAGAATTGGAATCGGTTTGAAACTAAATGTCGAATCCATTGCTTCATGAGTTCGAAAACAAATCTGGTCAACAACGTAAACGCAATGAATGTTATTGAACTGGCAAAATGAAAACAATTAGTCATAATCGGTTACGAAATAAGTTTCGCAATTAGATAACAGACTACAGGGAGTGACTAATGAGATGATGGCTAAGAGAGGTGTAGGATGTGTTGACCCTACATAATTTGGGATAGGGGCAAGACAACACGATGATGATGATGATAAAGTATTAAAAAAAAAAAAAACTTAAATATAATTATCTGTTATTACTTAACTCATAAGTAATATTAAAGTTAAATATTAATTTATTCATTATAATTATTATACAACTAACTATTATTTAACAAATGAAAGAAAAAAAAATAACAAATAAAGGGGAGGGGCTCATTGGGCATCAAAGAATTCGTCCGCATCGCTGTCAATGGGAAAAGTGCCCATAAGGCTGGCAGCATTGCCACGTTGAATTGCAATGCTGATTCTTTGATGTAACATATTAATTAATATAATAAAAATACATAATTTACATTTAATTTAATGATAGTAATTGGTTTTAATTATAAACACGATGTAACAATTGATAACATAACAGCAATTACTCTGTGTGACAAAATATTAAGTACTAGCTGTGCCCCGCGGTTTCAACCGCGTAGATGTCGATCCCGTGGGATATAACGTATCCTATGGGGATAAAACGTATCCTATGTCCTATTCCAGGTCATGTCTACCCGTGTGCTCATCCTCTCCTCTCTAAAGTAGGGAACGTGGCGGAGACACGGCGCCGGCGTCGAACGGTTCGCGTATTGCATTTTTATACTCGTGATATCTCCGAAATTAAATCCTCCGGAAGCTCTCTAAAAGGAATATTTTTTCCCGTTTTTGCAACATTTTTCATTTATGCTCCGCTCCTATTGGCCGTAGCGTGATATTATATAGCCTATAGCCTTCCTCGATAAATGGACTATCTAACACAAAAAGATTTTTTTCAATTCCAACCAGTAGTTCCTAAGATTAGCGCGTTCAAACAAACAAACAAACTCTTCAGCTTTATAATATTAGTATAGACTAGCTTATGCCCGCGGCTTCGCCCGCGTGGATGTCGGAAATTATCCCACGGGAATGTGCTACCGGGATAAAAGTATCCTATGTCCCATAACCCACGTGGTCTGTCTAGGCGACCTAGGCGTAAAAGTAACAGACATGAGACAGCCAGTAACTTTATATGTTAGTGGTAGTCCATATCTATATTGTGGTGATAGTGTGGATAGTATGGACAGCAGTATGAAACTGTCGGAAAGATTAATGAAAAAATATTGTATAAAGATTAATGAAAAAACTATGGCATATTGTATGGACGATGGAAACTAAGGCGAAAGCTTTGGGGGGAGCCTGCGAAATTCAAATTTTCTTATGTTTTTTGCTTTTTACAAGTCAGTATCAAGTTTTATGTTGATCTAAATAATGAGTCGCAGTTGTATCACATATTTATTTATCTAATCTAACTAATATTGCAGGAGTTGTATTCCTGTATCTAATGGTTATTATTCTGTAACGCTACTATTTGCTACGATCGCGAATCATATTTTAATCATATTGACATTCGAAATTTACCCATTAAACGATTTAAAAGCTGAATTAAAACCAAAGTTTGTAAAAAAGGGTACTATACAATTTCAGATTATTTTGAAGACAAAAAGCATGGGATTGAGCTGCTCGCTCTGCTAACATTTTGTCATTTTGGCATTGTGACATTTTGAATAAGTACTATGGAAAATCATCAAAATATACCTACCACTTTTATATACAAATTCACATTATTGAATATTATATGTAGTATATTGACAAAATGACATGATTACTTTGTAAAGTATTGTGTTATTGTGAATGTGAGGACTATGTGGATGTTTATTTTGTTTTTATTCTTATATTTTTTCGTTCTCAGTTAGTTTTAACAATGGTCTGGCAATTTGAGAACTTTATGCGGCCTACACAAATGTCCTTTCTTTGGTATTGTTCGTCGAGTCGTTGAGCTCCTTAAGTTCTGAGCTGAGCTCCACTATTATTGACAAATGCTTGCACTGACAGGACAGGTTCACTCAAATCTGTGTGGTTCATTCCTCAAATGACCATTTCAGACTCTAATCTACATGGTCCTCATAGACTCATATACTCTTAACACCGCGATTCAGAAAATGACGTTAAATGAACAACGCCATCTATCGAGCACGAAGTGATACTGTCAAAATATATGGGAAAACGTTCGAACACTCTGTAAGCTATGTAGAAAAGACTGTTTTTAGGGTTCCATGACTGACTTGACTTGACTTGACCTGACTTGACCTGACTTGACCTGACTTGACCTGACTTGACCTGACTTGAACTGACTTGACCTGACTTGACCTGACTTGACCTAACTTGACCTAACTTGATTTGGATTGAGTTGAGTTAACCTTGAGCAGGTATATTTTATCGCAGCAGGTACATTGGTAGTTGAAAGAAAAGTAGATTACGTACCTTGCTAAAGTGAGTAATTAATGCACTCGTATTCATTTAGTAAGCGCATTCGTGCCTTAATTACTCACTTTTTGCTCGATGTAACAATCTACAATTTTTAAGAAATTAAAATTTATCACCATTCTTTCATGATTAATTTGTATCATGATTTAAAAGATAGATAGCGCCACCTATGGCACTACTACCAAACAATGGATTTGGAAAACTTGATTTAACCAAACTTTAGATTGGGTAAATTCACAATGTATCGCGTTATGTTTCCGCGCGAAGTATGTGAACATATGATGATTATGATCGTGTGTTATACACGTTCTCACAAACCTACCTGATTTTACGCTAGTGTCATTTTACGTCAATAGATGTCGTTACGTGTATCTACATTACGTACCAAATGAAAATTTCTTCTTGAATACTTTAAACTCTTATATCTTTTGATATTTTGAAGCGATTGCGATGAAACAAAGACTAAATGAAACATCGAGTTACACACAATATTTGAGTTTATATGTTAACAATATTGATTTCGTACTTTTTACGTGATTCTGGAACAATCAAACAAACGAACAGACAAACAGACAAAAATTCCAAAAAAGGTAGAAATGGCATCTGTTGGTTATTCTTGGACACTCCACCTACGTTTTTTTTTTTTCGTTGTACATAAATGCCTCGTCTACAGATTTATTATATGTATATAGAAATCAAGTAAAAAAAATATTTTGACTTGCCTCGCATGGTTGTCGACATGTGGGATGTGGATCTAGAGATCATTGTGCCGATAGTCATGACAGTCAATAGCCAAGAGCCTGGACTAACACCTGGGGAGGCTAACGTTGGGCAGCTGGGTTAAGAACTTGATTCAGAAAGCGGTACTTCTGGAAACAGCAGCAGTATTGTTAGGAGGTTCTACTTTCTTGAGCCCTGACCGCCGGGTAGTTTGGACCCTGTTCCCGATACCTGAGGGCCACTTTTTTGTATGCTAATAACTAAAAGAAAGATTTCCGATTCGCGGAATACAGGCGTGATGTTATGTTGTTACTATAATGTCCATGAAAACATGTTGTATTTGACCGCAACATTAGCGCACCTAGCCTCTTATTGTTATAATACCTAATCCAATGTTCTGTAAGACCTACAAGGTGGAGATGACTATACATTCAACTCATCATCATCATCATCATCATTTCAGCGGAAAGACGTCCACAGCTGGCCATAGGCCTCCCCTAAGCATCGCCACTTCGAACGGTTCTGTGCTTTCCGCGGATTCTTGCCTTCGTGGGAGGCCGTCCAACGCTACGTCTTACAGTTCCAAAATACTCTTAGTATTGTCTCCACTTTGTATAAATCTATGTTATTTGAAGTTTTCAAACCTGGGATTGTTTGAGCTGCCCGAGTCTCTTCTCGGGAGCGGTGTCCTTCTTGTGCCGCATCAGCAGGTGCAGGCGGGAGATGTCGCGACATGTCCAAAGCAGGCGCTCCACCAGCACCTGGGGAAATGATCATGATATACAAAAAGTGGGCTCCTTCCTAAGTTCGATCCCCAGCACCCCAATTATGGAACAAATTCTATCACATATGTTTGAAAACTTCAGCTTCGTCTGCACGACAACATAAATAACGCAATGAATGTTGTTGAATTGTCAAAATTAAAGGCGGCTATAAGTACCTGTTATTGTTCGTTTATAACGCAATTACGTCGCAAGTCGGTCACAGTTTTGGTGGTTTTTTTCCATTACCTAGGGATATCTGTGCGATAGTCCGGGGTCTGGATTGACGCCCGGTTGTTGGCAAAACATGGGTTAGTATGTTATGTTATTTTTACATTATGATTATATTAATTTATAGACAGAATCAAGGTAAGTTTAAACAATAAATTCGATTGAAATAAAATATTTATTTTATTATACAGAGTGGCCGGAACATTGACGTCCAAAAATAAAATTCAGGTCCCTCGTATCGTGGGGTATCCGAATCACCCCCATGTATGCTCCGCGTTTTTTTTAGCTTTCGAGTTACGAATTTATTTCAGTTTTTTTGAGAATTTTCGTCCTGACCAATTTAAAAATAATCTAAAAAGAAAAGTAGAAGGCTTTGTCGAACATTTTAATTCAAGTAGAAGGCTTTGCGGGCCTCCTCGGGTCAGGGGGGGAGTGAGGTGTTTGACTCCCCCCGTGACGTCTAAGAGGGGCGCGCGTGGAACACTACGCGCCGCCACCTCGGGTCCTGATGTGTAGGGGGTGACGGACGTCCCCGACTCCGTCACCCCTGGACCCATTTAGGGGGGCTGGAAGAGGGCGTTATCCGCCCTCCGCCGACGCCCGGTGCGCCTGCTGCGGGCCGGGTGAGTGGACGATATCTCCCTCTCCCTTTCCGCAGCCTCCTTCTGCGAGACGACCGTCTCGCAGTAGGAAACCACCGCGTCCCAGGACTCCTCGCTGCCGACCATGGCATTGACTACGGCCGACAGCGACAAGTCGCTACCTACTTCTGAGATGAGGGCACGGCGGCGGCGCGGCCCCTCCCAAGCGGCACACTCTGCCAGCGTATGCCGCGCCGTGTCCTCCCGGCAGATCCTGACCTAACCTAACCTAACCTACTTTTTACATTTTTGAATGTTCAGAAACACCATGTTCGCCATCGATTTCGACTTAGCTACCATAGGATGAATTAAATAATACCTCAAAAGCTTTCATATGGTATAATATGTTACATCACTGTTGAGCATTTGGTCAAAAATGTCGCAAGGTCCTTTTCCACCTCGCTGTCTTTGAAGGCCGATGGTAGCCAAAGTAGCCCCATTAGGTACTACTTTTTCTTAATGATTATGAAAGCTGAGAGTCTGGCGCATTCTCGAGGCCTGCCTAGAAACCATGAAGTTACCTGTTTAGATTTTTAATTTGAAGTTGAAATTAGAGTAATAATTTATCAAACGTAATTTTTTCACTTTAGACAGACATTTTTATAACTTTCATCACAGTGACGAAGCTGATTATTTTATGCATAAAAGCACAACTCATGAAGATTCAGTTGCAAAAAAAAAATTCCACAATGCCTTCTACTTTTCTTTTTAGATTATTTTTTAATTTGTCAGGTGGAAAATTCTCAGAATATATGAAAAAACAACTCGAAACCTATTAAAAATCGCGGAACATACATGGGGGTGATTCGGATACTCCACGATACGAGGGACCTGAATTTTACTTTTGGACGTCAATGTTCCGGCCACCCTGTATATACACTGTAAGCAGCTACTATGAAGACGTTTCAGCAAGCAAAACACTTAATAGCCCATTTTGAATTATAGACGGTCATGGCTACAAACTATGGTGGACCTCCTCCTGGAATGGTTAAACACAGCCAATGTAACTGCTGACCTACCTTGCCCATAAATCCAGTGGCACCAGTAATGAACACCTCTCTCCCCGCGAAGTACTCGGGGATGAGGGGGGGTGTCGGCGACTGCGGGACGGGGCGGGGCACCATTGTGATCTATTTGGGATGTAACCTGATGAACATGCAACGAAAATACATTATAATGGACCATCCATAAACGTCACACATTATGGGGGAGGAAGGGGTCAACAATATTTGACAAAGGGGTCCCCCCCTCGAGTCATAGCCTTCGTGACTTCACATTTATAAATGTAAAGTACTATAACTCTAAACTTAACATTACCAATTCTATGTATATTACTGTAATTTGTATTTAAAATTGAAAAATAATGTGATGTCACACCAGGGGTCATCTGTGATAAGGACGGGGGGAGATAACTGTAAAAATCGTGAAATTCGTGTGACATAATTTATGAATGGCCCCTAAAGCAGAAAGGGGCACAACAAAATGCCCTTAAGTACTCCATACTATATGTATATTACTGTTATTAAATATTTATTAATTGTGAGGTTTAAATATTATTGAGAAAGATTGTTAAAATTATTACATTGTCTCTTATTATGGCTATGTTTTCATATGACAAGAAATAATGAGATAAACAGTATTAAAGGCTCTTAGCAAGACTAAGAGCTTTCTAGAAAAGCTATAATATTCCGATTCCTAGCTCCTCATCACTCTACTACTAGTAGGTACTCTCTAGTCTACGCTCTAAGAAATATTTTTTACATTCATGGAAACCATTGCGCCCTATTTAGCTTTCATATTTAACACCAGTGTAGACCAAGGAGTCTTTCCGGATCTCATGAAACACAGTAAAGTAGTTCCTTTGTTCAAATCCGGTGATAGTAAGGAACCCAACAATTATAGGCCTGTGTCAGTTCTGCCAGTTCTCAGTAAGGTGTTCGAAAAGTTGATGCTCAATCAAATGTTACGTCACTTTAATAAAAATTCCATCCTTCACGAACAACGGTACGGTTTCACCAAAGGGCGTTGTACCACTGACGCCGGTGTCACCCTAATAAAGAAAATTTTTAACGCCTGGGAAGAAGCACAAGATGCCATTGGAATCTTTTGCGACCTCTCGAAGGCGTTCGATTGCGTCGACCATGAGACACTTCTGCTGAAACTAGAGCACTGTGGGATTAGGAATACAGCTCTTGATTTACTAAGATCATATCTGAAAGATAGAAAAGTTCAAGTTCAAGTAAACGGCGTAAACTCATTGGGGGCTGAAATGGCAATGGGCGTTCCTCAAGGTTTGATATTGGGCCCATTCCTCTTTTTAGTTTACATTAATGATTTACCACAATTACTACTTAATCAACCGAAGATGGTGTTATTTGCTGATGACACATAATTGATTTTTAAAATAAACCGATAGTCACAACATCTTGACGACGTGAATAGCTGTATTCTTCAGGTTCAGGATTGGTTTATGGTAAATAATTTGGTGCTAAATGAAAAAAAACCAAATGCATTCGATTTAAATTACCTAATGTTAGAAGTAGCGAATGTGACATCATATTGAATGGTGAAAAACTGGATTTTATTAATCAAACATTTTTCCTGGGAATCACGCTCGACGAGAAATTACAATGGGGACCTCATAATTATAACATCTCTTGCGGGGCGGCTAAGCTCGGCCGCTTATGCTGTTAGAAAGATAAGACAGTTAATAGATGTAGAAACCGCGCGTTTGGTCTATTTCAGTTACTTCCACAGCATTATGTCGTATGGCATTTTACTGTGGGGTCGGGCTTTGAATCCATCTTTATTTTACAAAAAAGAGCTGTCAGAGCCTTTTATAATCTATGTCGCCGCGAATCTCTCAGGGAACTATTTCAAAGGATTAATATTATGACGGTACCTTGCCAATTCATTTATGAGAATATTATGTATGTTAGAAAAAATCTAAATCTTTTTAATAAAATAAAAATAATTAATTAAAAAATTAACGACTGCCCTGCTAAAAAACGAATTAAAAAGTAAAAAACTAGTTGATAAAATTGTCATTGCAGTCGGGGGACCGTTCCGCGTTCTGTGGAACACTTTTTAATCTAAGAGGTCCCCCGACTGCAATGACAATTTTATCAACTTGTTTTTTACTTTTTAGTTCGTTTTTTAGCAGGGCTGTCGTGTTTTTTAATTTTTTAATTAATTATTTTTATTTTATACATTTTAGTGACAAGTATGTATTATTGTTTTTGTACTTTAGGTACATTTTTGTATACCGCTATTAATAGTTGGCGTTGTGTTAATGTTAACATTTTTTTTTAATTACTTGCTTATGTATTGGTACCTACTGTGTGATTATGAATGAATTCTAATAATAACTCAATCATCTACCAAACCATTCACTCAATTAGACATTTGCAGTGTTACTAAAGTCTGATTATCGTTTGCAGCCAAAGATGAAATGTTTTTTATTTCTTTATTTGCATGTACACTCTACCTATGTAAAATTTACGCCAATAAATTATATAGTTTTGGAATGTGCTCATCAAGGCCTTCAATTAGATACCCATATTGTAAATAATTGAATATTTTTTTTATTTTTCGCATTTTAAAATGGAACAATACTGCCGCCATATTGATTTAAAAAAAAAAAAACATGGCCTATGTCACTCGGGATAATGTAAGGATTCTAACGATACCCCATGACCCCTGACATCCAAATCCGTTCAGGCATTTTAAAGTTATGGTGGAATAAAGAAACTCACATACATACATACATACAAGAACCCTGAAAACATTACACTCCTTTTTGGGCAGTCGTGTAATAAGTGATAGACATCATTTAAATACTAGAAATAAAGACAAAATAGATCAACCATTTCTCAGATTAGCTAAAGTACAAACATCTTTTATGGGGTACTGCGTTAAATGCTATAACAAAATACCTTGTGATATATTGCAATTAAATGAAAGAAAATTTAAAACCCATATTAAAAGTACACGTTGTAAACAAGCCTATTACAAATTAGAGGATTATATCCAGGATAAGAATGCTTGGAAACATACTAGTCTTGCTCCATAGGACAATATTCGAGTCTGGAACTCTGGACAAAATCAAACTGGTTGCTAATCTAGTTGTATAATTTAAATTATTTGTACTTATATCAAAGATTTTTACACATTTTGTGATTACTTAAACTCACACACTGTCTTATTAGTATTATTTGTAAAAATGTTAGGAATATTGTGATAGTGTATACTTTTACAATGTTTGTAAATATGTGAGCACCATGTATCTATCACATAATTTTATTAATCAATTTATTTGTCATTGCTCCATTTTTAATTCTTTTTACAAATTGTGGTACAGTAATCGTATTCTAGATGCACCGTATTCACATGTAATTATAATTGATGTATACAAAATATTGTAAACCATTTTTTTTAAAGAGTACCTAACGGTGGAGTTTCTTGCCCATTCTTCTCCATACGAAAACTACCTTTTGGAAGGGGCAGCTAGAATCAGTTCTATTTCTTAATTTTTGACGTTCAAAAGTGCCTTTAATGTGCCTATTTGAAATAAATGATTTGACTTTGATTTGACTTTAAGGGGAAAATACGTATATGCCTTTTAAGCGAGTTGCGAACACGGAAGCGAATCCCAAAACCGGGGGTTAAGCGCTATTTTATTTTAGTGTAGGTATGTATATGTACCTATCGTTATCGAAGTGCGAAAATAATTGTGTTTTCGACAAAAATTGTATCTCATGATGTACTTACCGGCTGCGTCACCGTTACTGACAAAAACGTGAGTTTGTTATGTACCTACCTTTATGCACGTGAACTTGAAACTTGTTACATGAGTAAATAGTATCCACAAAGACGCGGAGAGTCAATTTTGCTTTGTTTTTTAAAATAGTTTTTTTTAAATACAATTCCAAGATTAATATTTATTTTATTTCTAGAGTCATACTCCAAATGCTCATAGTATTCATATAATTAATTATACACACATAATCAGTTACGGAGTTAACATTTATACATAACACACATTGTTGTATTTTTTATGTTATAATTATTATTATTTTATTATTATTTTGAACATAAAATAATTATTGTTATTACCTTGGGCCTATCCCACGTTCACATACAAAAACAAACAAAGTAACTAACAACGTACCTATTACTACTAGTTTGTAATCAAGTTTGATAACAATTATTATGTTTCAGTGTTGTTCCAAAACATCCTTTAATTAATTAACTTGAAGAAGACGCCGACAGCCAATCAAATCATGAAATAGGTACACAATGACATGAGTGTATTTGAACAAAATTAAATTGACCGTCGATTCAAAAGCCGCGGTTGAGTGTCTGTGTGTTACTTCCTCCCTGACCTCACCTCACGCGTGTAAATGAAGTGCTAATACTTTGACAAATATTGTCTGATGGTAGTCCGGAAGACAACGCTATGGAAGCTATAGGAATCTAACGTTACTAACATGTATGTGGTAATCTTATTATATTACTAGCTGAAGCCCGCGACTTCGCCCGCGTGGATGTCGGTTATTATATAGGTACTACGAGTAAAACCTTACTCGAAAACCACTCTATCCTTTCGTGAAAACAGCATGAAAATCGGTGCAGTAGTTTTTGAGTTTATCGCGTACAGGACGACAGACAGACGCGGCGGCGGCGGCGGTTTGTTTGTTTTTATAGTAATTATTAAGGATGTGTAAGGCTATGGAAGTATAGCGTAGCACGGACCTACTGTGGGTAGGAACGCGATTCCAATAGATTACAAAAGTTGAAACCAAAAGTTCTTATTACGAAACCGATATAAAATATACTTATTATAAATATCATATCTATACTAATATTATAAAGCTGAAGAGTTTGTTTGTTTGTTTGAACGCGCTAATCTCAGGAACTACTGGTTGGAATTGAAAAATTATTTTTGTGTTGGATAGACCATTTATCGAGGAAGGCTATAGGCTATATATATTATATAACATCACGCTACGACCAATAGGAGCGGAGCATAAATGAAAAATGTTGCAAAAACGTGCAAAAATAATCCTTTTTGAGAACTTCCGTTGCGTAAACGGTTTAAGTTATGCAAATATCATGTATGATGGAATTGTTCCTCTTTAAAAGTTAAAAAAAACAGTCCACGACAGCATATGTCTATCTTTTAAGATTGACTCACTATAACTTTTTTTATGGTAATCTGTTCGAAATTAATACATTATTTTGCGAAGGAGTTTTATCAACATTATTATTAATTCTTATTCAAATAAATAGTTTTAAACATCAAGGGTAGGTATTTATGTGACAGTAAAATACTTTATAATTCATTCGAATCGGACATTTAATTTCGAAGTTATCGCGAGTATAACAATGCAATACGCGAACCATTCGACGCCGGCGCCCGCCGCCGCGCCGCGACGCGACGTGGGACGTTCCCTACTCTAGAGAGGATGGGCACACGGGTAGACCATGACCTGGAATAGGACATAGGATACGTTTTATCCCTATATTCCCACGGGATCGAGTTCTACGCGGGTGAAACCGCGGGGCACAGCTAGTAAATTATATACCTACATAATCATACCTATTTCACTATATTGTATAGGTACCTATGTATATTATATGCTACTTATAATATCATTGTTGATATTGGAATGCTTGCAAAAGGATGCTGAGTCACCAGTACCAACACAACATTCCACCAATATTTTGCACACCTATTATAATTTGCGTTAAACGATTTGACTTTTACAAAGTCAAAGTGATCAAAACTTTTAATGTTAAGAAGTACCGATGCTCAGAATATTTCATTTGAATGAAGATGAATTGAATTTTCATGTATTTTTGTTATACCTAGGTATTTCACGAAGCGTTAAGTCACAGACATCATAATCAGCCTGAATTGTTCCCACTGCTGGGACACAGGTCTCCTCTCCTTTTTGTAAATGTGAGTACCATGGAGCCGTTTAGTATGGTATGATGTATGTTGACTTGAAATAGCATGGCAGATGAGAGTATGTCATGCTCACTTAAATGTCTCGCTGATGGTGGCACGTGTGTTGGATCATTCGGTTCCCTACAAAATGGTAGAGCTGATGGTACATGTTCGTGAACGGGCGCCGTCAGTTGAGACTGGTCACCTCTTATTTACCAGAGCTTATTTTTAATCTTAAATTTTGAATTGCTTTTGATTCTTTTTTTGTTTTACATTGTTCTCACATATAGAAGCAACATGAATACTGTACCCAGGATTTTGTAATACCTATATCCATTTTTAAAAGAGTGTCCTTGGAGTTTCTTGCCCGTTCTTCTCCATAGAGATCTACGTTTTGGAATGGGCAACTACCTTCAACTCTCTGACTAACTGACTGACTCTTTGACAATTCAAAAGTGCCTGTAAATGGTTTAATTGAAATAAATGCTTTGAGTTTGAGTTTGAGTTCTGTGTGTGAGGGAGTGGGCACTGGGCCGTGATCCACCACGCGGGCAAATTGCGGGTTGGTAGATTTCACATATTATTATGTCTTAGAATTTTTGGTTCTAGGACATGCCGGTTTCCTCACGATGTTTTCCTTCACCGTTTTGGGAGCTGATGGATGAGTGGTGATGAAATTATTTACACAAAGTAAAGCCCCTGTCGGGGTTCGAACCTACGACCTAGAACTCGTAAGTCGCGGCTCGCGAGTCTCTGCTCTTCAGTGCTAGCTAAGCCACATTAAAGTTAACTATGTTGTACTTAGAGGTGTACAGGCTTTCTCAGTTTACGTTTAAGTTTCATGTACCTAGGTACTTAATAGAGGGCAAACCAATTGCCATCAACCGGACACAAATCTAGACTCCGAGTAGGAAGAACTCTTAATGGAAAAACCCAACAACACTTTGCTCGAACTTGGGATTGAACCTTGAACCCTGAATGGTAAGCGGTCGCGTTCGCGTTCGGAGTCAATATATTACTCAAATATTGGCATAGACTATACAGTCTGTGTTTGATAAGTGCATAAAGTTAACAAGTCCCAGTCGGTCTGTTTGAGTTAGTGATCTCTTGAATATTAACAATGTTGACTGAGTAATAACTTGATGCTAACCTGTCAGAGCGCACTCTGAGCACACACACGCAGCGGACCGACAAACAGACACGTGCTGTGCGAGCAAACAGTTCGCTAGCTAATGCCTGCTCGGACTACAGGCATGTCTAGCACTAAGTACATAGGTATGCCTGTAATCTGTTCCAAAAATACCATAGAAGTAACTTATATAGAACTAACCTTGTTCGGCGGGCTAATCGCGGAACACAGTTCAGCAATGCAATATCATTTATTTTGACAGTTCACCAACATTCATTGCGTTATTTACGTTGTTGAGCAGACAAATTTTTCGAACGTAATGAAGCAAAGGATAAGCAATAGCCTTTAAAAAATCATTCAGATTGTGATTGAAAGTGTGTTACGCAATAAGGGTGCAGGTTTCATTCTTACGTAATCACTCCATAAGCGCCGTGTAAACGGCCACTATTCATGTGCGAAAGCGTCTGTGATTCGAAAAAGGTGTATTAACGCAATCAGGAAAAATCATGGAAAAACTATAATTTTATCAGCCGGTAATTAGGAACAGTCACCAAAATGTAAGTCGTTTACAAAGAAATATTTTAGTTTGTTTATTTAGGCAATGATGCATCTATTCTTTACTTGTTAAAATATTTGCAGGATTGGAAATAAAATACTCCAAGTAGGATGAACATCAGTAACATTCTAATCTGACCCACATGCTCGACGCAACACTCATACAACACTACGATCAAAGACAAGAAAATGTAGGCATAAACCTTAAATATGCATAACATTTCCCGCGCGAAGCCGGGGCGGGTTGCTAGTGTAAAGTAAATAAGATACTCATCAGCATAATTTAGTCAATATTAATAAATTAGGTATGTCATTAAATACCTAGACAATGGCTTTTAATTTAACTCTGACAATATAACCTATATATTAAAGGTAAGATGTACTCTGTGCAAAGCAATAAAGTCCATTGCTTAATATTAGGTCTTTACCTATGAAATTGCCGTTCTGCAGTACTGGCCATTTCAAATCAAAATAATTTTTTTTGGCTAAGAATTCTAATTTCAAATTAATTTTATTTTAAAAACATGGTTTTTTTTTTCCAAAAGTAGTAATTTCTTTATTGATTAGTGTTACATTTTCATCGCATTTCAATCTTTTTCGTCATCATGGATACGTTAAAAATTCGAGTAATTATGGAATATGAGTACCGTCGTGGCAGCAACGCGGCACAAGCGGCACGCAACATCAACGACGTTTACGGAGCTAACACTACAAACCAACGCACCACCTTTTATTGGTTTGTTCGCTTCCGTTCTGGAAATTTCGACCTGAAAAATGAACCTCGCGGTCGTCCGAAGACTTTGGTCGACAATGACAAATTAAAGGCGATTGTGGAAGCTGATGATACACAATCTACGGCTGAATTAGCAGCAGCTTTCGACGTTAGCGTCAAAACAATATTGGTCCATTTGCGTCAAATTAGCAAGGTAAAAAAGCTTGACAAATGGGTGCCCCACGAACTCAATGATCGCCAGCGCGAAGTACGCGTCGAGACGTGCCTTGCACTGCTCAACAGACACACAAATGAAGGAATTTTGAACCGCATTGTTACCTGCGATGAAAAATGGATTCTGTTTGATAACCGCAAGCGCTCAGCAAGTTGGTTGGATCCTGGTTCAGCACCTAAACAATGCCCTAAACGAAAACTTACCCCTAGAAAAGTGATGGTCACTGTTTGGTGGTCTAGCGCCGGTGTGATTCATCACAGCTTCTTACCAAACGGGGTGAGCATTACTGCAGATGTGTACTGTGAAGAACTGAACACAATGATGGAGAAGCTGGCTTGGAGATGCGCCAGCTTCTCCATCCAGCATTGGTCAATCGCTCGTCTCCGCTGCTCCTGCACGACAACGCGCGACCTCATACTGCACAGCAGACGGTCTCCAAGTTGCAAGAACTGGGGTTGGAAGCTCTCCGTCATCCGCCCTACTCACCAGACCTTGCGCCTACAGACTACTACTTTTTCCAGAATTTGGATAACTTCTTGGCGGGAAAAAAATTCAATACCCGAGAGGCAGTACAAAATGCCTTTGAAGAATTTGTTGCCTCCCGTCCAGCTGATTTCTTTAAGAAGGGCATCAATAAACTGCCACTGCGATGGCAAAGATGCATTGATTGCATGGGTGATTACTTCGATTAAGGGGGATGCGCCGGTAGCCCGCGAAATTTAAATCTTAAGTTTTTTGCTATTTGAAAGTCAGTGTCAGGCAGGTTGTATGTTGAAATGAAATGAAATGAAATTGTTTATTCTGTAAATAGGTTATTGGAATCACTTTTACACGTCATAATAATATCAAAAAATTGTAATTAATGTTACAATTTGTATGTTACAATGCTAGATGAGGTCGGCGTTTCCTATCTGACTACTCTGAGAAGAAAGGCCGAAACAAACTCACAGTCTCTTTTAAAGTCCGGACATACCTAGGTCAGATATTGGCATATTGGTCAGGCCCTATGAGGACCATGTAGATTAGAGTCTGAAATGGTCTTTTGAGGAATGAACCACACAGATTTGAGTGAACCTGTCCTGTTAGTGCAAGCATTTGTCAGTAATAGTGGAGCTCAGCTCAGAACTTAAGTAGCTCAACGACACGACGAACAATACCACAGAAAGAACATTTTTGTAGGCCGCATAAAGTTCTCAAATTGCCAGACCATTGTTAAAACTAACTGAGAACGAAAAAATAAAGAATAAAAACAAAATAAATACAGCTTTTAAATCGTTTAATGGGTAAGTTTCGAATGTCAATATGATTAATATATGATTCGCGACCGTAGCAAATAGTAGCTTTACAGAATAATAACCATTAGATACAGGAATACACCTCCTGCAATATTAGTTCGATTAGATAAATAAATATTTGATACAACTGCGACTCATTATTTAGATCAACATAAAACTTGATACTGACCTGTAAAAAGCAAAAAACATAAGAAAATTTGAATTTCGCAGGCTCCCCCAAAGCTTTCGCCTTAGTTTCCATCGTCCATACAATATGCCATAGTTTTTTCATTAATCTTTATACAATATTTTTTCATTAATCTTTCTGACCGTTTCATACTGCTGTCCATACTATCCACACTATCACCACAATATAGATATGGACTACCACTAATATATAAAGTTACTGGCTGTCTCATGTCTGTTACTTTTACGCCGTCACGCCTAGGTCGCCTAGACAGACCACGTGGGTTATGGGACATAGGATACTTTTATCCCGGTAGCACATTCCCGTGGGATAATTTCCGACATCCACGCGGGCGAAGCCGCGGGCAAAAGCTAGTGGGAAATAAATGAGTTTAAGTTGGATTGCCCTTATGCTAAATAATACTTAATATTTATATTTTATTGCTTTTTTAACCGACTTAAAAAAAATAGGAGGAGGTTATACATTTGACAAATTCTTTTTTTCATGTTCACTGTGCTTAATGGGCTGATTAGGATAGGTTAGGCTACTATTATCATTTGCTAGAGATAACTATCAATTTGCTTGTGCAGTTTATGAGTTACCTTCAATAATTACGTGGGTACCTATTTTTCTCACTTAGTCTATGTAGACGATATTTTATTTGACTCCGTTACTGTTACATAGCAGGTAGTGGTATTCGAATTTTAGTGGGGTAGGTACCACAACTAAAAAGTGAAAAATAAAAACTTTTTACAAAAAAAAAACAACCGACTTCCAAAAAAACACAAAATAAGTGAAAAATAACTTTAATTTCGGAAGTCGCTAGTTGGTGGCAAAAAACGAAAATTGAAAAGCAAAGACACCGACTTCCGAAATTAAAGTGATTTTTCACTTTTTAAGTGTTTTTTGGAAGTCGGTTGTTTTTTTTTTTGTATAGGCACTTACAACATCCAGGATGAAAACTTTTTACCAAAAAAAAGTCGTTTTAAAAGTAAAATTTAATTTCGGAAGTCGGTGTTTTTGATTCTGTATTTTCTTTTTTTCGGATTCATGTGCGTATCGTAATAATTATCACTTGCTTTAAACGGTGAAGGAAAACGTCGTGAGGAAACCGCCGTGCCAGAGAGATATTTTCTCGACGGTATATGAAACCAAGTCAGAGGCCCATGGGCGCCTTTAAAACACCAGGTTAGTCACTCACCAACCTCACGAAAAGAAGAAGAACTATACACCAAGTGCCTTTGCCACCACGATTAAATACGTAGATATTGGTGCCGATTCTCTTGTACACCGAACTAAACTAACTAAAAAACCACTAAAATTCCTTGCTTTTGGCTATGGGAATCTTGGAGCTATTTTGCCAAATAATTCTCTTATAAAACGTATTTTGACACAACTAAAATCGAATTTGACAACCGCGCGCCTCCACTTGGTACTTGTTTTCCCTACCCCGTGTTTTTTTTTTAGAGCCATATGCGCTCTCAGGAAACGCCGACCTCATCTAGCTTATTTTTAATATTTTTTTTATAATATGACGTGTAAAAGTGATTCCAATATCCTATTTACAGAATAAACAATTTCATTTCATTTCATTTCTCCGGCGACGGCAGCCTCGACGTGTTTTTAATGGAGTTTTTCAGGTTTTGTATGGAAAATAAGTAAAAACAAAAAAAAATACCAACATCTTGAGAATTAGGGGTTATTTTTGCGATAGGACACACCGTTTTCGAGATATAAGCAAAAGAAAAAAAATAGGTACCTACAGTTCTCTTTGTAACTGAAGTCGAGGTGTTGGTTTGAATTTTAGTTCATGACATCTAATTTTATTCCACACATTTTTAATCGCGATTAAAAATATAGTCAGATTTAGTTAGAGGATTTTAGATACAGAATCAAATTTTTGGTTAAAACGTCAAATTCAGAATAGAATTTTCACTAAATTAAAACTCAGTGCCATCTTAGTGCTGTCAAACTAAAATATAGTCAAGTTGCGTCACTATAGTCAGAATGGAAAATCGTCGTTTGATAGGAATAAACTAAATTTTAGTGATTTTTAGTTTAAATTAGAGAATTTGTGACAAGAGAATCGATTTCATTATTGCTTAGTTGCTTCGGTACTCAAAAACTATCTAAGCAATGGGATTTTCAAAATCGGTCCACAATTTATAAAAGAACGATGAAAACGTAATAAAAAAAAATACATTAAACTCACGCAATCCTAGACAGACAGACACCACAGAATGCCACCTGCTATATCAACAGACTCATTTTGCCTCGCTTACGTTTACGTTCATAGGTACGTCTGCGTCTTAATTGCGTAAAACAAGATCAATCACTGAATGGTTTTTTAAAGGCTATTGCTTATCCTTTGCTTCATTATGTTCGAAAAATTTGTCTGCCCAACAACGTAAATAACGCAATGGATGTTGTGAAACTGTCAAAATAAAACCCATTGCTATTACGCAGTGGCGGATTTACAAATTTTCAAGGTATATATGGCTGTAAAGTTTTTGCCGCCCTTGCCTCTTCAATTGTCATGCCCTAGATTATTTTTAAAATCGCAATCCAACCATTTCGTTGAAATTGCACGTAAAATATTTTTTGAGTAAGTATATTTTTGAGCTAATCAAAGCTCCATCATGTACGATCGATTATTAAGGCGGGGGCTACTTACACGGGGGAAGGTTGCAGACTTCTATCCCGCCATGCAGAAATCTTTTTGATTTCTATGAGGTAAGCACCGAAAAAAAAAATCGGTTCACTTTGCCGCCCCATAAATCTGCCGCCCTAGGCTCAAGCCTCCTCAGCCTGCTGGTATATCCGCCTGCTATTAAGTATGTTTCGCAGGTTAGTTCTCACAAAATCGTAAGTTTTGTATTAAGTACCTATTTATTCGTTGCCCGATTTTTATTCCTCGAAAATTTAAAATACCTGAAGGTACCTATTTTATTTTATACTTACCTAATTATTTTTTATAACACCGTTAATCACACAATACATTATTTTACACAATTACCTACCTAGTTTAATAAAGTAACTACACACCTTAGTTCCGTGAGCGCGTTCTATGTACTGATGTATTGGCACAGTATAACATCACTAACACATCAAACAAATCGACGTCATACACAAGTCAATGTTTCCTTATGTACGCCAGCTTTAGACCGCGGTCAAAGCCAAATCATTTAGCTCAAATAGACAGCTAGAAGGAAGCACTTTTGAATGTCAAAATGTACAAGAAAATAGAATTGATTCTAATTGCCTGGAAAAGTAAAATTAACCCACCTACGACAAAAAAGTCAACAACTAAAAAGGTATAAACAAGACATCACAGACAGACAAACTAAAAATCCGGGCATAAATCGAACAGCTCAATAAATTATAATGTGTGACTCCGGATTTTTTAACCGACTTCTTCAAAAAGGAGGAGGTTCTCAATTCGTCTGTATGTTTTTTTTTTTTGTGTATGTTACGCGATTTCTCCGTCAATTATGAATCGATTTTGATGATTCTTTTTTTGTTTGGTAGGTCATGCTTCAGAGGTGGTCCCATATAAATTTTATTAACTTTGCTTGCGTAGTTTTTGAGTTAGCTTCAATAATTACGTATTTTTCCCACTTAGTGTATGTAGACGATATATTGTTTGACTCCGTCACTGTTATTTACATAGCAGGTAGTGGTATTCGAATGTGTGTAGGGTAGGTACCACAACTAAAAAGTGAAAAATAAAAACTTTTTACAAAAAAACAAAACAACCGACTTCCAAAAAAAACACTATAAACGTGAAAAATAACTTTAATTTCGGAAGTCGGTGTCTTTGCTTTTCAATTTTTGTTTTTTGCCACCGACTTTTTTTTTGGAAGTAGGTTGTTTTTTTTTTTGTAAAATGTTTTAATTTGTCTGTGATCTTGTAATAAAACTTTATAATTAGTTGTTGACTTTTTGTCGTAGGTATCTAGTTTTATTATCTTTTATTTATTTCTATAACCAAATGTATAGTAGTTGAACAATAATCCTACGATTAGTACTTAGAATAAAATAGCGAGTGTTTTTTTTTCTCTTATAGCTGTCTCGATTAATTAAATGATCTGCTCGCGGCAAGGGGTGCCGCGCGACTGGTTAGGTTAGGTTAGGTTAATCGTTGGGGCTTATCTGTCGGAGAGGTGTGTCACCTACATGGGACGTGATGGCGGAAACCAGCGCCGCATGTCGTGCGGTGTTCCGCAGGGCTCGGTTGTAGGCCCACTCCTGTGGAACATCGGGTACGACTGGGTGCTGAGGGGCGAGCTTGGACCGGGGGTAGACCTGACGTGCTACGCGGGTGACACGCTGGTCACTGCCCGGGGGAGCTCGCACAGGGAGGCAGCGTTGCTGGCGACGGCTGCGGTCTCACAGGTGGTGGGCCGCATACGTCGCCTAGGCCTAGAGGTGGCCCTCAGCAAGTCGGAGGCCATAGTGTTTCATGGCCCCCGGCGGGCGCCGCCACCCGGCTCACACATCGTGGTCGGGGGGGCTCGGATCGCTGTCGAGTCTACCATGAAGTACCTGGGATTGGTGCTCGACAGCCGGTGGGACTTAGGGCCCCACTTCCGACGGCTGGCGCCAAAGTTGCTGGGCGCTGCTGGTGCGCTGTCAACGCTGCTTCCAAATCTGGGGGGCCCGAGCGCCGCTTGTAGGCGGCTCTACGTGGGGATCGTGCGGTCGATGGCCCTTTATGGGGCCCCGATCTGGGCGGCTGACCTGACGGCCGGTAGTATCGCAGTCCTGTGCTAGCCGCAGAGAGCGATGGCCGTCAGAGTCATCAGAGGGTACCGCACCATCTCCTACGAGGTGGCTTGTCTTCTGGCCTCTGGCCGGATCCCCACCCTGGGACCTCGAGGCGAAAGTACTCGCGTCATCGTACCAGTGGCGCGAGGAAGCGAGGGCGCGGGGCGAGCAACCGATGCAGTGACACATAGAGCTGCATCGGTCTCAGCATCACGAGGTCCTGGTGGCGGAATGGCGGGACAGGCTTTCACGCCCTACCGCCGGCCTCGACATCATCGAGGCGGTCCGGCCAGTGCTCGTGCGGTGGCTCGGTAGGAGGCACGGCTCCCTGTCGTTTCGGGAAGTACCTGTGTCGCATAAACAGGGAGCCGGACGCTCGGTGTCACCACTGCGTCGACTGCCGGGAGGACACGGCGCGGCATACGCTGGCAGAGTGTGCCGCTTGGGAGGAGCTACGCCGTGCCCTCATCTCAGAAGTAGGCAGCGACTTGTCGCTGTCGGCCGTAGTCAATGCCATGGTCGGCAGCGAGGAGTCCTGGGACGCGGTGGTTTCCTACTGCGAGACGGTCGTCTCGCAGAAGGAGGCTGCGGAAAGGGAGAGGGAGATCTCGTCCACTCACCCGGCCCGCAGCAGGCGCACCGGGCGTCGGCAGAGGGCGGATAATGCCCTCTTCCAGCCCCCCTAAATGGGTCCAGGGGTGATGGACTCGGGGATGTCAGTCGCCCCCCACACATCAGGACCCGAGGTGGCGGCGCGTAGTGTTCCACGCGCGCCCCTCTTAGACGTCACGGGGGGAGTCAAACACCTCACTCCCCCCCTGACCCGAGGAGGCCCGCAGTGGCGGGCCGGCACCAGTTGGGGGTTGCGGAAGATTTTTACGTTCCCGCAACCCCCGGCGTAGGTGTGAGTCGGAACACCGGGGTGGTTTTTAGTCAGTAAGAGTCTGACAGACCCCTCCGCCCGCCCCAGGGCGGAGGACATCCATGAGGATTTTCCAGCCCGGAAAAAAAAAAAAGGTTTTTTTTTTCGGCAGGAGTGGGAACTCCTCATGGACGTCTAGGCTGCTTCACATACGAACCAGTCTGGGCAGTGCCGGACTCTTACCGGCTAAAACCACACTCCTTCCTTACAATTCGTCCGCAGACTCTTGGTCCGCGCCCTTATGACTCAAAATTTTTATTTTATTCGCTTATGTGTTACTATACAGGCAATTCTTAATGCTACTCCGCCCCACCACAGGTGGAGCCGTTACAACTTATGCTTAGTTATATGTAAAGTTTTGTTACTGTTTGTCCATCACCTTGAATATACTACTTAATAACTAAAATTTACTTTAAGCTACAGCTGTATAACTATACTTATGAGACGAACTTAATCTAGGCTTTATGACTATGTTACTTATGACTTAAATGAAAAATAAACTAAAGTTCACACAATTTTTTTTATTTTTTATTTTTTTTTATTATTGTTTGATGTATGCATGCATGTTGACTTCTCAATTATGTTAACGTATATCTTTTTTTTTTTTTTTTTTTTGTCAAGCTTATAGTCTCGAGTAGTTATTTTCTTACTGACTACTGCTGTGAGGGATGTGAAAAGTGGGAGGGAGGGAATTGCAAAGTGTCATCAGCGCCTCCACGGTCGCCATGTTGCGATGCATTATTGCTGTCTTAAGGTTGTAGTCGACAACTGTTTGTGTTGGTGCATCCATTGCTTTCTTGGCGAAACGGCCTATGGCATCATTTGCGTCGTCGGTGTAATAGACACAGCTGGTTGTGTGTCTCGACAGGGCCACTACCGCGTGGGGAACGCTGTAACGAATTTGGGTCTTTTCTGTTCGGGTGTTGATGATGATGACGCGCTCGTATGTGAGACCCTGAGATTCGTGGATGGTCAAGATGCGGGAACCCTCGCCAGATCCGTACCCCTGGCCACTCAGTGAGGATTTCTCCTCCTGTGTGTGCACCAGGAATAGCGTGTTCTGGGATTTTTTCGGGATATCCGCGCCGGAGAAGCCACATACCCTCAGTGAGTGAATATTACTCTGTTTTTGACGAGTAGATCCCACCGTAGATGTCACTCAGTGCAAACGCGACGTCCATGGGGTTCCGGCGAGTACAGAGCAATTCCTGGGTGATCGCAACCACCATATCTGGACGGGTGTACCTGAGTGGAAATAGGTTTTCCCTGTCCAAATATGGTAGCTGATTGACATCCCCGATGAGGACAACTTCGTTTGCACCCGACAACTTAGCGGCCATGACTATGGCCCCAAAATGGTTCATAAGGGCCTCATCCACCGTCAAACGATGGCACCTGTCTCCCTTCTTAAAGCCATTAGCTAGAACGGAGGCCATAGTTCGCACCTTAGTCTTTGCCTTATCGCCTAAGCGGTGCGAGAGCTTCTCTCTCAGGTCTTTTGCCGCTTCAGTTGTCGTAGTTACCACCACGTCGTTCTCCCCATCGAAGTGCCTCACCACCCACGTCGTCTTCCCGCAGCCCGGAACGCCGTTCACCCACTTGAAATTAATTACATTTGAGGTTCCCGAAATGGTTTGCGCCATCTCGAGAAACCTGTCGTCCAGCATTATTTCTATGCAACGAGCTACCACCACTATTGGGTCCTCGTCGGGTGTCTCGAAAACCGGTTTCCCCTCCTTTTCGACTCATCCTCGTTCCGTGTCACGAAGCCTCCCGTCGCGCTGTAGGCCGCCATGTATGAATCTTTCATACTCCCCACGATGACTCGGGATGTACTATTGTCGTACACAGCGGCGTCCGCCTCCTCGAGCAGGATCTTCAGCAGTCCCTCTGACTGAAGGTTGAAGCATTGTAAGAGCTTTTTACAGGTGAGGGTGTTTGCCTGTTTGGTAGCTCTAACGATCGCCAGGAACTCGAGGAAGGCGTTGTGTATGTGGTCCGAGGGGCTCGACACCGGGGTGTATTCAGGGACCTGTCTTAGTCTGCAGAAGCTGACTCCAAAGGTCTCTTGCGGGCGGTTCATGAACAATGCTACACTTCTGAGTCGTATGCCAGGCTCGCCAGCTGCCCCCCACGCCAGCAGGCACGGTATGGGGTTGGCATCGGAAGCCCTTGTCGTAGTGGTTATTTCGTCAGTCGATGATTCGTTTTGTGAAGTCGTTGTTGTGTCTGAGGCGATAATGCTGGTCGTCATCTTTGGCTGGTTTTGTATCAGAGTTGGGTCAAATGTGGTTTGTAGTCGTGGTGGGGTTTGTTTCATGATTGTTGTCATTTGTTTGAGTGATTGTGTCTGTGCTGAGGTTGGTGTTGGTGTCAGTAATGTAGTTCTCTGCATGTCAGTCGGCGTGATGTTTATTGTTGTTCTGTTTTGAGATTGTGTAGGTGTTGTGGTCAGTATTGTTGTTATTGCTGTGGTTGTATGTGTGTTAGTCGGCGTGATGTTTGTTGTTGTTACGTTATTTGGTTACGTCGATTGTAGGGTTGGTGTTAGTGTTGTTGTTCTTGTTGGTAGTGTATTAACGTTGTTTGTTTGTGTCGATGATGAGGTTGGTGTTTGTGTTGTAGTTGTGTGTATGTTGGTCGGTGCGATATTGGTGGTTGCTGTGTTGGTTTGTAGGTGTGTTGTGTGAATGGCAGTGGAGCCATTGGCCCTCGCGGCGACTGAGACGACCTTTTGTGTGAAGTCCAGGAAAGATGGTCTTGTAGCCTTTCCCTCTACGATGGAGCTGAGAGCCGATAGGTCTAGGTTAACGTTCAACTCATTTTCCAGTTTCGTCCTATCGTGGCTAAATCTTGGACATTCGAGTAGTAGGTGCCAGACTGATTCCTCCGTGGATGGGTCGCACACGCATGCGGGGCTGTCTTTAAGATGGAAGCGGTGCAAGTATGCCGAGAATCCTCCATGTCCCGTGAAGAGTTGGACTAGAGCTGGTGTTAGATCTATGTCCCTGGTGATTCTTTTAGCGGCTATGACGCTTGGAAAGAACACCTTGGTCACTGATCCTGTACTGGAGGACTCGTATCTCTCTTGCCATTTCTTGACTGTTTCCTCGCGTATGCACTTTTTCACAAAGGAAATTGGAACTTTATCATAGTCCGGTGCCGTCTTTTTGGTTAGGGCCGCTTTCTTTGCCAGTTCATCTGCTCTCTCGTTTCCTGGTGTCCCCACATGTGCTCTCAACCAGAAAAACCTCACATCCCTGCCCTCCCCGCGGATTTCTCGCACCAGTTCTTTGAGATCGTGAGCCATTTGATGTGTAGCCATCGGACACCTCAGCAGATCCAGCGACGATCTTGAGTCACTGAGAATACTGGTTGTGTCCACTCTGCTTTCTTTCACCAGCTTAGTGGCTCTGAACAGTGCGTATAGTTCCGATTGGAAGACCGTGTTGTGTGGTTCCAGCCGGAAGGTTCTGTATTTCGACTCTCTGCCTTCACTCCACCAGGTTATGGCAGCTCCGACTTTCCCCTCTATCTTGCTACCATCAGTGTAGATCTGGGGACCGGTTATTTGGTGGGTTTCTACGGTTTCGGGGTCGAAATCCTCCAGTTGCTGGTATTCCGTAGTTATGAGCTTTGAGGGGTGAGGCTGTTGTAGGTACCCACTTTTCGCTCTACCTCTCTTCCCGGGGGTAAGAACTCGTGAGAGTAACCTTTTTTGACCAGAAATAGTTTCGAGGCCTCAATTACCCGAAGGTCAAGAGGCAGCTGCCCCGACAGAATCAGAGCCGATACTAGAGACACCGTGCGATGCGCTTTACAGATCTTTTGCGCGAAACCTCTCTGCAGTGAGTCTAACTGATTCCTGACCATCAGTTTCTCAGCCGCAGGCGCCCATGCGCTTGCGGCATACAGCACTATCGGCTCTATTACTGACACATATATGGTCCTGATTATCTCGCGGTTGAGACCCCAAGTCACCCTCACGGCACATGCCAGCTGTTTATATATGTCCGCAGCTTTTTTGCAGGTGGCGGAAACATGTGCGTTGAAAGTGAGCTTGTTGTCTATGATCAGCCCTAGAAGCTTGATCTCTTGAACGAGATTTAGCCGGACGCCTGACATGTGGACGACTGGAGTGTCATACTTAAGCTTCCTTGTTAGCACCATCGCATTTGTTTTGTGCGCGGCGAAGCGTACCTTGTTCTGAGCACCCCATTCAGACACACCGTCTAACGTCCTTTCTGCTATGCGCTCCAGAGCGTTAACCTTATGGTTGGAGAAGACCAGGACCACATCGTCCGCGTAGGCTTGGCTAAATACGCCAGAGCTCTTGATTTCAGTCAGAAGCGAGTCTAGGATTAGATTCCAAAGTGTTGGTCCAGCAATGGAGCCTTGTACACAACCCTTGGTGGTTTCCTTCTCGCTTTTTGCTCTGGCGTAGTTCACCAGTACCTTTCGATCCTTCAGGTATGAGGTTAATGTGGTGTATAGGTTTCTTGGGCACTTTTTGCTAATTAGCTGGTGTTTTATGGACGGCCACCATGCGTTATCGAAGGCCCCCTCTATGTCCAGTGATACTAAAAGCACGATCTTCTTTGCTTTCATCTCTGCTCGTATGTGCGTCACTAGGGCGTAGAGGGCGTCCTCGGTGCCTCGTTGTGGCATGAAACCGTACTGATGTGTGTTGAGTGTGGGGAGTAGGTGCCACTGAATCCTGTTCACGATGAGTTTTTCGACGATCTTGCCCAAGACTGACAGTAGTCCAATGGGTCTGTAGGACTTTGGATGAGTATAGTCGTCTTTACCGGGTTTCCTAAGAATGCACACATGGGCCACTTTCCACTGCCCAGGGAAGTAAGACAGCGCCAGGCATCTGTTAGCCAAGGCGAGAAACACTTCCCTTTTGCAGTTGATAGCGGTCACGCATATATCGGCCGTCAGCCCATCCGGTCCTGGGGCTATCTTTGGGTTTTGATTTTGTAGAACCAATTCAAGCTCCGCAGGTGTAAAAGGTGGGTCATCGGTCAGCCGTACACGAGAGGAATCCGACGATCTTCAAGGATTGTCGGATTCCTCTCGTGTACGGCTTCTAAGCTGTGTGTGGTAGGTCGTTTCTGTTTGAGTCTGCTGGGTATAAGGTGTTCGCGAGAAGTTCCGCCGATTGCTCTGGGCTCAGGGTTTCTCCTGATGGGCCTCTCAGGAGCGCATCGTTTTCCCTTCTTGCGGTTTTCCTTATGACCCTGTAAATTCCGTCCCACATGCTTTCTCTTTCTTATGTGGTGCAGAACTCTTTCCAGCCTGCCGTGGCGGCCTCAGTGGCTTGTGTGGAGTAATTTTCTTTAGCTGTGAGGTATTCCTGTATTGTGTAGTTCCTCCTTGATGGTGCCGCATTGCGGATTCTTCTCTTCTTTCTGAGAACTTCTCCTTTGAGTTGTTCCAGAGAGGGGGACCACCAAGGTGGCTTGAGATCTATTTTTCTGTTACCTATTCTCGGGATTGATTTTTCGCATGCTTGGTGTATGGCAGAGGTATACTCGCTGGTTAAGTTCTCCAGGTCTTCATGATTTAAGGCTCCAATGATTCTTTCGGGTGTGATGGTTTTCCCCTCAAGACAGAGCTTTATGTGTTCCCTAAATTCTGACCACTTTGCCTTCTTGGTATTGTACATGCGTGTCGAGATTGGCTTCATTGGTTCCAGGGGTTTCTCAAGACGCATCGTGAAGGTTATCGCATTGTGGTCAGATGAGGTGAGACCTCTATCAACTCTCCATTCCTCGATCCTGTCTAGGAGTGACAGACTGCACACTGTGACATCAACGATGCTAGCGTACAGCCTGTCTCCCCTATACGTCTCGAAGGTTGGAACCTGTCCTCTGTTTAGTATCTGGAGATCCTGTTCGTTTAGGAACGAGTTGTACTCCGCTCCGCGGTGGTCTTCGGAATTGCTTCCCCACCACTGACTCCAAGCATTTATATCACCTCCGATGATTGTGTTGGGTGTGTGTGTGTGTATTTTTGATAGTGTTGTGTTGAGTTTGTTGAGATAGGGTGTGAGTGCTTGGTCTCCCTCGAAGTAGACCGACACAGCTCCAAACTTTAGTTGTCCCACCTTAACCGTGGCTGTGGCGATATTCTCAGTGACGAGCTGAGGGTCATGAATGACTTCCAGCTCGTCACCAAAAACCACTATAGCTGCCTTCACTGGCTTCTGGCGGTTCAGGGTGCACTGGATGACTTGAGTGCCAGGGTGTTGTTTCATGATCCCCGTTCTTCCTACATAAGGTTCTTGAACGAGAGCCACTTTTATTCCCTTTTCCTGAGCCGCTAGGTGGAACTCCGCTGTAACAAGTTTGGACCGCTGCAGGTTCGCTTGAATGAAGTGCAATCCTTTGGTCGGGCCACTGCGAGTTGCAACCGTGGTGCTGTCCTGTTGGGTGCCCTCCGCTTCAGCAATACGAGACGCGTGCCCTAGCTATGCCATCCCATTTCTGGCGCTCTTGGCATTCGTCGCTGTAAGCGGCGTGCGCCGTGTCCATGCCCTCCTTTTTGGCTTTGACGCAGTTCACGCATGTAGGTGTCTTTCCGTCTCGTTTTATGGGACAGTCTCTCCCAGTGTGTTCGCCCGAGCAGAAGCTAGTTACTGGTTAGGTTAGGTTAGGTTAGGTTTTTTTTTTTTTTTTTTTTTTTTTTGTTTGGCAGGAGTGGGAAATCCTCATGGACGCCCAGACTGTCTCACTATTCTGGGCAGCCAGTCTGGGCAGTGCCAGACTTTTACCGGCTAAAAACCACTCCTGCCTTTCTTAGTGTCCCTCTGACATTATCAGAGCCCTTGGTTTTCAAATGTTTTTAAATTAATTGCCTATCAATTTTTTCCAGCTTTCTTTTAAAGTTAAGTTAAAACGGCTAATACGGGTTTCCTGTGGTATGACCACCAACAACAAACGAAAAAAAAAAAGACGTAATAAAATTTATATCCGAAGCTCGACTATTTTCAATACTTTACACTTATTTACTTTTTACTACTATTTATGCCAAACTATTTAGTATGATACATAAGCTATATAATTATTATACATTTAGTATCATACAATTTCTTAAGCTATTTTATTCCTTCTATTGACAATGGTTGCTATCATGCAACAATATTTTAAAAACTCTTTTCTTCTCTTTCCCTGCATTAGGTTTGGTAGGTTCTGGACAACCAATGCGACAGGAAGTTTCTGCTCTGCTTCGAACCGCATCTTGGCAGTGATGGGGCACTCCAGCAATATGTGCAGGACTGTCTCTTCCACGCCAGGCTCACAGGCGCACGATGGATTCTCTTTACACTTGAAGCGTTTCAGGTATGCAGAGAATCCCCCGTGCCCCGTCAGAATTTGTGTGGTTAAACTTGTTGGAGCCATCCTGCGCACCACGCCATACGCCATCACCGCATCAGGGAAGAAAAGCTTAGTACCCGAAGCTGTGTCACCCGACCTATATCTCCCGTTCCATTCGTCAAGCGTTTCCGACCGGATTCTTCGCTTGACGAATGATACGGGACACAAGTCGTAGTCCGGCCTCTTCTTCGACCCCAGGGCGGCTTCCTTCGCGAGCTGGTCGGCTCTCCCATTTCCCTCCAGACCTGCGTGGGCCTTGATCCAGAACAAGGAGACACTCTTGTTCTGGAGCTTACAGCGTCGTATGGTGTCTCTTGTTTTCACGGCCAAGGGGTGGGGGGAACTGACGTTGGTCACCGACTGAAGAGCCGCCATAGAGTCGCTGAAGATGCCGAACGTGGCTTCACTACGCTTTAGCGCTTCCTCTGCTGCTCTTTGCAGTGCCAGGAGTTCGGCCTGATAGACGGTACAGTAGGACGGCAAAGCAAGCTTGAGGGCCTTCGTTTCGGTGGTGCTATTCCACAAGGATAGCGCCGCTCCGACTTTGCCCTCAATCTTGCTGCCGTCGGTGAAAATCCGCACAGCAAAATTGCTGTGGTTGTTGTAGGCTTCCTCGTCTACCAGGCTTCCATACTCCAGACTCACTTGCTCCGCGGGGTGCGGGGCCTCTATCGCTGAGGCCATCCGCTCAACCTTCCTGTCTCCTAATACGGGCTGAGGCACCCCCCTCTTGGCTCCGTACAGTGCAGCCACTTCCCGAATACGGAGGTCGAGTGGGAGTATCCCAGCCAGAACCAGTGCCGAGTTTAGGGAGACTGTGCGGTAGGCTCTGCACAGCTTCTGGGCAAACCCTCTCTGGACGACGTTAAGCTGCTTCCTGACCCCCAACTTGTTGGCAGCTGGTGACCATGCACTTGCGGCGTACAGCACAGTCGGCTCCACTGCTGCAGTGTATATAGCCCTTATCACCTGCGGGTGCAGACCCCAACTGACCCGGGCTGCCCTGGCCAGCTGCTTGTACATAGCTATCGCCTTCTTACAGGCGATAGCTATGTGTTTGTTGAAGGTGAGTTTGGCGTCAATGACTAGGCCTAATATTTTAACATCTTGGGACATTCCAATGTCGATCCCCCCCATGCTCAAGCGCGGTGTGTCATACTTCAGCTTCCGCGTTAGCACCATCGCACAGGTTTTGTGCGGCGCGAATTTCAGACGATTCCTGACACCCCACGCTCGAACATGTTCGAGAGCGGCATTGGCTTGTCCCTCGATTTCGTGTGCTGTATCGCCGCAAAACACCAACACTACATCGTCGGCAAATGCCTGACAGTAGTCGCCCCTCCTCTCCAGCTGTTTCAAGAGCGGGTCAAGAAGCAGATTCCAGAATATAGGCCCACCTATGGATCCCTGGACGCATCCCTTGCTGGTCTGTCTCCTGGTCTCCTCCCCGGCGTACCTCACGGTGACCACCCTGTCACTGAGGTAGCTGCTGACTACCCGTCTCAAATTTACCGGACACTTTGCCTCAGCCAATCGTACTTTAATAGCAGGCCACCACGCACTGTCGAAAGCTCCCTCGATATCCAGTGACACAAGCGTGACGATCTTCTTTTGTGCCAGCTGTGTGCGGATGTACTGCACGAGAGTAACGAGGGAGTCTTCAGTGCTTTTTTGGGGCATAAAGCCATATTGGCGAGTACTGATCCTGGGCAGCAAGTAGAATTTGAGACGAGCAACCAGCATCTTTTCGTACACTTTCCCAAGGACAGGCAAAAGCCCAATCGGCCTGTACGACTTTGGTACGGTGTACGAGTCTTTGCCCGGCTTTCTGAGCACAACCACCGTAGCCTCCTTCCAGATCTTAGGGAAGTGGTGGAGCGCCAGGCATTTGTTGAGCAACGCCAGGAAGTAGTCAGGGTCACACTTTATGACCTGGGAGCAAATGTCGGCTGTGAAGCCGTCGGCTCCCGGTGCCTTTCTTGGGTTGAACGACAACATAGATCTGCTAAGCTCGCTTTGGGTAAACGGTGGGTCATGTTGCTCACCATTACTCCATCCGTTTACCGTCTCTGCCAGATGTCGGATTTGGCAATGATCCATGTTGTCGTCTTCCTCTCGGTCCTCGGGATAAAACGTCTCGGCCAACAGCCTCACCGATCCTTTCGCGTCCAGTGTCTTTCCTTCAACTTGCAGCGGCAGATCTTCTTCCCTTTTGGCTGTTCTGCCCATGACCCGATAAATCCCTTCCCAAACCCCCTCTCTGTCCTGTTTCTGGCAAAACTTCTTCCAGCTCTCCGTTTGGGCTCTCATCACTGCAGTCTCATAATCTTCTTTTGCTTCTAGGTACAGCTCGACGACCATCGCTCTCCGGACCGGCGCTGCACTCCTAACTCTCACTTTCTTGGTGGCGACTAGTTTCTTCTTCTCCTCGAGCTCTTCGGACCACCACGGCATGGTAAGTGTTTCTGTGTTCTTTTTATTTGGAATAGTGTCTCTACATGTGTCTGTTATGGCTTGTGTGTATGTGTGTGTGATTGTTTCTAACTGCTCTACGGTGTGTGTGTTTGACAGATCCACTAGGGTTAACTTTCTGTCCAGCATAACCTGAGACAGTTTCTCATGAAACTGCCTCCAGTTAGCTTTTCTGGTGTTGTATACCCTAGTGGTTCGTTCTATGGCTATTCCTTTGGATTTGATTAAATGTATGCTAAATGTTATGCCGTTGTGGTCGGAACTCGTGAGACCTTCGTCGATCCGCCAGTCGTCCACCAGGTCGAGCATGTCCGCCGAACAGGCCGTCACGTCTACGTGGCTGCTGTACCTCACCCCGCCTCTCACGGTATCAAAAGTTGGGATGTCCCCCATGTTGAGAATCTGCAGGCCCAATTCCCCCAGTGCCCCACACATCTGCTCCCCTCTCGAGTCCTCGTTGCAGCCACCCCACCAAGTACTCTTCGCGTTTGCGTCTCCTCCAATAATCAACCTATTGGAGCCCATCTCTCGCTCTATGCGCTTTAGGTGCTCCAGGTATGGCTCTATGGGCTTGTCCGGCTCGAAGTAGAAGGACACCAGCGTGATCGTCCAGGCTCTGGTTCGGACTCCCACCACGACGATATTGTTTGTGGTGAGTTGTGGGTACTGTAGGATGTCTAGGTCTTTATCTAAGACGGCTATTGCGGCCTTTACAGTCCCTTCTCCTCCCTCAGAGCTCTGGAAGACCCTTACGCCCCGGTAGCCCTTCATCCTTCTCACTCCACCCACATATGGCTCCTGGAGCATAGCAACGGCGACCTTGCGCTTGTCAGCTTCCAGCAAAAGCTCGTTTGTCGCTAGCTGACTCCGTTGCAGGTTGGCCTGGATCATCTTGTACTCGGTGAGGGCCGCAGGGACCACTTTAGCAATACGCTACTGACAGGCGTGCCAGCGAGTCCCATTTAACGCGTATCGGGCACTCGCTGTCGAAGGCGTTGTGGTCGGTCTTATCTGCTTTGGCCAGGAAGCAGTTATGGCACTTTGGCGCCTCCGCCGCAAGTCGTGACGGGCAGTCCGCTCGCATGTGCGGCTCACCACAGTGGGTGCAGAGGTCGGCAAGCTGCGTGCACAGTTTACGGCTGTGGCCATAGCGCAGACAGCGAGTGCACTGCACCAGTGGGGACTGATCCTGCACTCGCACTCGCTGTAGGTCGATGTGCACACGACCCGCCATCGTCAGCCTCTGCCATACTGAAGGGGACACCTGCAGGATGACGTGGCACATGTGGGGGTTCCTCGTCTTGCGACGGTACTTCACCCCCATCCTTACGTCTTCTACAGGTATGTCCCCGATCAGGTGGGTGTTCTGCCGCTGCAGGGCCTGGGTTAACTCCACATCGGTGTGGCAGGAGAGGACATCCTTGATGATAACCAGCGGATCTTTGTTCTTGACCTCTTCTACTACCAGACCGCCCGACTTCCTTATCCGCTCTGTAACCCTGGTCAGCTCTTCCCTGGTCCTGAAGCCGACCACCACTTTCTGGTCCCTCACTTTGCGCAGCCGTTCAACTCGGGTCCCCTCGTTCCTGGCGTCCACCGCCGTCCTGAGCTTCTCAACAACCTCTTCACTGGTTAGGTTAGGTTAGGTTAGGTTAGGTTAGGTTAGGTTAGGTTAGGTTAGGTTAGGTTAGGTTAGGTTAGGTTAGGTTAGGTTAGGTTAGGTTAGGTTAGGTTAGGTTAGGTTAGGTTAGGTTAGGTTAGGTTAGGTTAGGTTAGGTTAGGTTAGGTTAGGTTAGGTTAGGTTAGGTTAGGTTAGGTTAGGTTAGGTTAGGTTAGGTTAGGTTAGGTTAGGTTAGGTTAGGTTAGGTTAGGTTAGGTTAGGTTAGGTTAGGTTAGGTTAGGTTAGGTTAGGTTAGGTTAGGTTAGGTTAGGTTAGGTTAGGTTAGGTTAGGTTAGGTTAGGTTAGGTTAGGTTAGGTTAGGTTAGGTTAGGTTAGGTTAGGTTAGGTTAGGTTAGGTTAGGTTAGGTTAGGTTAGGTTAGGTTAGGTTAGGTTAGGTTAGGTTAGGTTAGGTTAGGTTAGGTTAGGTTAGGTTAGGTTAGGTTAGGTTAGGTTAGGTTAGGTTAGGTTAGGTTAGGTTAGGTTAGGTTAGGTTAGGTTAGGTTAGGTTAGGTTAGGTTAGGTTAGGTTAGGTTAGGTTAGGTTAGGTTAGGTTAGGTTAGGTTAGGTTAGGTTAGGTTAGGTTAGGTTAGGTTAGGTTAGGTTAGGTTAGGTTAGGTTAGGTTAGGTTAGGTTAGGTTAGGTTAGGTTAGGTTAGGTTAGGTTAGGTTAGGTTAGGTTAGGTTAGGTTAGGTTAGGTTAGGTTAGGTTAGGTTAGGTTAGGTTAGGTTAGGTTAGGTTAGGTTAGGTTAGGTTAGGTTAGGTTAGGTTAGGTTAGGTTAGGTTAGGTTAGGTTAGGTTAGGTTAGGTTAGGTTAGGTTAGGTTAGGTTAGGTTAGGTTAGGTTAGGTTAGGTTAGGTTAGGTTAGGTTAGGTTAGGTTAGGTTAGGTTAGGTTAGGTTAGGTTAGGTTAGGTTAGGTTAGGTTAGGTTAGGTTAGGTTAGGTTAGGTTAGGTTAGGTTAGGTTAGGTTAGGTTAGGTTAGGTTAGGTTAGGTTAGGTTAGGTTAGGTTAGGTTAGGTTAGGTTAGGTTAGGTTAGGTTAGGTTAGGTTAGGTTAGGTTAGGTTAGGTTAGGTTAGGTTAGGTTAGGTTAGGTTAGGTTAGGTTAGGTTAGGTTAGGTTAGGTTAGGTTAGGTTAGGTTAGGTTAGGTTAGGTTAGGTTAGGTTAGGTTAGGTTAGGTTAGGTTAGGTTAGGTTAGGTTAGGTTAGGTTAGGTTAGGTTAGGTTAGGTTAGGTTAGGTTAGGTTAGGTTAGGTTAGGTTAGGTTAGGTTAGGTTAGGTTAGGTTAGGTTAGGTTAGGTTAGGTTAGGTTAGGTTAGGTTAGGTTAGGTTAGGTTAGGTTAGGTTAGGTTAGGTTAGGTTAGGTTAGGTTAGGTTAGGTTAGGTTAGGTTAGGTTAGGTTAGGTTAGGTTAGGTTAGGTTAGGTTAGGTTAGGTTAGGTTAGGTTAGGTTAGGTTAGGTTAGGTTAGGTTAGGTTAGGTTAGGTTAGGTTAGGTTAGGTTAGGTTAGGTTAGGTTAGGTTAGGTTAGGTTAGGTTAGGTTAGGTTAGGTTAGGTTAGGTTAGGTTAGGTTAGGTTAGGTTAGGTTAGGTTAGGTTAGGTTAGGTTAGGTTAGGTTAGGTTAGGTTAGGTTAGGTTAGGTTAGGTTAGGTTAGGTTAGGTTAGGTTAGGTTAGGTTAGGTTAGGTTAGGTTAGGTTAGGTTAGGTTAGGTTAGGTTAGGTTAGGTTAGGTTAGGTTAGGTTAGGTTAGGTTAGGTTAGGTTAGGTTAGGTTAGGTTAGGTTAGGTTAGGTTAGGTTAGGTTAGGTTAGGTTAGGTTAGGTTAGGTTAGGTTAGGTTAGGTTAGGTTAGGTTAGGTTAGGTTAGGTTAGGTTAGGTTAGGTTAGGTTAGGTTAGGTTAGGTTAGGTTAGGTTAGGTTAGGTTAGGTTAGGTTAGGTTAGGTTAGGTTAGGTTAGGTTAGGTTAGGTTAGGTTAGGTTAGGTTAGGTTAGGTTAGGTTAGGTTAGGTTAGGTTAGGTTAGGTTAGGTTAGGTTAGGTTAGGTTAGGTTAGGTTAGGTTAGGTTAGGTTAGGTTAGGTTAGGTTAGGTTAGGTTAGGTTAGGTTAGGTTAGGTTAGGTTAGGTTAGGTTAGGTTAGGTTAGGTTAGGTTAGGTTAGGTTAGGTTAGGTTAGGTTAGGTTAGGTTAGGTTAGGTTAGGTTAGGTTAGGTTAGGTTAGGTTAGGTTAGGTTAGGTTAGGTTAGGTTAGGTTAGGTTAGGTTAGGTTAGGTTAGGTTAGGTTAGGTTAGGTTAGGTTAGGTTAGGTTAGGTTAGGTTAGGTTAGGTTAGGTTAGGTTAGGTTAGGTTAGGTTAGGTTAGGTTAGGTTAGGTTAGGTTAGGTTAGGTTAGGTTAGGTTAGGTTAGGTTAGGTTAGGTTAGGTTAGGTTAGGTTAGGTTAGGTTAGGTTAGGTTAGGTTAGGTTAGGTTAGGTTAGGTTAGGTTAGGTTAGGTTAGGTTAGGTTAGGTTAGGTTAGGTTAGGTTAGGTTAGGTTAGGTTAGGTTAGGTTAGGTTAGGTTAGGTTAGGTTAGGTTAGGTTAGGTTAGGTTAGGTTAGGTTAGGTTAGGTTAGGTTAGGTTAGGTTAGGTTAGGTTAGGTTAGGTTAGGTTAGGTTAGGTTAGGTTAGGTTAGGTTAGGTTAGGTTAGGTTAGGTTAGGTTAGGTTAGGTTAGGTTAGGTTAGGTTAGGTTAGGTTAGGTTAGGTTAGGTTAGGTTAGGTTAGGTTAGGTTAGGTTAGGTTAGGTTAGGTTAGGTTAGGTTAGGTTAGGTTAGGTTAGGTTAGGTTAGGTTAGGTTAGGTTAGGTTAGGTTAGGTTAGGTTAGGTTAGGTTAGGTTAGGTTAGGTTAGGTTAGGTTAGGTTAGGTTAGGTTAGGTTAGGTTAGGTTAGGTTAGGTTAGGTTAGGTTAGGTTAGGTTAGGTTAGGTTAGGTTAGGTTAGGTTAGGTTAGGTTAGGTTAGGTTAGGTTAGGTTAGGTTAGGTTAGGTTAGGTTAGGTTAGGTTAGGTTAGGTTAGGTTAGGTTAGGTTAGGTTAGGTTAGGTTAGGTTAGGTTAGGTTAGGTTAGGTTAGGTTAGGTTAGGTTAGGTTAGGTTAGGTTAGGTTAGGTTAGGTTAGGTTAGGTTAGGTTAGGTTAGGTTAGGTTAGGTTAGGTTAGGTTAGGTTAGGTTAGGTTAGGTTAGGTTAGGTTAGGTTAGGTTAGGTTAGGTTAGGTTAGGTTAGGTTAGGTTAGGTTAGGTTAGGTTAGGTTAGGTTAGGTTAGGTTAGGTTAGGTTAGGTTAGGTTAGGTTAGGTTAGGTTAGGTTAGGTTAGGTTAGGTTAGGTTAGGTTAGGTTAGGTTAGGTTAGGTTAGGTTAGGTTAGGTTAGGTTAGGTTAGGTTAGGTTAGGTTAGGTTAGGTTAGGTTAGGTTAGGTTAGGTTAGGTTAGGTTAGGTTAGGTTAGGTTAGGTTAGGTTAGGTTAGGTTAGGTTAGGTTAGGTTAGGTTAGGTTAGGTTAGGTTAGGTTAGGTTAGGTTAGGTTAGGTTAGGTTAGGTTAGGTTAGGTTAGGTTAGGTTAGGTTAGGTTAGGTTAGGTTAGGTTAGGTTAGGTTAGGTTAGGTTAGGTTAGGTTAGGTTAGGTTAGGTTAGGTTAGGTTAGGTTAGGTTAGGTTAGGTTAGGTTAGGTTAGGTTAGGTTAGGTTAGGTTAGGTTAGGTTAGGTTAGGTTAGGTTAGGTTAGGTTAGGTTAGGTTAGGTTAGGTTAGGTTAGGTTAGGTTAGGTTAGGTTAGGTTAGGTTAGGTTAGGTTAGGTTAGGTTAGGTTAGGTTAGGTTAGGTTAGGTTAGGTTAGGTTAGGTTAGGTTAGGTTAGGTTAGGTTAGGTTAGGTTAGGTTAGGTTAGGTTAGGTTAGGTTAGGTTAGGTTAGGTTAGGTTAGGTTAGGTTAGGTTAGGTTAGGTTAGGTTAGGTTAGGTTAGGTTAGGTTAGGTTAGGTTAGGTTAGGTTAGGTTAGGTTAGGTTAGGTTAGGTTAGGTTAGGTTAGGTTAGGTTAGGTTAGGTTAGGTTAGGTTAGGTTAGGTTAGGTTAGGTTAGGTTAGGTTAGGTTAGGTTAGGTTAGGTTAGGTTAGGTTAGGTTAGGTTAGGTTAGGTTAGGTTAGGTTAGGTTAGGTTAGGTTAGGTTAGGTTAGGTTAGGTTAGGTTAGGTTAGGTTAGGTTAGGTTAGGTTAGGTTAGGTTAGGTTAGGTTAGGTTAGGTTAGGTTAGGTTAGGTTAGGTTAGGTTAGGTTAGGTTAGGTTAGGTTAGGTTAGGTTAGGTTAGGTTAGGTTAGGTTAGGTTAGGTTAGGTTAGGTTAGGTTAGGTTAGGTTAGGTTAGGTTAGGTTAGGTTAGGTTAGGTTAGGTTAGGTTAGGTTAGGTTAGGTTAGGTTAGGTTAGGTTAGGTTAGGTTAGGTTAGGTTAGGTTAGGTTAGGTTAGGTTAGGTTAGGTTAGGTTAGGTTAGGTTAGGTTAGGTTAGGTTAGGTTAGGTTAGGTTAGGTTAGGTTAGGTTAGGTTAGGTTAGGTTAGGTTAGGTTAGGTTAGGTTAGGTTAGGTTAGGTTAGGTTAGGTTAGGTTAGGTTAGGTTAGGTTAGGTTAGGTTAGGTTAGGTTAGGTTAGGTTAGGTTAGGTTAGGTTAGGTTAGGTTAGGTTAGGTTAGGTTAGGTTAGGTTAGGTTAGGTTAGGTTAGGTTAGGTTAGGTTAGGTTAGGTTAGGTTAGGTTAGGTTAGGTTAGGTTAGGTTAGGTTAGGTTAGGTTAGGTTAGGTTAGGTTAGGTTAGGTTAGGTTAGGTTAGGTTAGGTTAGGTTAGGTTAGGTTAGGTTAGGTTAGGTTAGGTTAGGTTAGGTTAGGTTAGGTTAGGTTAGGTTAGGTTAGGTTAGGTTAGGTTAGGTTAGGTTAGGTTAGGTTAGGTTAGGTTAGGTTAGGTTAGGTTAGGTTAGGTTAGGTTAGGTTAGGTTAGGTTAGGTTAGGTTAGGTTAGGTTAGGTTAGGTTAGGTTAGGTTAGGTTAGGTTAGGTTAGGTTAGGTTAGGTTAGGTTAGGTTAGGTTAGGTTAGGTTAGGTTAGGTTAGGTTAGGTTAGGTTAGGTTAGGTTAGGTTAGGTTAGGTTAGGTTAGGTTAGGTTAGGTTAGGTTAGGTTAGGTTAGGTTAGGTTAGGTTAGGTTAGGTTAGGTTAGGTTAGGTTAGGTTAGGTTAGGTTAGGTTAGGTTAGGTTAGGTTAGGTTAGGTTAGGTTAGGTTAGGTTAGGTTAGGTTAGGTTAGGTTAGGTTAGGTTAGGTTAGGTTAGGTTAGGTTAGGTTAGGTTAGGTTAGGTTAGGTTAGGTTAGGTTAGGTTAGGTTAGGTTAGGTTAGGTTAGGTTAGGTTAGGTTAGGTTAGGTTAGGTTAGGTTAGGTTAGGTTAGGTTAGGTTAGGTTAGGTTAGGTTAGGTTAGGTTAGGTTAGGTTAGGTTAGGTTAGGTTAGGTTAGGTTAGGTTAGGTTAGGTTAGGTTAGGTTAGGTTAGGTTAGGTTAGGTTAGGTTAGGTTAGGTTAGGTTAGGTTAGGTTAGGTTAGGTTAGGTTAGGTTAGGTTAGGTTAGGTTAGGTTAGGTTAGGTTAGGTTAGGTTAGGTTAGGTTAGGTTAGGTTAGGTTAGGTTAGGTTAGGTTAGGTTAGGTTAGGTTAGGTTAGGTTAGGTTAGGTTAGGTTAGGTTAGGTTAGGTTAGGTTAGGTTAGGTTAGGTTAGGTTAGGTTAGGTTAGGTTAGGTTAGGTTAGGTTAGGTTAGGTTAGGTTAGGTTAGGTTAGGTTAGGTTAGGTTAGGTTAGGTTAGGTTAGGTTAGGTTAGGTTAGGTTAGGTTAGGTTAGGTTAGGTTAGGTTAGGTTAGGTTAGGTTAGGTTAGGTTAGGTTAGGTTAGGTTAGGTTAGGTTAGGTTAGGTTAGGTTAGGTTAGGTTAGGTTAGGTTAGGTTAGGTTAGGTTAGGTTAGGTTAGGTTAGGTTAGGTTAGGTTAGGTTAGGTTAGGTTAGGTTAGGTTAGGTTAGGTTAGGTTAGGTTAGGTTAGGTTAGGTTAGGTTAGGTTAGGTTAGGTTAGGTTAGGTTAGGTTAGGTTAGGTTAGGTTAGGTTAGGTTAGGTTAGGTTAGGTTAGGTTAGGTTAGGTTAGGTTAGGTTAGGTTAGGTTAGGTTAGGTTAGGTTAGGTTAGGTTAGGTTAGGTTAGGTTAGGTTAGGTTAGGTTAGGTTAGGTTAGGTTAGGTTAGGTTAGGTTAGGTTAGGTTAGGTTAGGTTAGGTTAGGTTAGGTTAGGTTAGGTTAGGTTAGGTTAGGTTAGGTTAGGTTAGGTTAGGTTAGGTTAGGTTAGGTTAGGTTAGGTTAGGTTAGGTTAGGTTAGGTTAGGTTAGGTTAGGTTAGGTTAGGTTAGGTTAGGTTAGGTTAGGTTAGGTTAGGTTAGGTTAGGTTAGGTTAGGTTAGGTTAGGTTAGGTTAGGTTAGGTTAGGTTAGGTTAGGTTAGGTTAGGTTAGGTTAGGTTAGGTTAGGTTAGGTTAGGTTAGGTTAGGTTAGGTTAGGTTAGGTTAGGTTAGGTTAGGTTAGGTTAGGTTAGGTTAGGTTAGGTTAGGTTAGGTTAGGTTAGGTTAGGTTAGGTTAGGTTAGGTTAGGTTAGGTTAGGTTAGGTTAGGTTAGGTTAGGTTAGGTTAGGTTAGGTTAGGTTAGGTTAGGTTAGGTTAGGTTAGGTTAGGTTAGGTTAGGTTAGGTTAGGTTAGGTTAGGTTAGGTTAGGTTAGGTTAGGTTAGGTTAGGTTAGGTTAGGTTAGGTTAGGTTAGGTTAGGTTAGGTTAGGTTAGGTTAGGTTAGGTTAGGTTAGGTTAGGTTAGGTTAGGTTAGGTTAGGTTAGGTTAGGTTAGGTTAGGTTAGGTTAGGTTAGGTTAGGTTAGGTTAGGTTAGGTTAGGTTAGGTTAG